>JAKZAO010000012.1:10351045-10718747 GCA_023053555.1 Branchinecta lindahli
GATGGGATCCCAAAAATTGAATATAAGATTGAACTATAAGTCATATCCATTTTGACGGAACCGATCGAAACGATCCTGCCTTACTTCTGCCAATTTTCCGGTTTCGGCGAAATTCCAGAACTACTTGTCCGGCGAAAAAATAAAAGCTCAAAAAAGAACTCAGCGTATGCAGCTCCTTAATTATCTAACATCTAATCAACTTCAAATAAAAATTTGGCTTACAACAAATTTTCCGGTTTCAGCCGGATTCCGGACGAACTATATCCGGCTAAAAAAATCTCTTCTTACCCCCAAATCGGACATCTAACCAACTACAAATACAACATTAAACAAATTTTCCGGTTATGGCCGGATTCCGGCCGAACTATTTGTCCGGGTAGAAAATGGTTTTCATATCCGTGTTCAGCATGTCTTCTCACCCCTAAATCGGACATCTAATCAACTTCAAATAAAACTTTTACTTTTAACAAACTTTCCGGTTTTGGCCGGATTCCGGGCGAACTACTTATCCGGCGAGAAAATAGTTTTCATATTCGTGTTCAGCATATCTTCTTACCCCTTAACCGACTATCTGATTAGCTGTTTAAAATATTCTGCTTGCCCCTTAATTTGAACCCCCCTCCCCCACCCCTAAATGTAGGGCTACAGAGCCCATCTACGAACTCGACCTCCCACCAAGTTTCATGAAAATATCTCAATCCTTTCGAGTTATCGTGCTTACAGACGGACGGACGGTCAGACGGACAACTTTTGCGATGTCATAGGTATCCCTCACTTACGTTTTGGGATCCCAAAAAATACTAAGACTAGCAGCATCTTCAGTCAAAGTATAACAGTCCGAGATTGCGCCCGCCGGACTGCGCCCTTCAAGCTGTGTCACTGACCGTTCAACCACCAATTTCTTCTGCCAATCTCTAGACGCCCGAGTAGGCACGTAGCCATTTCAAAGAGAAATACAAACACTTACATAATAGAGTGCTGCTAGAGTAAGTAGAACCAACAGAGAACAGACTAAATCAGTTAATACCGGTTCAGTGCTCAAGCAGATTAGTTTCGGTTTGTCCCCACGCCTGGCATTTGTTTCACGGATATAGTACAGACGTTCGGGGTCGGGCGGTCCCGGACGGAAATTCCTGCCAGGATTGCGCGATCATCGATTCCTTACGGAAACTTTGAGATTTTCCCAACTTCATAATGAAAGTGCAGAACATACGACGTGGAAAGCCTTATCGTCTGTCCGCGCCATGAGCTTATGAACCAAAAAAACAAGTCTTCACTTCGCAGGATCGTTTGTTTTATCCGCCCGTCCGTCTCTCTGTCCGTCTGTTAGCACAACTATCGAAGGGGTTGAGATTTGATTAAAACTTGACGTGAAGATCTTTTGGGTCAAAGTACAAGTCAAGTTTTGGAGATGGGCCCCGTAGCCTATATTTAACGGTGGGGAGGGAAAAAGTAAGGGGTAAAAAACGTATTTTCTATTTAGCTAGCGGGTTGATATTACGGTAAGGAAACATAGGCCCATATCTGAAGTTTACTTTCTCGCCGGAAAAATAGTTAATAGAAAAATAAAGAAAAATAGCCGGAATCCGGAAAATTGTGAGTATTAAAACCTATGTCTGAAATCGATTGAAAAGTCGACACAACGGTAAGAAGACATGCTAACTTATTTTTTTTTTTTTTTATTTCTTGTCGGACTGATTTTCGGTCGGAATCTGGAAAAAGGCGTAATTTTGGGTGACCATCAAAGAGTTGATCTTCCAGCTCGTTTTTCTATCAAGACTACAGTTCGGCCGGATTAGCCGGAATCCGGTGAAAACGGAAAACTCACTCATTATAATAACGAGTTTGTCCTAGGTTTATGGATAATATGATCTTTCTTCTGTGTTGTCATACCGGGTAAATAATAGGGCTGGAATCTGATGTAAACAGGAAATTCCAGAAAGGGAAAAACCATCTGATAAAACTTTTATGGTACGCTAGTGTCTATGGAGATAAACAAGATGTCGGGTCGGAATATTCTCAGAGTTTTCGATTAGCATTGATATTCCGGTCTTGATATGGGGTAGACGATGAAACCTTTATGGTGGTGTGTGTATATAGAGATAAACAAGATGTTGGGTCGAAATATTTTCTGAGTTATGCATAGCTTGTATTGATATTCCGGTCTTGATACGGGCTAGAACAAAGTGTTAAAAAATATAGGCTACTAAAAAGCTTACGTTAAACACGAAATGGTGATCATTATTGTGAGATTACGGTCTAAAAATACGCTAGTTACTCTGTGTTTTGGGATATGCGCAAGCTTTTCATTCCTCTACCTATCAGCTTACCGTATCATAAATAATGACAAGGCTCCACAAACATTCAATTTCTTTGGTTCTTAACTACAAAGTCTCTAACCCCTTTGATAAACGTCTGTCGCTCTATTTCGTAGCTCCGTGAGGCCAGGGTTCAAAAACTCCTTACATCAGCATACTAAATTATCTTTCAATAATCAGTAAAGCCATATATACATAGTTATTCATTTCAATTTCAAAACATTCCACCTTAAAGTAAATTTTGGTGTCTTATTTCATTTTTTAATCTTTCTTGCTCGAAATTGGTTGCTATTTAAAGTGGAAATATTGATGCCTGGAATCTTGTCTGATTGGTCTGAAGCAGAGGGTTAAGATGGGAATACGATAAAGATATCCAGGTTTTGATAGGGACCTAACGGTAACAAAAGTGCCCGGCAGAGCTTAAACAGGCACTCCAGTATACGAGGAACTGCATTTCTGAAATCCTTGCAACGGGACCAGACGATTGCCGCCTCACCCGGCGTCCACGAGTTGCCGAACGGTGGTGTCCCAGTTGTTCCTATCTTGCGCCAGCTCCTGGGCGAAATTCAGCCAGCAGCTATCCCATCTTCTGCCGAAGCGGCGAAAACCACCTATAGTCTCAAACCACCAATTCTTGAGTTGACATTCGCTCTTTTTCGCTATTCTTCGGTTACCAATTTCAGATTCAAGCAATCTGAATTCTCCCTCACACACCACTGTCCACTGTCATAAGGTAAGACAAGATTGATTGTCGCAAAAAAGCCAGACGACAAAGATAGCATACAAAAAAAAGATAGCATTGTAAAATAACAAGACCAAAGGTTTCGATGGGATCCCAAAAATTTAATAGTTGACCCAGACAACTACGTCTTATCTACGCCAGATCCAGTCTTCGCCAGGCTAATCATCTGAGAAAATTAAGTTCAGATATACCTGTATAAGCCATATTTATTTTGACGAAACTGATCGAAACTTCCTGCTTTACTTCTGCCAAATTTCCGGTTTCGGCCAAATTCCGAGCGAACTACTTGTCCAGCCAAAAAAGATAGTTCAGAAACGAATTCAGCGCATCTCCTTATCCCTATAAAGAACATCTAATCAACTTCAAATAAAACTTTAACTTATAAAAAAATCCGGTTTCAACCGGATTCTGGACGAACTATATCCGGGTAAAAAATGATTGTCATATACAGATTCAGCGTCTCTTCTTACCCTACAATCTATCATCTAATCAACTTCAAATACAAATTTTACTTTTAACAAATTTTCCGGTTTTGGCCAGATTCCGGGCGAACTACTTGACCGGCGAGAAAATGGTTTTCACCATCGTGTTTAGCATGTCTTCTTACCCCTAAATCGAACATCTAATCAACTTCAAATAAAACTTTTGCTTTAAACAAATTTTCCGGTTTCGGCCGGATTCCGGGCTAACTACTTGTCCGGCCAAAAAATGATTTTCACCATCGTGTTCAGCATGTCTTCTTACCTCTAAATCAAACATCTAATTAACTTCAAATAAAACTTTTACTTTTAACAAACTTTCCGGTTTTGGCTGGATTCCGGACGAACTACTTGTCCGGTGAGAAAATGGTTTTCACCATCGTGTTCAGCATGTCTTCTTACCCCATAACCGACTATCACATTAGCTGTTTCAAAATATTTTGTTTGCCCCTTAATTTAAACCCCCTCCCCCACCCCTAAATGTAGGGCTACAGTACCCGTCTCGAACTTAACCTTACTCTTGACCCAAAGAATCCTCACACCAAGTTTTATCAAAATATCTCATTCCCTTCGAGAGTTATCGTGCTTACAGACAGACGGACGGACAGACGGACAACTTTTGCGATGTCATAGGTATCCGTCACTAACGTTTTGGGATCCCAAAAACAACAACCTACTCTACAAGGAAAACAAATAAAAAGTCTGCGATATGCAAAAACAAATCCGAGGAGTCTTACCAGTAAACGTCATAGAAACTTCTGCTTCTAATCATACTACAAATCCATTCCCCACTGGTGGCCACTGGAATCTCTCACACACCCACCAAACACCGCATTCCCATCGTACTCACATATCAAATGTCTGATACACACAATATGTGCGTCGTTTACTACAGTTAAAGAACACCTCACACTATTTATTGCTTTAGCCTATATTCCAATATTCAAAACTATCTGAATACTGGAAAACTAAAGTGTGCTTTTAATAAACTATCCACGGTTCTGGCTGTTTTAAAGTTTAACCGAAAAGGACTGGGACAGGACAATCTAGTTACCCATCACTTATTCACTTAAATTGGGTTGAAGACCCGCTGAAAATGCGTTACTTGGTTGTTCCGCTATTCAGGAATAATCGATTTTCAAATAGTGGAATTTCCATGTGATTTGTGGTACCTCTATGCGCTTTTATTTTTGTTGTATCCCTTAAAAGGAAGATTTATGACTTTTTTTGTTCAGGCACTAAGCAATCTTCACCAATATCGCCACTGCCCATTGAAAAGCCGCGTTTGTGTTTAGATAAAAATTTCCCGCGTCATAGTAGAATTTTCGCTGTGGGGGCGGCCGCAGATATTCTGAACGTCATAACTAGAGCAGATAGTGGAAAACAAGAAAACCCCTTTGCAGAATCCAAATAATTCAGTGTATTCAACTAAATGACACAAAAATAAGTTGGCTTTTCAGTTAAACTTTAAGCCTTTCCGAAAACCCACTGAGTTCTAGCAAAACTTGGCAAAATTCAAAAAACCGGTTTTACATCAGTAGCATGATACTATAACACTCCAGGAGCATAATGCGCATCGAAACTAGTAAATCGTGGCAAGTGCAAAGATTAGTGATGTGTCATTGGCGAGTTCAGACTGTAACATTCGAAATTTGGATCTCCGGGTTTGAGAATTAATGAACGCATCAGAAGCATTCTAGCATTTGCACAATCTAGGTCACTCCCATTCAAGTCAACAGCTGAAACCAGTATTCGAAGCGAACGTGAGATCACCTAGTGACGCGCTTCGGAACCACTCATGTGCAGACTCTTCATAAGAAAATCAGACAAAAAGAAAAAGACGTAACTGATATGAGAGAAAAAAACAAATAAAGCTAAATAATTAGCAATATTTGGTTTCTATGTTACTTTTTCCTAACAATCAGTCATGTTTCGAGAAGAAAAGGTGTGTCCAGTACAGGTCCGTATCCAGGAATTTATTACGGGGGGGGGGAGTTGCCTGCGGGTCGGACCAAAAAGTAAAAAAAAAGACAAAGATCAGACGTTAAAGCCCATATGAAACGATTAGTTTTGCATGTTTCGGGGGGGGGGGGGGTGAACCCCCTAACCCCCCTGGATACTGCCCTGGTCCAGTATGTTAGTATCTGCAGTATGACCTTCTGAATAATGTATGAGCGGATGGGATTGACCGACTCGTTGTCGTAGAGAGTCGATTCATTTTGTCTCATGGGTGAATACCGTTTGGCTGGTGTTAGGAATTCGCAGAAATCAATGGTACATTAATGTTTACAATACGGCTGGTAATGGTCTTTACCCCGTTTTCTACCATGTCGATTAACCCCTTTGAGAACAAAGAACAATTAAGGTGGTTCCCTCTGTGGAATGAAAACATACAACAGCTCTTTGGCTCGACAAGGACGCAGAAGAGATAAAATATCGTCGAATTCGCACGATCTCTGGCGACAAACCAACTGCTCGAGAAGTGATGCAATGACTTTTTGTGGCTGCTCTTTGTTTGACAGTTTGACTCAGCATTGCTGGTTTTCCCAGGATTACACGTAATTTGTCCAGATCGAAGTTGGGCATGGGCATTGGGATAGATAGGGCTCTATCTTCAGGTGCGTACATAGGGGAGGAGAACCGAACCACCAACGGACAAAAATAGACAGTTTTGAGAACGCAACAACCGCAACAAGAAGGATTTCCCGGGATTTCCTCTTCGCTTCTTTCGCGGAAGTAATCACCTCATATTTATTTGCATATGCGGTCGGTGACGCTACAGTCATAATCTGGTCATAATCTTTCGTCAGACAGCTAATATTGAGTTTCATGCAAACATAAAACACGATTGGATATAGGCCTAAGTTCTAAGTTAAAGCTTATCGACAATGCAACAAATGCAAATCCTGATTCTTCCAATGAAAGCGAATACATTTTGTTCGGACTATCGTAATCCTCCCCCAATTTCTATAGATTTTTTTTCCTCCTTGGTAACTCTTACCAATGGAATCCGGGGAAAACCGGAAATTTGGCAGCCCTTGTTTTATGCCTTAATCATGGTATTCGGAACACGGAATTCCTTAGTTCTAATAATGCCCAGTTGTTCCCGTCGGTATAGGGATAATCGAGGGGATAATAAGACTGATCAATCGATCGGTTTCGCTTTCCTGACGGGTAAATGGTAGGCTACAACCGGAATCTGACGTAAACCGGAAATTTCGGACAGAAAAAAATCTCGGATTTTTTTTTTACAAGGGTGTGTCGCCTATATCGAGGTAAAAGACATGATGGATCAGAACATTCCATGAGTTTAAAATAGCACTGATATTCCGGTCGTAATCTGGTTTAGACGGGAGATTAAAAACAGAAAGGAGTTACTTAATGGAGACCAATGAATATTCCCCTTTGAAATCCCACAGAAATATTTGGTCTTGTTTGTAAAAAGTTTAAGAACATGAACTGGTAGGCCCCTAATTTTGTCGGAATTCTCGGTTTGTCTTTTGCGCGCACATGACCCACGGGCTTTAAATTGTCTCATCTACCTATCGCTATTTGTTTGAGTCCCACAAAATTGACCGAAAAAAATCCATATTCCAATAATAGGTGCATTTTTGTTCATGGTTCTCAGGTCTCAGTTCTCTGGTCTCTGTTCTCTGTTTTGCCAAAAAATGACGTTTTCGTTCGCAGTTCTCTGTTCTCAGTTCTCTGGTGGATGGTCACCAGAGAACTGAGTAGCGAAGTCAGTTCTCTGGTGAGGCTTATCCACCAGAGAACTGAGAACAAAAACGGACTCAGGTCTCTGTTCTCAGTTCTCTGGCGTGCGAAAAAACACAAAAATTACTAACTGGCAGGAGACCAGAGACCAACCAGAGAACAAAAATGCACCTAATGAGTAGGAACCACCGGACTTCGACGTCGACATCTGGATCGTACGATTATGATCAGTCCTTCTTCTGAAATGTTGTTGTATTCTGCACATGATCCACGGGCTTTTAATTATCTCATGTATGTATCGCCGTTTGTTTGAGTCCGAAAAAAGATTGCTTGAACAAAATCCATATTCCAACAATGAGTCAGAACCACCGGACTTCGACGTCGACATCTGGATCGTACGATTATGATCATTCCTTGTATTCTGAAATTTGACACGCTCACAATGATGACGCATGGTGGCCAACAGGTGTTCCGTCTATATTCTGTGGTATTTATTTTGCGGTAGAGTAATTTTACTCCGTGTATTTCTTTCACACATTGACAGGTTAAAATAAAATTACTATTATTTTCTACGGCTAAGACGTGAGGGTGCTTTGCGAGCTTCCTAGAGTCGTTCCTGGAGCTAAGTAAATAATTGCCTAAAAAAGTATATAACTCTAAAAATTCCATGCATAGATCAAAGTCCTTGAAGGCATAAATATGTCCCTAGCTAGATATATAGCACGAAGGATCTGATGTACAGCTGTTTGAGTCCGAGGAAGAGACCTTTATTGGTTTACTTAGTCTTTTCATTGTTTTCAATGACGATATCAGAAACACTTCGCCCTGTTTTCCTGACATGTCTCGTCTTTTGCTGAGTGACAAGCAACATTGCAACGATTACAACTGAAGTACAATTTCAACACAAATTAAGAAAAAATGTCCCTGACCGAAAAAAATGTCCAAATTAGGCTGACCATGACCCTGACCAGGTAGACCAGACTCTCCCTGACCTTTCTCGACTTTTAATTTGTTCGGTTATTTATCCGAATTCCCCAGCAGTTCCAGGATTTCAAGGTTTTCCCTCTTCAAAAAATACCTGCTCTGCAATAGGCTATCATAGTTTCTACAATACAGAAGATTCCAAAAATTTTAGACATGGTAGCGCTGTTCTCAGAAGACGAAGAACTGTCCCCCAACTCTTTTGCAGCACATTCGACACCTGGCTCATGGTATATTTACCATTTGCGGAAATCCAAGCCCATTCCAAATCCGGACACTACCACCCCCGACTCCGCCCGAATTTGGGCTAGAAAAGGTAACAGGCAGTTGCAAACGGACGTTTAACTGTGCAATGATTTCGTGCAGAGTGTAAGTGCACCATCAGAAGTAACTGATCCATTATGAAACCACTACAACCTGTCATAATGGCTTATGGCATTTACAGCTTGTGCAAATCTGAGCGTATTCACATCCGGATACCACCACCCCTGCCGAAATTTGCGCTAGAAAAGGTAACTACCATTTGAAAACGGACGTTTAAATACGCTCTAATTTCATGAAGTGTAAATGCACCGTCAGGAGTAACTTATCCATCACGAAACCACTATAACCTGTCATAATGCTACCGGACTAGACAAGGGAAGAAGGTCTCAAAGCATACCTGATTAACCGGTTTCCCAAATACCACATGATCCGTCTTCTCCCCCTTTCTTTCTTCTTTGGGTGGTGACTTAGTTGGGGGTCGAGCACTCTGTCCTTTCGGTGTCATTAAGGGACTATCCGGTCTCCAAATCGGCTTAGGGCTATGCTCAGGTTTCACAAAAACAGACGGTGCCTCCGACTTTTTTAAATTCAAATTTGGCGGGCGTCGTTTCACTTTCTGCTCGGGGTCGGGGGGATGGCTTCGTTTCGCTGCCTCTTTCACTGGGTAATTTATATACCCTTGGAAGGGTACATTCCCAACGGGATGGGGCACTCGGTCAGCTAATGGGTAATACCCGTAATGGTAGAAATTTGGCACTTGGTGAATAGGGGTGTGTCTGGGGGCGTTCCAGTTTTCGTGGTCTGTGGGCGAAGGTGGTACCCTCTGCCGGGAAACAAGGTCAATGGGCCCGTCTTCGATTCTATACACTTGTTGGGCCATCGGAGCAACCACAGCTGAGGATAGCATCCTTTTACTTGTTACCTGCAATTAAAACCAGTCTGAAACTAAGAAGTATGATAAGGTGCTTCTCATTCACAAAATTCTACCCAACAAGAAACAAAAATTGAACCATAACTCCTACTAGAAATGGTATTTTTCACGATGAAATGGCTTGGAAATATCGTTTTTCGAAAATACCATTACTTGCTACGTGAAAAAAAGCGATTTTCTTGTTAGCGCTTGACAACTTTATCCAGCCTTCCCGCTCTCCGACGCGGCGGGTGGACGAAAATATTTGAAAACTGAACACGTCATAGTTAAAAGGTTGGAAAACCAAAGAAAAGAAAAGAAGTCGAAAACAGAAGATAGAACTGATGGCCTACCGTGTCTTCTAAAATGAAAAGCAAAACTTTGAAGTCTCTCGTGTCCTTATGTGTGAAAGAGTTGTCGGCGGACCTTGAAGCTTTCGGCGAAATTTGCGTTTCGTGACTGGCGAAACTCGGGCAAAGCCAAAAAAAAACGCTAAAAAGTCGGAGGTATAAAATGAAAAATTGGGGAAAGGCGGGGATCTCAGGAGCTTAAACTCCATAAGGGAGCTAGCGATGATATAAAAGGCAGAATGAGCAAGAGGGGTCCTTTAAGGTATTCCCATCTACTTCAAGCGCCTCCCAGAACTCACGCAAAGTATTATAAGTATTCCTTCAGACCAGGTTGACTGCGAATCATATGCCAAACGGACATGTCAGCTGAGATTTATTCTAGCGATATTTCGGCCCTTTTTGGGGGGAAGGGTCCTAGACCTGACAACAGATGTCCTCGACATCCAACTTACAGGCCTCGACCAGATCCGGTCTCTGATGGGGACGATGGAGGAGGGGGGGGGGGGGGGGGGTAGGAAGTGCATAGGTCCGAGGTGTACCGTTTATAGATCCGGGCACTAAGGAGTTGGAGAAGGGTCCCGGAAATCTGTCGCAAGTTTAAAATGTTGGGATCAGGACGGAACTTTGGGGCAGGACGATCATAGACCCTAGATGTCCCAGGATCAGACCGGGGACGGTGACAGGGGAGTTGTAGGGGGGGGGGGGGGTCGAAACTTGGTGGGCGAGACATGCCATAATGCCTAGATCTGCAATTTATAGATACGGATCAGATCCGGCCATTGCGGGGAAGTTGGGGGGGGGGGTCTCGGACCCGAAGAAGCTACAGTACTTCTAGCTACAGTCTGAAGAGGCCCCTGGCCAACGAGGGACAAACTATCGATAAAAAAGATATAAGCTGAATTACCGAAGATTTGTAAAAGAAGTAGATCTTGCCTCACACAAATTAAAGAAAAATAAATTCAGAAATAACATACGGCTCCCAAAAGAAGGAAGACAAGATATCCAGACAAACGAAGTGACGGTTTGACAACCGCACAAAGACTGGCCACAGAAAGGACTTTGATTCAGGCGAAACAGGAACAAATAAAATAAATTTTCTGGTTGGATACGTCACCTCAACTTGCTACTTTTACTACGCCCGGGCACAGGCGCCCGGGTAACTGAACGGCCGAAGAAAGAGCTTCACAAATTACCATGATCAAGTGAGGGGCTTCTAGCTTCCTGTCAAAGAGGGTTCTGAGATTCGCGCCTAACACAAAGGAAAACCATGAATGACCTACGAGGGGTCTGCAAGCTGTTTACGGCCTGGTTGGAATGATTGAAGTATGTAAACTGTATGCCGTTGCTAAATCCTGTACGTTATTTGTCGCCGTCAGATTGCTTCATCCAGATGAACTCCCGATCGTACCATTTTACATCAAAGTATTTTTGGGGTCCCAAAACGTTGTAACAGCTACGCTACGAGTCCTACGACTTTATAAAGTTTGGCCGTCCGTCTGTCTTTTACAATGTCAGAAGTCTGATAACATTTAACACGTGTTTATGCATCCTCTTGTTAAACATTATGCCAATATTTACGTTATGGCCCTCTTAAGTGTTTCCCCGAAAAGATAATATTTAAAAGGGTTCTAGTTCAAGTTTTTAATTTGTGACACTAAACTACATATACATTAAACAAGCACTGTGGAGAATAAAATTCGTACATCCAATGCTTGTTAATAATTAAACCTTAACTACAACAACTACAGGTCATCACATATATTTGTCATACCATTTAACACAAGGATGCGCAAACAAGTTATCTATTTTCAAACTTCTGACAGTGTGGCATGTTGGTGTGAGGATCCTTTGGGTCAAAGTAAAGGTCAAGTTCCGAGATTAGCCCCTTAGCCCTATTTTAAGAGTGGACGAAGGGGCCTATTACGCGCGATCAGACAGAGGCCGGAAATCTGCAAGACCTGATCAGGAAGTCCAAGAATATTCCCCTTTGCGATCCCTTCGAAACAATTATTTCTTAAGTCGTCTGCTTGACGACAGGAGTATTTGGCGACTGGGTCCAAGTAACAATTTGCTATTGCTGAAGAGCCAATACGATGATTATTTTTGCAGGGTCAGGAATTCGGGGAGGGGAGGGAACAAATGACAATGGCTAAGGATTTGCAGCGTATCCCGCTACCAAAGGGGGGAAATAAGTTCATCTGTTGAGTGATTCAATAAGAGACTGGATCTCCTAGAAAAGATATGAGAAAATCAAATAAACTAAAACTGAGTTGCACGGGTTCGTGGCTCAGAAGAAAAGAATCCGCGCTGGACACAATCCAAACTACTGCATCCAATCTTGGCGTTCATTAAAACTTTATTTTTAAACTTTATTTTTCTTTATGTTCCGGTCAAATCAATTTTTTTTTAAGGCTTGTTCCCACTCACTGTTCTCGGTTTGCTAATTTTAAAGACTACCGTACTAAAGAAGAAAGGGGCCTACTGGAGATTTTCTTTTATATAATTTTAAATGCTTCTGCCAGTTTTTAAGGACCCGATACTTGATTATTGCAAAAACAAAAAAATAACGATGGAGCTTAGGAAAGAATTTAGCAGGTAACTCGGCTATTTCAATAAAATTGTGTTGAATCCCAGCAAGCAGCAAAAACTAACGACAAGAAAACTGAAACCGTTTTATAGTGGCGTGGCGACTTACTGCATACTGATGTAGAGACTCGGATCAAATTCTGATATCACGACTGGTTCTGGAATTATCGATCCGAATTTAAAAAATGAGGCCTGGAGTAAGGCAATGGAAAAGCAAGCCGTATCGCATACCCCCAAGACTTTGACGGAGTATACGCTAACCTGCCTAATCTTTAGTGATTAATTAATATTTCTAGGCCAGTGCTGAATCATTGTGTTGTTTTTTTTACCTCTTTTTATTGTTTTTTTTCCTTCTTTTGTAACTCCTTAAATTCCTGTATGGTGGATTTATTTAAAACAATACCTTGTTTTAAATAAACAAATTCTAAACAACACAACTACACACCACATTATTTCTTTTAGGAAGCCAATAAATGATCAAGTTAAGTCAAGTCCGTCTGAAGGGAGGGGAGTGTACTCTGAAAGATATTCGAATGGATGAGAAGCCCCTGACTAATTGGAAGAACCCGTCTCGACGCGCGCGTACAACAGGTACTAAGAATTTTTTGCGTCACGCTAACCTCAGGTTCATACGAACAACCCAAGGCTCAATTGCTAAAAGCGACTACTGCGCTGTTGAGTCCATCCCAAATTTTAGTTCAACCTCAAGCTAATTTGGCGCTAGTTTCGACTCGGGAAAACCCTTGATGCACAACCACTGACAAACCTCTGCCTGAGTTAAAATGTATAGATGGTACTAGTTTATTTTCATTTCTAAGTCTAATAAAAACAAATTAGCTAAACTGCCAAAACGGAGCTATGACTTTGTAAAACCGTTGTTTTTCTTTTTTTTAAGTTTTAATTTTTAGTTACGGCATAAAGAGACCCTTGCCGGCGGGGGGGGGGGGGTATAGCCAAATAAAAGAAAAAAATTTAGCCGAATAACCCGTTTCATACCACTAAACATAAATAAACGTAAAGCCTACGGAGCTATCTTTCATCGAGGGGTTGTTCACTTGGTGGTCACCACCAGTTCCGTATGCAGGAATTTATTTCGGGGGGGGGGGGGGTCTACCCGCGGGTCGGACCTAATCCATACCAAACAGTAAGACACGAACATAGATCAGAGGTTCAAGTCTATAAGAAAAACGATTCTTTTGTATGTTGTTTTTTTTTGGGGGGGGGGGGTTGACCGAAATATCGGTGACGGACATCGTAGCTGACTTTTCCTTTGTGAGCCACTAATATTTGTCTCCCAGTCAGCTTAGGGTGAAGGAATATTGATGTAGCGTACATCTATTTTCGAAGTGAGCAACCCCTCGACTTTTACCACAGCTTATACCAATTTCTACGCGTCTCCAACTAACATAGATTGCGATTTACAGGTGTGCGTAACAGGTGAATCCAAGCTACAGCCTCGGCTACAGCTGCACCTGACAGGTGACGCTCGGACCTGAATAAAGACTAAATCAGTCGTCGCGTGATTTGGCCCACACCCTCACTACCAAGTTAGTCTTGAAAGACATGTTCCTTAGTCGGTATAAAAAATCGTCGCCTAGGGCTATTTCCAGGAGACTATTGACAGGGGCGATAGGACGAATCGAGGACCGAACCGTTGTTGGCAACAGGCTCGCTAATAACTTCGTTGTCCTATTCTTGTCAGGCTCAGGGGGTTCTAGTTTTGAATTCGTAGGTGAATAAAGTTGTCTGTTTTGTTTTGTTAAGTGTGATAGAATACTTAGTAGTTATACTTTGTTTTTAAAGATTTTCTTCTTCTTCGTGTGGTTATTTACATTTTTATAAGAGGGGATTTATTATGATGGATGTGTGTTTGTTATTGGGAAGTTGAAAAATAATAACTTATCGACCAATACAAAAAAAACTGTCATATGTGATGCTATGGCTTCGTGTTGGGGTTACCACCACCACATATAATAGTGTAAATCGAAGTTTACTGCAGCTCGTAGACTATTTTTTTAAAGACTTAGTTTCTACTACATAAGTAGCCTACATCCGGTTAAAAAAGATCTTTAAGGGTAGTAAATTGCGTTACACCTGATCTTACTCTGCTTACTGCTTTGTCAATAGTTTATTTTAGCCAACTCGTGTTCTGTTTGATGATGGTACTGAGGCATAAAAAAAAAGGTTGAATCTAAGGACTAATCGAACATGCGAAATTGACATCTAGAGAATCCCTAAACAGTAAGAAAAAAAAGGCAAGGGGTGGACAACTCTATAAAGTGTGATTTCGGGAAATATTGCAATTTGAGTATAACTTGAGTATTATAAAAATAATATTTAGGTATAGCTTTCACTGACTATGATCCTTTATTTTGACATCTTCCCTAATTTTCCATCGTTTTTATTCAGAAAAATACAACCAGGAAGGGGGGACGCGTATCTATCCTACTAGGTCTATTAACAATCTTACGTTTACAATTGATTCTTCTGCAACTTAGGATTCCATTTTTCCGCGATCCGTTACAACCGCAGGCAGACTGACAACTGACTTTATATCAGGTTTTGATTTTCTTTGTGTCTTCTACGTCACCGAAATATCGTATTTTCGTTCCCAGGAGGCATTTCACCGCGGCGCGTCCACTCCACGTGTATCAATGGGTGGGAAAAAGGAGTAAAACTATCGCCAGGGAATGACTGAGGTTTGGGAACACCCGTTGCCGGACTGCACTATTAACGCCAAGCTGGCTTATCTTGTCTGAATGGCGTCAAACTACAGGCGCCATTTTGTGGGAGGGGCATCCCCCTAGATTCCTGAGGGGCACAAAATCTTTCATCTTGGTAATATTTGTTTGCCCCTAAATAGGTTCCAAAATGCAAAGCAATGACGATCTCAAAATGCGCTGTTTCTGCATAAAACCAACTTTAATCTCTATTTCTCGATACCTGCAACTGCGATTAGGTTCCCTACCTTCAGTTGTAAAAAAGTATCCAACCCCTCGTGTACATCGTTGGTCACTCGTCACTCGTTTCGATGTCGGGATTCTCTCCATGAGTAGTTAAAATCTTTTGTGAATAATTAACAATGGCAAATTTGAGACGTATTCTTTCATTTTTGTTTTCTGAAATGTTATCCCGCCCTGGCGGTGACCTACAACAGATATGGATTGGAGTGAAACAAGAGCTGAAGATCAGACTGGATTAAGACGTCTATGCTTCAATACAGACTTTCAGGTAGGCTATACCTGAAAACGACATCAAGTTCTAACAAGAGTAATTCAATTTTGATTCTGAGTAACAGACCCGGAATGGAGGCCCAAAACTGATATTTTCCCCCTCACCCCCCCCCCCCCCCGGCACCCCCCATAAGGTTTACTAAAATAGCGCCACTGTGTGAAACTTTTCGCAACTGGCGTGCTTCCCTGTCTACCACAATCCCTAATTTTCTTACTGTCTAGACAGAACTTTGCGTATTCCCATAATTCGGAGTAGCCTATGTAAAACGCCGGATACCTCATGCAAAACGCTGGACACCCTAACCCAAGAAAAAGGATTTTGTTCTTAATTTCACTAAAATTTACAATATTTGATGGGTTAGGATGTCGAGCATTTGGTTTAGGCTAAGCGGCGTCTGGCATAGGCTAAACTACAATTTGGGTACACCCAACGCTTGACATAGTCAATCAACCAGGGACTGGTGGTAGAACTGGTAGACTATCGTGCCCTTCGAATATCAACGTGTTTATTGCGGAGGCACCAATTTGAGGAGGGGGCTCTAGTCCCGCTAGTAATTTGGTGGGACGTGCCCACTAGATTTATAAATCTTCCATCTTGGTAGGCGACTAATTTCCCCCTAAATATGTCTTAAAAGGCAAAATGCAAAGCGGTGACATGATGCATGACTTTTAATTGAAAACTACTTAAACTTCACCCCCCGAAGAGTAATTGAATTTTGAGTCTCAGTAATAAACCCAGACCCAGGATGGGGGCCCCTAACTGATTTTTGCTCCCACCCCTAGGTTTACTGAAAGGAGTTGCATCATAACCATTCTAGAACTTGCAACGTCTAGACCCCCCCCACCCATGACCCAAGATGAAGCCACGACTCAATCCGACCACTGTCTAGTGGCGCGGGTCGGAAGTGCCCGACATGGGGAGGCTGGGATCATAGTTTGACTATGGATCTAACAAACTGTTTTTATTGGAAAATGTGTAGAAAATCAAACTCATTATTTGCATTATCGATATCTTTAAGTATTTTGTTATCTGTTTTTTTTCTAGTTAATTCCATTAAGTCCAGAGAATTAAGAATGTAAACTAGAGGCGTTTTTCCGTGACAATCCAGATTAACGATTCACAATCCGGATTCTCCAAAATGCGTTTTCTCTGACAATCCAGATTATGAAAAATCGTTTTCTGTGACAAACTGACAACCCGGATTCGTGCTTGGATTGTCGATTCGAGAATCTTGCAACAGGGCAAGATCGTCGGATCGTCGTTTGTACAATCTGGAATTGTTGATTTGCTGTTTCTCTGACGAATCAGCTATGAATTATCCAACGCCAGACAAGATTTCAAATTTCCAGAGAAGTTTTTCCTTCAGAATAAACCATCTGGCTTTAAAAGGAACAAACAAATATGACAAAAATACTAGATCAAAGCTAATTGAATGGTCAGCATATTGGATAAATAAATATTGCTTCAATATTTCTAGTTAGACATATTTTTCTTTTCAAACAAGTTTACTTCATTCTAACCTGACCATGATCGACTTAAAAATGATGAAAAAGGAAGAGTTAGCAAAGTCAATAGCCAGAGAACTGTATTGATTTCAAGATGATTCTTTATTCAAGCCTGGGAGAAGAGAGTTGGGGCGAAGCGGGTTGAATTTCTGGGGGCAGGTCCTCACCACCTGTGGTTACTAGAGACTGTTGGGGATAGTCTACAGACGTGGACCGGGTTTTCAAATGGACTCGATTCCTTCGATAGACTCCCCCGTTTTCAGCCTGGATAAGGTAGGATCTTGGGGCAACACAAGACATCACAATGCCACATGGTGTCAGAAGTCGGAGATGGACAACCTACTTCCATATCCATCGTTCAACTGGGAATCGGCCAGTCTACAAGCATGGACGAAATTTGAACAGCATGTTACTCTCATATTCAGTGGACCATTGAGTAGAAAGACAGCCAAACAACAATGTGCATACCTCCTGTTGTGGCTAGGAGAAAAAGGACGAGATGTCTTTAGTACTTGGACACTAACTACAGAGGAAAAAGACAAGCTTGATGTATATCTCCAGAAATTCAAGGAGCATATTGCCCCTGAGAACAATCCGATATTTGCCCGTTATAAGTTTCATAAGCGTGACCAGTTAGAGCATGAATCAGTTGAACATTATATCACAGCCCTCAAGGTGCTGGTCAAAGACTGTGAGTTTACGGGTGACTTCGAAAAGGAGATGGTGAGAGACAGATTGATATGTGGACTGAAACTACACAGAATTCGAGAAAAATTGCTGTCTCAGGGTGGAACCCTTACTCTTGACAGGGCAGTGACAATTGCAAGAGCTTTTGAGACAACTCAAGAACAGCTCATGTCCATGTCAGCCACGTCCATGCTGCCTATAACAAGGGAACCTACCGTGAAACAAGAAGTGGACTTTGTGAAGAAACAGAGGAAGTTTGACCAACCCACAACAAGTAAGAAGTGTTACTTCTGCGTTGGGGCATATGACCCAAGTCACAAATGTCCAGCAAGAGGCAAGTCATGTTCAAAGTGCGGAAAGACAAACCATTTTGCTCGTGTCTGTCGTAGCAAACCAGTAGACACAATCGATGTGACAGAAGTTTATGGAAATCAAGAAGAAGAAATTTATATAGATACATTATTCATTGGATCTGTAGCTGAGAAAGCAAGCCAACCGACTGTGGCCATCAAACTGAACAATTCAGCATGGGAGACTCGATTCAAAATCGACACGGGAGCCGAAGCAAACGTCATCCCGAAATCGGTCTACGAGAGGCTTAAGCCTAGACCAGAACTAAACAAGACGAGTCAGATCCTTGTAGCTTATGGAGGAACCCACATTCCAATTGCTGGAGTTTGCTCCTTGAATTGCAGACAGAATGGAAATGCCAACAGAAAGTACAGTTTCTTTGTAGTGGAAACACAATCGAACCCAATATTAGGGTACCAAGCATGCACAGAGATGGGACTGGTGAAAGTTGCTGCATCTATTTCTGCTTTGTCTACCAAGCACAAAATATGGCAAGCAGCACAGTCACATGCACGAGAATACTACAAGAACAGGTTTTCAAAACAGCTACAAAAAGGAGAAAAGACACAGAATTTGAATATTTTTGGACACTTGACACTGAAAAAGTCATATTTTGCCTCTTGGCTGTCAGGACATTTCATGTACATTTCATTGTACATTTCATTTTAACATTTTCGAGGCAAAAATCGAGGTAGTGTAAAAACAATGTCAGGACCCAGGTACCCCTCCTGTATCTGGGATTATAATCCAGGATTGTTGTGGAAAAACGCCTTAGATCACAATAAAGAAATGCCGTAAATTATAAGCATTTTTCCGCGACAATTTTGCTTCTTCTAAAGTGCTTCTTCCAGTTTGCTTCTTCTAAAGTGAAGCCACAAGGTATTCTTATTGGAGTGTTGGCTATGTGAACGTCTGCTAACAGCAGCTAACAGAGATTCCTCAGATAGAAAAATGAGATTCATTGAAAAATGAGATTCATTTTTCTCAACTTCAAACTTAAAATTTGTGCCAAGAATAGATAACCTTAAATTCCTGAAATAGTTGGCTATTAAATTACGTAAATTAACTTAGCTGATATCAAGTTTGTTACTTTTTCTTGCCATTTGACTATTCTATAAGCAAGTGACAAAATCAGGGTACTGAAACAATCAAGCACAAATCCTCAATTTTTGGGCATGGTGCCCCAACGTCAGCGCATGCCCCAAGGTATGGGCATGGTGCCCATACGTTGGGGCACCATGCCCTGGAGCATGGGCATGATACTAGCATGGCACCCCCATGATATTTGGTTGAACTGAGATTGATTACATACCTAAATAGGGCCTTCTTCCTCTCCTAGACCACAAGATACTTGATCTTATGTTCTATCTAACCTCTTTTTCCAATTTTAAAAATACTAGAGAACTTCCAAGAAATTTAGCATTTAATGAAGACTACCTTTTCTTATTGGTTTACCTATCCATTTCCAGTGAAAAAGGGGAAATTCATTCATGGCTAAATTTCTTGGAAGTTCTCCAATATTTTTAAAACTGGAAAAAGAGGTTAGATAGAACATAAGATCAAGTATCTTGTGGTCTAGGAGAGGAAGAAGGCCCTATTTAGGTATGTAATCAATCTCAGTTCAACCAAATATCATGGGGGTGCCATGCTAGTTCCATGCCCATGCTCCAGGGCATGGTGCCCCAACGTATGATGGGCACCATGCCCATACCTTGCTTGGGGCATGCCCTGACGTTGGGGCACCATGCCCAAAAATTGAGGATTTGTGCATGACTGCACTGAAACAGTTGAAAATGTTCAAATAAGCATACCTCTACTGTCGAGCCTCAGGATCTTTTAGAGTTTTAAAATACTGAAAATACTGACATGCAACCCACTGTTTTGAACTTTCTGCCGGTGGGCGTTGATGATGCGTTTGTTACATAGAGTACTAGTAACAATTTACAAGAGAAATTACCTCTCAGGCAGATTTCGCTCTATGTCACTAAAACCATGGCGGAAAACACAAATCTGTATAAGCATGCACTGAACCAAAGAAGAAAGTTGAAGAAAGGAGAGCTGTTATCCCTCGATAAAGACGTAAGTTTTTGTTTAAATATTCCCTTATCAACATTATGTATGCACTAGTTCCACTGCATAGATTCTGTTCAGTTATGAGTCGTTGCTGCCACATGATTCCTGCCAATTCCTGCATGGCCATGACTGGGCCATGATCAGCAGCCATTGGCTTATTGCATTCTGAATCTGATTGCATTGCATGGGAACCGGCTGTGAACCAGTCAAGCACAAATCCTCAATTTTTGGGCATGGTGCCCCAACGTCAGGGCATGCCCCAAGCCATGGCCATGGGCATGGTGCCCATACGTTGGGGCACCATGCCCTGGAGCATGGGCATGGTACTAGCATGGCACCCCCATGATATTTGGTTGAACTGGGATTGATTACATACCTAAATAGGGCCTTCTTCCTCTCCTAGACCACAAGATACTTGATCTTATGTTCTATCTAACCTCTTTTTCCAATTTTAAAAATACTAGAGAACTTCCAAGAAATTTAGCATTTAATGAAGACCACTTTTTCTTATTGGTTTACCTATCCATTTCCAGGGAAAAAGGGGAAATTCATTTGTGGCTAAATTTCTTGGAAGTTCTCCAATATTTTTAAAATTGGAAAAAGAGGTTAGATAGAACATAAGATCAAGTATCTTGTGGTCTAGGAGAGGAAGAAGGCTCTATTTAGGTATGTAATCAATCTCAGTTCAACCAAATATCATGGGGGTGCCATGCTAGTTCCATGCCCATGCTCCAGAGCATGGTGCCCCAACGTATGGGCACCATGCCCATACCTTGGGGCATGCCCTGACGTTGGGGCACCATGCCCAAGAATTGAGGATTTGTGCATGACTGCTGTGGACAGACTAATTCTGGACTAATTGTCTTAATCTGTCTCTCTCTCTCTCTACTCACTACAGTACAATAGGCAGGGGCGTTGCAAGGGGGGGTGCGGGGGGTGCAGCACCCCCCCAACTTTTTGAGATTCGGTAAAATTTTGGGCCTGAGGCCCAAAATTTTACTAAAACTGTTTGGTATTTTTTCGATAGCGGAACTATTCGGTATATTTACGGAGATTCGGTAGTTATACAGAATCCCAAATAGGCTATCGGTACAAATCTATTTGGTATAATGATCGGGACTCGGTATAATTCCCAGTATTCGGTAGTTATCACGAATTCGGGGAGAGAATTTACGGAAATTATTTGGTAATTGTTCGATGCCAGAACTATTCGGTATATTTATGTAGATTCGGTAGTTACACAGAATCCCGAATAAGGTATCGGTCTAGAATTATTCGGTATCATAATTGGGATTAGGTAATTTATTCGGTATAATTTTTAGGATCCGGTAGTTACCAAAAATCCCTACTTTTGTTCCAGTTTCGACGAAATTATACCGAATACGAAAATTATTCGGTACTGTTTCGATATCAAAACAATTCGGTATAATAACCGAGATGCGGTAGTTATACAGAATCTCGAACATGCTATCGGTCTAAACTTATTTGGTATAATAACTGGGATTCGGTATAATTGCCATTCGGGAGTTACCACGAACCTCGAAACTCGGAAGAGGTCGAGTGAAGCACTGGTTGCAGACAAAAGGACTGATTTATGATCTCATCGATAGTCCTTACTTTTACTTTGGATCCCAAAAAGAAGATTTAATCATGAATCTTAATATTCTATATTTTGCGGAAGGGTGCGTCATTTGATTGGGGTTTTAAGACAGTTTTAGGATTAGGATTTCGAAACATTAAAAGCTAAAATCTGGATGGAAATAGCTAAATTTGGCAGGAAAAAGCTAACTTAAATAAAATTTCGCCTGCGGCGCCCACTTTATGTGATCATGGGTAGTATTGACTATGGTAGAGTAGCTGCTGCTGCAGGAACGTCGCTCCATCCGGTTTCTGGAACTTCTTAGAACATCGGTATTTAATCAACGGTTAATGATAGAATTTGTAAGATAAGCAGTTAAATTTTAGCCTACAGGAAAAAAAATCTCGCCTGCGGCGCTCACTTTCTGGGACCATGGGTAGTATTGACTATACTACAGTAGCTCCTGCTGTCGGAACGTCGCTCCATTCGGTTTCTGGAACTTCTTAGAACATCGGTATTTAATCCACGGTAAATGATAGAATTTGTAATAAGCAGTTAAATTTTAGCCTACAGGAAAAAAAAAGATTCTGAAAATTCGCCTGCGGCGCTAGATTTATTTTTCTCTTGGGTATAATAGATAGAAGCTGTTACTGCAATCGTGCCCGGCAATATATTCTCCAAGTGGCCTTCGCCAAAACGCCACTTAATTAAGTTGGCTTATCGTCTTTCATGCTGCCCTTTAATGTTACTTTTCCTAGGCAATCCTTTCTGTTCTGTAATTTAAAGCTCGAATTTTCAGTTTCTAGGATTCGGTAACATTTTTGAGAGATTCGGTAAAATTTTGGCTCTGCACCCCCCCAACGAAAATGCACTTGCGACGCCCCTGACAATAGGGTGCTTCAACTGTCAACAAGGCATTTTTCTGTACTACATTTTGTGTCAATTATGTCTCAGAAAAAAGAGAACTTATTATAGTCTTTAGAACTTCTTAAAAAAGAACTTCTCACAAAGAAGTTTCAATGGAAGTTTGAGCAGTATGGTTGGATTGTAGCCTGATTGTAACCACACTGCCCCAGGCTACTGTAGTCTACCACTTTTTTTTTATACCCCATGCCAAATGCTGGGTAAATTAATAGGAGCAATAACAGCAATATTTCAGCCAATAAAGGCTGAATTTCAGCCAATAAAGGCTGAAATATTGCTGCCAAATCACCATAGCTGACATATCAATTTTATGCATTGTAATTCTCTCGAGATACTCCTTTTCATAATCCAGAATTTTTCTGCTCATTAAACAGTGGTCTGAAATGCCCAAAAAAGTCACTGATATGCCCAAATGCGTTACTAGCCAAAATGTTTGGGAGGGGGAAGGTATTTACCGGCTGACTGGTCAGTTTGACCAACTGTTTTTGCAGAAAAACAGCTGTTTTTAAGAAAAAGGACTGTTTTGAAAAAAAATCAACGGATTTTAAGAAAAGCTGACTGTTTTTGCGAAAAGTCAACTATTTTTGTGAAAACCCAACTGTTTTGAAGATTTTTATCATGCTTAATTTTATCATGCTTATATCTTAGTGTTTAAGCATAGCCTATGCCTGATGCTGGATAGCCTATGCCAAATGCTGGATACATGTTGGTACCCTAACTCTAAGAGCGTGTTCCACCCTACTTACTGTAGTTACTACGCTAGTTACCGTAGTTACTACGCTAGGCTGGAACGCTTTTTGAATTTTTCGGTCACATATCAGGCCGGAGGGTGATCCGACCAATCACGTTACAGAGATGCGTAGTTACTACGCTAACTACGCTCCCGAGCGTGGTAAGCAAATAGTTACTATTAGTTACTATTTTGAGAAGGTTGGAACGGTCAGCGTAGTAACTTTTCGTGAGGCTGGAACGGAAATAGTAACTAATAGTTACTATTGGTAGAGGGGTGGAACACGCTCTAAATGAAAAAACATAAATGAATCCTGATCGGTTGATTTCTGAGCTTCAATTGAATTGTTTATATTTGATTTGGGCCCAGCATTTGGCATACAGTATCCAAAGATCAGGGGTTTGTCAGTTTGTGGAGACTTGGACTGCCCTAGACTGCAACAAGGTTGACCCTGGCTCTACCCCAAGTTCAGACTTGCAGGAACGCCGTCTTGCCTTTTTTTGCTCTATTTTTAGTAAAATTTCAATGAATCATACATTTCTTGTATACTAAACTAGAGCCTATGACATTTCCATATGACTTAAAAACTTGCCTGTTCTCCAACTTGGATTGTCTTTATCTCACCTTAGAAACTTTCGACTTTTTAAGCATGTTCCAACAAAATAGGCAGATAATGTGAATAGAGTGGGACTGATGTATCTGACAGTGGCTAATGTAACTGACAGTTAGGGCTTAACAGATTTTTTTTTTCAAAATTTTTCTACCAATTTTGAGGTTGTGTAATTAAAGGTTGATGAATTCAACTGTATTATGGATCTAATTTCAATGAATCATACATTTCTTGTATACTAAACTAGAGCCTATGACATTTCCATATGACTTAAAAACTTGCCTGTTCTCCAAATTGGATTGTCTTTATCTCACCTTAGAAACTTTCAACTTTTTAAGCATGTTCCAGCAAAATAGGCAGATAATGTGAATAGAGTGGGACTGATGTAACTGACAGTTAGGGCCCAACCGATTTTTTTTTTCAACATTTTTCTATCAATTTTGAGGTTGTGTAATTAAAGGTTGATGAACTCAACTGTATTCTGGATCTATAGTCAAGAACAATCCACTTTTTTTCACTACACCAAGGATTTGATCTAGACACACCTAACCTCTTGGTAAAATGCTGCGTCTTACACTTTGGACCAAAGAATGAAAACGCAGTGTACTCAATGTGGGATCCTGACAAGCGAACACAGATTGATCTTCAAACCCACAATGAAGAAAGGGACTTGGGTTAACTCGTAGATAATCAGCTCAAGAGATCTATTACGAGCAGATCCCCCAAAGTCTTTCTTAGAGTTTATAAGGCCATCGTAAGACCCAACCTTGACTTTGGAAACTGCATAGCCGCTCCCCAATACAAAGGCGACACGAGACTTCTTGAGGGTGTACAGAGACGTGCCACCAAGGTTATAGATGGGCTTAAAGACCTCCCCTACGAAGAAAGGCTAAGAAAACTCAAACTACCTACACTGGTGTACCGCCGCAGACGAGGTGATATGCTGCTTACCCACAAACTCTCCAACGACGCATCTAGTCTCCTAAACCTGAACAAGTCCCACCAATCCCATACAAGAGGCCACTCAAAGAAACTTTCCAAATGCCACGTGAACTCAAGAATGCGTAGAACTTCTTCTCCGAAAGAGTTGTCAACGACTGGAATTCCCTCTCCGAGTTTACAGTGTCAGCAACTTCACCTGTAACTTTCAAGAAGTCACTGGATAACGAGTGGTCATGCAAGAACTGGAAATACTGCTGGCATGATCCAGATCAGTAACAGATGTCAACCATCATCACTCACGGAGCAACACAGATCCATTGGACCTTATCGCTCCGAAGTGCGAATTAAGGTAATTAATTAAGGTAAATGCTGAAGTCCTTGAACTTCGTTTCTGAGTCTGCCAGTGCCTGTTTAAGTCCTGTTGCCTTCCTATAGCTCTTTTTACTTTATCTAGGAACTTGTTGCCAAGGTTATACAGCTAGAAGCACACAATGAACAGCTTCAGAAAATCATCTCTGGACTACGGACGTCTGAAAGCTCTAATAGTTCAAGAAAGAAGAAAATCCCTCGACCATTTGACTTCAAGAAGTAAGCTCTTTCACTCTTTTTGGCTTGTCCTGCGACTACTTTATGGATGGGGACTCCTGCCCCATCCATAAAGTAGTCCAGCGGAAGAATGTTTATGTCCCTTCATGTTGTCCTTTTCTTTATAGAGTTTGTTCACAAGAAAGGGTACTAATGCCATTAGTGGCCACGCAAATCCCCAATCTATTTATTTTACACTAACCCTCTGCCGAAAGAGATGTAATTTTGGCAGGATGTCTCAGTATTCATCCTTAATGGTGCTCTACTTACTTCTTTTTTGGAAGATTTTTACCATGCCATCATTTGTTATTTGGGGGAAAACCTTAAAGTTTAACTGAAAAGCCAACTCATTTGTGTTCATTTAATAGGATACACTGAATTATTTGGATTCTGCAAAGGGATTTTTTGATTTTCCACTATCTGCTCTAGTTATGAGGCTCAGAATATCTCCAGCCGTCCCCACAGCGTAAATTCTACTATGACGTGGGAAATTTAAATCTCAACACAAATGCGGCTTTTCAGTGGGTAGTGGATCGGTGAAGATTGCTTAGTGCCTGAACAAAAAAAATTGATAAATATTTCTCGTAAGGCATACAGCAGAAATACAAGCGCATAGAGGCACCACGAAGTCCACAAATCACACGGAAATTCCACTATTTGAAAATCGATTATTCATGAATAGCAGAACAACGAAGTAACTCATTTTCAGCTGGTCTTCAAGCCAATTTAAGTGAATAAGTGATGGGTAACTAGATTGTCCTATCCTAGCCCTTTTCGGTTAAACTTTAAAGCACAACTCTTACTAGAAATAATATTTTCCCTATGAAATGGATCAGAAAAAAACATTTTGGAAAATACCATTACTTTCCATCTGAAATTAGCGATTTTCTTGTTAGCGTCTTTCGACTATGTTCAGCCTTCCTGCTCTCCGACGCGGCGGCTGGGCGCAAAACATTTGAAAACTGATCGCGCCGTGGTTCAAAAGTGTGAAAACTAAGCAAATAAAAGAAGTAGTAAACAAAAGCTTCTCAGATCCTTATGTGTGAAAGAGTTGTCAGCAGACGTTGATGATCCCGGCAAACGTTTCGTTGTGTGACGGGCAAAACTCGGCAAGGCAAAAAAAGTGCAAAAATTTCGTAGGCACAAAACGAAACAATGGAGAAAGGTGGGGATTTTAAAAGCTTATAATTGTGTATGGGAGCTAGATATATTATACAAAGCAGAATAAGCAAGAGCGGTCCTTTAAGGGCCCATAGTCTGAGTTTCAGTCTTATTTCGTCCACCCCATCATAGATAACAATAATTTTCGGCAGAGAAGCAGGCTCGAAGTCCAGACGAAGAAAACAGGCAGTCAGTACAGACTTTTTCGTGTAGAGTGACTATACATCTGAAAATTGCCTGTTATGTTTTAGGTTTACCAAGCGACATGTCTTCCTTCAGATAGCCTATTTGGGCTGGGATTATCTTGGGTATGTCACTCAGGAGCATAGCAATAAAACCATCGAAGATGAATTGTTCAAAGCCTTAATGAAGACTTGCCTTATCGAGAACAGAGAAAGTTCTAACTATCACAGATGTGGGAGAACGGATAAAGGAGTCAGTGCCTTCTGCCAGGTAAAGATGAGGATTAATCGGGTGAGAATCTGGTTTTAAAATACTGCAAATTAGCTTATCAATTCGCTTAGCACCACAAAACACGATTCCCGGTCACCTTGGTCTGAAAGATAACATACCTTGATCTCGTTTGACATCGGAATAACAAGCTAGACGGCCATCTAGTGGCCGTAATATTTATCGGTCTTTAGAATTGGTCCTTTATTTATCCCAGTCGCTGAATGTACGTGTAGCGGCAAAAATATGATTTTCTTTGTGTTAAATGTTTTATTTTAATGTATTTATCTGAAAATAGAATTTCAGCTTGTTTCCGAGCATGTTTTACCTCTGTTTGTGAAAGTGAAGTAATTGGGTGGGCCGAGGGCCCAGGTCCAGGTTCGACGGTAAGCGACGAATGAGTTGATGCATATGTATTTCAATCACGTCATTGGCTCTTTTCGAGGTGGATCAGACTCGCGCTTGTTGCATCCGAGTAGCGCACTGGTCAAGAATACTATGTACGCTTTCCCGTGTTTCTCGTCAAAGCCAATAGCTGCTGAGTGAGGCTGAAAATAGCCAGGATGGACTTGTAATCTTTTAAGAAACCCGGTAGAGTTTCGAAGAAGTCACGTATGTTAGAATATTGGAACCGGAACTGTATCTATGGCGACTTGTGCTTTAAAGTTTAACTGCAAAGCCAACTTGTTTGTATACCTTTGATTTGAATACACTGAATTATCTTGACTCCCGCGAGGGATTTTTATTTTTTACGTCGCGTAGTCTAGTAGTGACGTTGAGAATCTCCGCTGGTTGCACGCCAAATAATTTTACGGCTAAGGCGCGGGAAAATTTGAATATCTGCAAAAGCATGCTTTCCAATGGCCAGTAAAGTGAAGATAATGAAATGCTCGATTCCAGACTGCAAAACCATGTCTGAAGAAAGCCCTCTCTTCCGTGCTACCCCGAACAGGTTTCCTTAGTGGAAGGACCCAGTCAACAGATAATTTGGCCAGCAGTCCACCAAGTTCATAAGCAAGTTCGAGCTTTCAACTGGCCAAGTTCTTCCTGGTCACTTTCACTTTCCTTGTTGTTTTCATATTCATGGCTTGAAGAATGCAAATCCGCCATGATCTGTTATTTGTATCGGCAATTGACGCAATTATTTGCCGCTGTAGTTGCCGAACATTTCAAACATAGAGGTACAAAAAAAACGTAGAATATGTACGTCAGCTAAAATTCAACAATCGCGGATAACAAAGCAACGAAGTAACGCGTTTTTGTCGGTTCTTCGAGCCTAATTAAGTAAAAATATGACGGGCAACCAGATTGTCGTATCTCAGCCCTATTCGGATAACCTTTAACCATGTAGGTCGTGTTCCACCCTCCGAACAATAGTAACTATTAGCTACTATTTTCATTCCACCCTCGTAAAAAGTTGCCACGCTGACCGTTCCAACCTTCTCGAAATAGTAACTAATAGCTAATAGTAACTATTTGCTTACCAGGCCCGGGAGCGTAGTAACTACCAATCTCTGTAACGGATTGGCCGATTTAGCCCGTGGCATGATATTTGCGGAAAATAGAAAAATGTGTTCCAGCCTTGACGCCAAGAAGCATAAATTCGTGACGTCATGTGTAGTAAGTAGGGACAAGTAGGGTGGAACACGCTCGTACAAACGAAGCCTATTTAATTTTCTTTTCCATCTACAGGTCATATCTATCGACCTCAGAAGTAAGATGGCCACAGGCCGTGGTGTATATTCCCCGGAAGGCCACACCCCGTCAGAGCCCAAGGAGGGAGAAGAGGAAATCGACTATGTTGGTATTTTGAATCGGGTCCTGCCGAATGAAATCCAAGTAATTGGGTGGGCTCCGGTTGAACAGGAGCTGAGTTCGAGGTTCGACTGTAAGCGAAGGATGTATAAATACGTATTCCCAAGAGCTGAGCTGGATTTAGAGGTATGAGCTAATTTGATAAGGATGCTGGTCGTTCATAGATTCACTTTTTGGGATCCCAAAACGTAAGTGGAGGGATACCTATGACATCGCAAAAGTTGTCCGTCTGTCTGTCTGTGAGGACGATAACTCTCGAAGGGAATGATATATTTTGATGAAACTTGGTGGGAGGATCCTCTGGGTCAAGGGAAAGGTAGAGTTCGTAGATGGGCTCTGTAGCCCTACATTTAGGGGTGGGGGAGGGGGTTCAAATTAAGGGACAAACAAAATAACAGCTAATGAGATAGTCGATTAAGGGGTAAGAAGACATGCTGAGCACGAATATGAAAACCATTTTCTCGCCGGACAAGTAGTTCGCCCGGAATTCGGCAAAAACCGTAAAGTTTGCTAAGAGTAAAAGTTTTATTTGAAATTGATTAGATGTTCGATTTAGATCCGGCTGAAACCGGAAAATTTGTTATGAGTTAAGTTCCATTTGAAGTTGATTAGATGTTGGATATAGGGGTAAGGAGATATGCTGAATTCGTTTTTGAGCTTTATTTTGAGCTACTTGGTTTTCTCAGATGATTAGCTATTTGGCCTTAATCTGTTTCTAAATCTTAAGAGTAAAAATGTTCAAGGAGTCTGGCGAAGACTGGATCTGGCGAAGACATAACCTAATTGTCTGGATCAAATATTGAATTTTTGGGATCCCATCGAAACCTTTGGTCTTGTTATTTGTTGTTTTACTAATCCACACAAGGATGAAAAACAAGGACGGTGGAATAAAGACAAAAACAAAATAAACACACGAATAAGAAATCCTAATCGACAACAGGCACATCCAGAAAGTTTACTGTGCAGTTTTCTTAAGTTTCAGTTTCTTAACGATGAACCATGGGCGGATCCAGCGTTCGACTCTAGGGGGGGCGAATGCTTTGATAAAACTGTTTTCTCGACCCTTCTTTTTCTGCCTGCAGGCCGAAAAAAATTTGACGTTTTTACAACCTCCCCTCATCATTTTGAGAGCACAAATTCTCTGTTCTGTACCACCAACTCCACATTTTAACGACAAAGCAGTTCCACGTACCTGCAAATTCATGTGCGCTTGATCTAAAACAGCATTAAAACGAGACTTTTTAGTCCGTCTAGGGGGGGCGATCGCCCCCCTCGCCCCCCCCCCTGGATCCGCCCCTGCGATGAACAAGGTAACGGTTTCTAGAGAAAGGAAAACAATTTCTCGTCTCCTCTCTAACTCCCCCACCAAGGTCGGATCCGATTCGGGCACATAAATGTCACGTCTGGGTCACTTGCTCCTTCGCCCGCCAAGTTTCACTCGAATTGGATCACCCGTACGCAGCTTATACGGGTTTGAAGTTCCCGCATTTCCCCTCTCTCCACCCCCACACGGATGATCAGATCCGCGAAAAGAAGACTGCATCTAATATTGGGTCGGATCGGTTATATGCATGCCAAGTTACATCGCTCTAGCTTATGTGGAAGTTGCATTTGTAAAACCGGAACAGAGAGACAGACATTACGATCGCCAACTTTAAATATAAACATCGAATGGTTCTTAAATCTTTTTTCTTAAACACAAGTCGCGGTACATACAGTTCTGCTCCCTGCCTCCTCATGTTTTAGCCGGCTGTCCCTTTTCTTCTTCTTCTTCTTTAAGTATGGCTCGTTGGACGACTGGGACGACTTTGCTTTTGTCAGAAACATATTCCTTCAGCCCAAGCTGACTGCGAATCATATCTGGCACTGCAAAACGGATACGTCAGCTACATTTCATTAGAGCTATATTTCGTCCCTTCTTGGGACGAAATGTCATCAGATGCTTGGAAGCAAAGTGGGAACCTGCTCCGCCGTGAAAAGAGCCAGACATGGGACATGATAAACATCGTTATGGTACCATTTGGGTAGATAAAAAAGAGATCGGGAGTTTCAGTTTCAGTTTATTTCAAAACGACAACACAAATCGTGGCTTGGGGCCAAATGGCGTGTTGTCTAAGTCAAGATACATGATGTCAAAACAGTGTGAATCAGAAAAGATCCTCAGACCTGATAATGGACGGAATTATTTTTTTGACAGTGCAAAACGGATACGTCAGCTGAATTTTATTAGAGCAATATTTCGGCCCTTCTTGGCAAGAGTCCTCGTCAGGCTCAAAACCAAAGTTGGAAAAACTGGAATGATTAGGGAGGGAATTGTCCGTTTTAGAAAAAATCAAATGAGAAACTAAGCATTTCTTCAGCTTATGCTGTCTGCGAATGATGTTGAAGGCAGCTGAGATTTTATTTCCGTAGTATTTCGGCCCTTCTTGGCAAGGTTACTCTTCAGGCCGTAGCTAGAAATATGAACCTGCTATGTTGTTGTTGTTGTTTATTTCGACGTTTCTGGAGCAAATGCTGGCTCCGTCACGTACGTAGCAGTTTTATCCACGGTCCGTGAATCGTCCCAGTTTCGGGTACTTCAGTCCAAAAACTCAGATGTTGGGGTCCTTCTTAGACGTCGCTGCTTTATTATTTTTCTTCCGTTAAAGACTTCGAGAGTACGTCCCTGGCCATCTGGTGATGTTGCGCAGCATAAGAGATAGTTCCGCTAATGCCTGCTAGGAAGCATTAGGGTCTCGTGATATACTTGTGATATTCTTAAAGGCCACCTCGCACTACGTAGTGTGTCTGCTCAGATGTTCCGAGATAGTGGACCACTTTACTACTAAGCTGTACTTTACAACTTACGCACGTCTTCGGCTGTTTTTACCCTTTTCCCATGACCCTTGATTTGGATGGCAATCTTGGCAAAATTTGTATAACCGGCAGGGCCGTATCTAGAGGGGGGGGGGTTAGGGGGTTCGAACCCCCTCCGAAACATACAAAAATAATTGTTTTTATAGGATTTAACTTCCAGTCTATTTCTTTTTTTAACTTTCCAGTATGGACTAGGTCCGACCCGCGGGTAAAACCCCCTCCGAAATAAATTCCTGGATACGGACCTGATAACCGGCCTCCGGACGAATAAGCTCCTTGATCGGGCGCATGATACGTCACGTAAAGAAAACAAACGTGGCAAGTGTGATAATCAGTGTATTACCAATAGAGGAGATACGATATACTTATGAAGTGAAGAATCTCGGGAACGAGAATGGATGGAATCCTACTGAAGTAGGTATCATAGGTACACCGTGTCCTTTAAGTGGTATTTTTATTTGAAGGCTATGAGAGAGGCGGCTCAACATCTCCTTGGCGTACATGACTTCCGAAACCTCTGCAAGATGGACGTCGGCAACGGTGTGACCAACTACACCCGCAACATTCTCAGTGTATCTCTGACTTGTCCGTCGGATGGCGATAGTTACACCATGTGTGAATTGACCATAGAGGGTCAAGCTTTTCTATGGCACCAGATTAGGTGTATAGTTGCTGTCTTGTTCATGATTGGCCAAAAGAAAGAAGAGGTGGGGCTTGTAAAAGAGCTGCTGGACGTGGAGAAAAACCCAAGGTAAGAAATTAAAGAGCATGTTTAAAGCACAATTTGCAGTGGATATAGTTTATATTTGGACGTTGTAAATTGTAAAGTTCAGGACCCAGTCGAAACCCTGCTGGGTTCTTCATGGATTACAAACGGCCGTCCTGACTGTTTTCATCCTCGCTCGGCACTCTATGTTCTAATGAGAAACACGGAAAAAAAAATGCATAACCTGTATTTCTGCCCAGTGAGCTCCTCGAAAGCAATTATGCGGGAGCCTGATCCACTTTGGAAAGAGCCAAACACGGGTTGCGTTTTTGCAGTTATCGTGGTATCTGATACCACGGTCAAAAGGCGTTTTTGCAGTTGTCGTGGTATCTGGCCAGTTACCGTGGTAACTGAAATTCAGATATCACGGTCCGACCGTGGTATCTGGTCGTGGTATCTGAAAAGTCATCTCATTTTCATCCAATTTTGTCAAATTGGTGAGAAAGAAGTTCAGCACTTAGTGATGTAATTGGATATCAGTTTTTCTTTTGGAATGACTTCGAAAAGTGCAATTTCGGGAATAGTCGTTTTTGCAGTGGACCGCCGTATATCCGATACCACGGTAACTGCAAAAACGACTAATTGCAGATCCAGTTACCGTGGTAACAGATACCATGGTATCTGCAAAAACGCAACTACGGCAAACGCAAGGATCAGCACACCGCCGTTAGTGTGGATAAAAATGACACAAGGTTCTTTAAAGTTTTGCTGAAGTACTTGCCAAGCCATATCCCGCATTCTCTTGACGAGTTTTAGTTTGAAAATCTAATCCGATGTTACTGTAAAAGTATGCTTGATCTTTAAAGTTTTGCTGAAGACATGCAGAACCTTGCAAAGCTCCTGACGAGTTTTAGTTTGAAAATATTTTCCGATGTTACTGTGAAAGTACGCTTGATTGGGAGGTTGAACAACGTTCAGAGCAAAAGCAGAGGCACGACTGTGAAAGGAAAATCGAGACTGGGCGGTTTGCTGATTGCGGAAATGTAACTGATAGAATCGTGTAGGGCTTACTTCTGCTTTGAACATTATTGGGTAGTGAACAGAGCTCGTCCAGCGAATTCCCGCAGTTGCGGAAACTCGCAGCAGCGAGACTATTACTGACTATTTAAATTTCCCGCCAGAACTTGGCGTTTCATCGGCTGCCGGCTTTTCGTCTTGGCTATCAGCCCGTAGGAATGTAAAGAAAACCCCTCAAATCTGGTATTAACTCACTTTTATTAGCTCACGGGATTTTTATCAAGTAGAGGACTAGATGACGACGCTGGTCCATAATATGTACTACCATGCGTTGGAATTAACGGTCTCAATATTGTTTGTCTCTGATTGTATCGTTCGTCCCAGAAAACCCCAGTATTCAATGGCGTCAGAGATTCCTCTCGTTCTTTTCGATGCTTCGTACGAGGATGTGGAGTGGAAATACAGCTTTGCGGCGCTTAAAGTGACTTTCAAGCAGCTCCAGGAAATATGGTGTAACTACGCCGTCAGGTAAATATATTTACTAATATATTTTGTGGTGTCAGGTCAATAGATCTTTATTTGGTTAGATATTTGGTGTTGTCAGGTATATGTATCTTTATTTACTAATATATTTTGTTGATAACTGTATATCTCCGTATATCGTGATACCAGCAATATTTTCTTTCCACGAAAGTAACATACGTGGCTAACCCTTTTGCTCACCATCTGGATGCGAATTCACCATGAGACCCCGCCAAGTGGGTCCTGGTTTGTCTACTTGGCTCCGACATTGGAGTCCTAGACTTTTACACTAAATTCAAAAAGTTGCTCTCTTGAGTTCATTAGTCACGGTAAAAGTCCCTTGTATAAAGTGCCATCTATGTATTATCTGTCATTTCTGAATATCAAGTGTGTAAGAAGTTTAAGCCGCGTTCGATTTACCCTTGTCTTGGTCCTGTCTCAGTCCTGTCAGCCAAATGCCGTTTTATTTAACTGCCTTGTCCGCTCAATCCCGTTTTATTTGTCCTGTCAGCTGACAATTGTCAGCGTCCTGTGAGACAGGACGCCGTGAATGATGACATGATCTCCAAGCAAGTTTCGGTCCTGTCTCAGGTGGATTTCTCATTTGCGTTTTATTTGTGATGCTTGTCCGTTGAGTCATTCACCTGACAGGGCTAAATAAAACGGGTTTAAACCGTGACAGGACAGTAACAAGAAGACAGGACCGAGACAAGGAGGGCTCAAATCGAACGCAGCTTTATTTTGGCAAATATTTTCAGGGTCTACTTTTATTTTTATTTATGTCTTGCTCCAAATTGTTTGCTACGTAACGGTAAGACAAGAATGCTGTTTTAGGGCCTCGAAATCTCCTTGTTCAGGTGGTCGTTTGCACGTACGAGGATGAATTAGTAGTTTTTTTTTCGTGAATATTTGTTTCTTATTGGAATGTTGAAGAATAAATCACTCAAAATCAGATTAAAAGAATAGATTGATTGAGTTCAGGAGGTCACACGGGGCAGGGTAACGAATATGCCACGGTCCACTTTGAACTTCATTTTCTTTTTAGGGCAGCGATGATTCGACGGATGCTGCTATCACTAGAGGCGCTGCCAGTTATGGCCGGAAGTAGAGATAGTTTAGGAATCCAGAGTAACTTGCTCCTTGAAGGTGTTGAACCCAAGGTTTATAGGCCACTGATGAAACGACAAACCTGTGGTAAGTCCTCATTTCAGTATTTCATAGGTACAGTATTTTGGTCATGGTCCATTCGAGTTTAAAGTTTAGCCGAAAAGGCTGAGGTAGGACAATCTATCTACCCGTCAGTTATTCACTTAAAGAGACCTGAAGACCCGATGCAAATGCTTTAGTTCGTTGCTCCGCTATTCACGAATAATCAATTTTCGTATAGTGGAAATTCTCTGTCGGATTTGGGGTACCTCTGTGCGCTTGTCCCTTTGTGCTTGACGAAAACGATTTACGAAAAAGAAGTGTTGACGCAGCGGGCTACCTGCCTCGTGCTTATCACTGGCCACTGAAAAGACGCGTTTGTTTTGAGATTCAAATTTCCGCGTCATAGTAGATTTTTTGCGTTGAGAGGACGGCCGTAGATATTCTGAACGTCATACCAAAGCAAATAGCGAAAAAAAAAATTCCATTACCACAATACAAATAATGCAGTGTGTTAAGTTAAATGATACAAAAATAAGTTGGCTTTTCCGTTAAACTTTAAAGGGATCGTATCAGGGACCCATAAATTTCCTTTACAGGGGGCCTGTCAGTAAGAGATTTCTGATGCTATCTTGAGCGCACGGAATGTAGTTCGAGAAATACCCACGGTCCAATGACGTACAAGACCAGATAGAGAAAATTTGGGATTGGCTGCTGGCGCTTTGAGGGAGGAGTCTCTTTAGCGCGCACGTCCAATGAGGCAAACAAGAATGCCGATCGACTCAAGCGGGATTTTTGGAAACTGCATGGTTCGGTCATCATATCAATATAGAAGCATATATAGGAAATGACAGGCCCCTATAAGGAAATTTATGGGTCCCTGGTCGTATGTATTAACTTAACGAGGCCTTGTTCGTTGAAATTTTGTAAGTTCGGAGCCTTGTTCGTTCATGAGGTTAACGGTGCTAAAACAAGGCTCCGAACGCTGAAATAGTCAAGGAAGAAGGAGAATAATTACACTAGAACAGGTCTCCTGTCTTTCAACTCTTAAAGAAGAAGAAAATTAGAACGGGGGTCGTGCCCTTTTCCTCGTTAACATTGTCTGACATTAACCGTGTCCACGAGAACTTGAGGAACATCAGGGGAAGAAAATGGGCCAGAAATCATTCTAGTGGAAGGCGGTTGTGAATAAGTATGAAGATCAGGTCATGGGCCCTCGCTAATAGTATTTTTTTTCCTGTAGACAGCCTTGAAGAGCGTATGGAACACTTCACCAAGCGCTTCAAAACTAACGAATCGGAGCATGAAAACGGAAGACCTGCCGACCCTGCAGTTGAGTAATTTTGTACGCAATTTGTATTAAAGCTTAACCGAATAGGGATGAGATAGGACAGTCTGGTTACCCATCATATTTGTATCTAAATAGGCTAGAAAACCTGACAAAAACGCGTTACTTCGTTGATTTGTTATCCACAAATATTGAATTTTAGTTGACGAGTTTATTCTTCCACAATTGTTGTACCTCTATACGGACGTACCTCTATGTTTGAAATGTTTAGTAACTACAGCGGCAATCAGTTGCCGAAAAATAACCAGCAATGTCGGATTTTCATTATTCAACGTGATTTTTCACGTGATTCTGCAGTCTGGAATAGAACATTTCAGAAACTTCACTTTGTTGGACATTGAGATGCACGCTTTTGCAGATATTCCAATTATCCGCCACTTGACGAATTTTTATTGGTCGTGTAAACAGTGGAGATTCCCAACGTCAGTACTAGACGCGACGAAAAAAATAATAATCTCTTAGAGGATTCAGAATAATTCAGTGTATTCAAATTAAAGGTATAAAAATGTTGGCTTTTCAGTTAATTTGCTTACCACGCACGAGAGTGTAGTAAGCGCGGTAACTACGATCTCAATGAAGCGATTGCCATGTCGTGATTGGGAAAGCTGTTCATCCCTAAATCCAGTTTAGGGTGCGAACGGACGATCAGGTTTTCCCGGACGGATTTTAGCTCGTAATGCCGAATTCGCGACCGCCCTACCCCGATCGTTTGTCCGGACCATTAGCGGGTCGTAGTGTTTGACAGTCAAAAGGATACGTCAGCTGAATTTTATTACAGCTATATTTCGGCTCTTCTTGGCAAGGATCCTCTTCCGTTTTGCCCTGTCAAAAATGATTCGCAGTCAGCTTGGGCTAAAGGAATATTTACGGGTCATAGTGAACTCGAGTGGTTGGTCAATCCTAAAACAAGACCAAAGGTTCCGATGGGATCCCAAAAATTCAGTATTTGATCTAGACAATTAGGTTTTGTCTTCGCCAGACTCCTTGAACAGTTTTACTCTTAAAATATAGAAACAGATTAAGGCCAAATAGCTAATCATCTAAGAAAACCAAGTTCAGATATGAATTCAGCATGTGTCTTTACCCCTAAAAGCCGATCGAAACGATCCTGCCTTGCTTCTGCGAATTTTCCGGTTTCAGCGAAATTCCGGAACTACTTGTCCGGCGAAAAAATAAAGCTCAAAAACGAATTCGGCGTATCTCCTTACCCTTGTATCCAACATCCAATCACCTTCAGATAAAAGTTTAACTTATAACAAATTTTCCGGTTTCAGCCGGATTCTGGACGAACTATATGTCCGGCTAAAAAATGATTGTCATATACGGATTCAGCATCTCTTCTTACCCCTAAAACGGACGTCTAATCAACTTCAAATACAACTTTTGCTTGTAACAAATTTTCCGGTTTGGGCCGGATTCCGGGCGAAGTATACTTGTCCGGGTAGAAAATGAATTCCGCATATGGGTTCACCGTCACCGTTCTTCGTACCCCTGCGTCGAACATCTAATCAACTTCAAATAAAACTTTTACTTACTTGTCCGGCGAGAAAATGGTTTTCATATTCGTGTTCAGCATGTCTTCTTAGCTGTTTAAAAATATTTTGGGACAGACCGCAAGTCGCAACCACCTACGCTTTTCCCATATACCAACCCCTTCGACCTTCGATTACACTAGCTTTTCATAGATTACGTGCTCTGCGTCTGGATGACGCGCAGAGCTGTACCAGTGCGAAGAAAGGGGTAGAGCCGAAAATTAGTCGACAAATTTTGTGTCCGGTTTTTGCCGGATTCCGGGTGAACTACTTGTCCTGTGAGAAAATAACTTTCATATTCGGATTCAGCATGTCTACTTACCCCTAAATCAACTATCTCAAAAGCTTTCAAAAATTTTTTTTTTTTACCCTTAATTTGAAACCCAACCCCCACCCTCAAATATAGGGCTTGACCTGTACTTTGACCCAAAGGATCCTCGTACCAAGTTTCATCAAAATATCTCAATGCCTTCGAGAGTTATCGTGCGGACAGACGGACAACTTTCGCGATGTCATAGGTATCCCTCCACTTAGGTTTTGGGATCCCCAAAAAAGGTGCACAGTGCCCATCCGGTGCCAACGGAAGAATAAAATTTACCGTGGTGGCCACTAAGTGAGTAATCCCTCGATTGAAGTCTTGTAGGAAAATATGTTTGAAAAACCACTCGGAGCGAGGCCACCTTTTTTGGGATCCCAAAACGTAAGTGGAGGGATACCTATGACATCGCAAAAGTTGTCCGTCCGTCCGTCTGTGAGCACGATAACTCGAAGGGAATGAGATATTTTGATGAAACTTGGTGGGAGGATCCTTTGCGTCAAGGGAAAGGTCGAGTTCGTAGATGGGCTCTGTATCCCTATATTTAAGGGTGGGGGATTTTTTTTTAAAGCTATTGAGATAGTTGATTTAGGTGTAAGGAGACATGCTGAATCCGAATATGAAAGTTACTTTCTCGCCGGAAAAGTAGTTCATCCGGAATCCGGCAAAAACCGGACACAACATCCTTACCCCTTTCTTCACACTAGTATAGCTCTTTGCGTGGATGAAGACATTCTTTGTATGAACGTCGGAGAGAACTAGTGTAATCGAAGGTCGAAGGGGTTGGTATATGTTGTTCAAGCTTAGTAGGGGTTGAAATAGGTTGTTCAAGCTTAGTATGACAGTTCATTGAAGGGGTAAGGAGGTCCGCTGCAAAGCTACCGTGTATTTGTAGTGTTTCTTCGGTGCTCGTTTCGAGGAAATGCCTCACTTTTGATGAAATTTGCCGTAAGGCTAGAGCGGCACTTCTGTGCCGTCTTTTGGACTCAAACATTGAGGCTATAAAATTTGCCACTGAGCCAATTTTCCATTGCCTGCCTGTTCGGCAGTCTCTTATTGCTGCAACGCAGCAGCAGGAACAGACTTAGTGATTTTGTGATTTTTTGTTGTTGTTGTTTTCTTTGTATGGTATGTGTTTTTTTGTTTTGTTTTTCGTCTATGGCAATTTGCTGAATAAAAAGTATTTCATATCTGAACTTCTTGCTGGAGAAACGATTCATCACGAATTCGGCCGAAAACTGTGGTTGAAGCTCAAAGTTGTTTCTGAAATCGATTAGAGATTCGGTATCGGGGCAAGGAGACATGCTGAATACATTTTTGAACTTTATTTTAACAGTAAAAATCTTCAAGGATTCTGACGAAGACTGAATGGCGAAGACAAGACCCAACTGTTTGGATCAAAAGTTAGATTTTTGGGATCCCATCGAAACCTTTAGTCTTGTTTGTTTATAGTTTATGAGTTTGTGTGGACGAAGTTGTTTGTCTTTGCAAAATAGGCTATCAACTACCGGAAAAATTGCGACCATCGCCGGACGAATCGGGGAATGTATTTATATCCGGAGTAACTAGTGTAATTCCCGAGGGGCTACCAAATCTCCGGCAACTGCTGTAGACCCTTTCCCGGCCGGTAAACCAGCGGAACCGGCCATAGATTAGGCGATTTATCAAACAGATTCAGACAAACAGACAACCAAGGATTTTCTTTATTGTACGTATTCCACTAGTCCGCCTTTACTTCAGTCAGTCAACATAATTCAGTCATTTCAAACGCTTCTAAACATGCTGATTTTAATTTTCCAGTACGTGGCAACCGATAACGAAACCGGGCACTTGCTGTACGCTAAAATCTGGATTGGGCAACCTTCGATCTTCCCAACGATTTGGTCTTCCTGGTCCCACCGCTAGAGACGTCGTCAGCGGCGAGGATGACCATATCAACAGGCCATAATATGGCCTGACCTTGGATAACCAGCACGATCGGCCATCGCCGTTCTTGGACAACTAGATGAACAGGCGTATGAAGTTTGGCTGCATATAGTTATTTCAACAGACGGGTTTGGACTGAAATTCTTGTCCGGATTTTGCTATCATCGATATCGTATAAAAAAGTTGAGGTTTCTTCAACTTTGCGATTCCTGTTGGTAAAAGAAGAAAATATTTGGGGAAAGTTAGGGTTAAAACTGGTTCTTACTCTTGCCCTATTTGTGGATGCGAGACGGAAAGAATACGTCATTTGCGGAACTGAATGAGTTGAGACAAGAGTTGTTTGGAGTGAGACTGTCTGGAAGTGAGTGGATTATCGAGAGAATGAAGGGAAAAGTGTCCAGGCTATCAATGTTTGGAAGGTTGTTCGGGTGGTTCCCAAAATCACCACGATCTTTTTGCCCACTCTCAGAATGCCCCTGGCTCAGGTCGAACACCTGAAATCAAAATCGACCGAAATGCCGGCGGCTCAGAATGCCGACAGTTCAGATTGGTTACAGGACTCCACATCGTCTTGGTTCAAAATGCCGACGGCTGAAAATGTCCACAAGGGAGGCCAAAATTATCCTGGGACAACGGACTACGAGATTATAAGGGACTAACCACGGAAAAGGCTTAGAAAGGAAATAGTGTTAATATTTTGAAATCTCTCCTTTTTGTTTTAGTGCGATGGCTTTGTACATTAAGTATAATTAACCTGATCGTCTGTCCGCACCTTTGTTTGGTGGTTTTCCATTTAAGAGCACCATCAGGTTTCGCAAAATCGTACGTACAAACACTCGCAAATCCATCCCTTTGTTTATATTACACTGTCATCTGGATAGCTAATCAGTCAAATTGCGGTAATGCAAATTGCATGGTTCCTATTTTTCCACCATCTGCTCGCTCTGAATCACGACTGATTACGTCACATCCCGCGGAGCAAGTTTTGTAGGGAGGTGCGGGGCGTTATCATTATCGAAATTCCTCCCTGTGGGCGGTTGCCGACTCGCTCTCACGGAAACTCCCACCGTTGGATCCGACTCTGGCACGCCCTAACTCAGCCCAAGAGGTTGGATCAGTACAGTTGCTGTGAAATAAAATTTTGGTTGTTTTCGCGAAAAATTAGGATAAACAAATGAAAAAAGAAGAAGAATTTTTCGTAACGACGCCATTATGTGATGAGAATAATCACCAGCAGGTATGTGTTATTTTTTTACTCATATTAGCTGGGGAGGGAGGTCAGTCTGGGTTCCCTCCTTGGGGGCTGGACTAAGAAAGGAAAAGTGATTTAGCCCCTTTCTGTAAAGTTTTGTAGGTGATTGACAACATGTGGGGCCACCCTAATCCTGCCTTTTTGTGAGGCTTGTTTTGAATGCTGGTTTAGTAAGTTAATTAGTTCAATTCATTTTTGCATACTAAGGGGTAATTGGATACTGTTAATAGACTAGGTCTAAGACAGAGCAAGAGTAATAAAATTGAGTTGATATCGGTGCCGTATTCAACCCTGTAGGGCCCTAAGGCATTCGAAATGTCGGGGCCCCTCCGTAAGTGGTAGTCTGCGTGTCAGATGCTATGGGGATGACCAAATAATTTAAGAAAACACTATAGTGATTTTCTTTCAAGGTCAAATCAACATCGTTTAGTACCTTTGACAGCTCGTTTGACAGTACAAAACGAATACGTCAGCTGAATTTTATTAGAGCTATTCTTTTTGGGAAGTTCATTTTTCAGCTTGAGCCTGAAGAGGACCAGTCTAGTACACTAGGCCCTTTTTTGATACCCATTCACAAACGGGGTGGCATGCCCCCAGGTGTGAGTAGGGTACTCATACTTATGTGTACCCCTTCTTCCCCAGAGGTCTACCAGTCTACTACACTTTCTAAATCAAAATTAATTACTGCTTACCGACTGCTTCGCAAGGTATAAGGATTACAGCAATGAATAGCCCTGCTTTAGAGCTAAAAAATGATGTATTTTGACCATTTTTTTGTAGCTTATAACCAGGTAAAAAGAGGCGCCAAAATGGAGAGACAAAGATCGACACCAACTCATGAAGAATCGACGGGCCGTCGTGTTTACAAAGTGCAGTGCGCCACCTGGCGTTGATATGCGCAAGGTTGCCAGATGTTAAGTTGCGTTTTTGGTCGAAGTTTTGTTCGTTGTTGGCTTATGCTACGTTTACACCTGCGTATATCCAAGCGTGTTTTGAAAAACGAGCGTATTTTACGCACATACTTGTGCTTGAAAAAGTCTCTAGCAACACGGACGTATCAGAGAAATCGGTCCGTTTTGTATATGAATACGTCTGATTTTCTGGCTCAAAGACGTGCGTAAAATACGTAAACATACTTCGGCTTGAAAAGATCTCTAGCAACACGGACGTATTTGAGAAATCGGTCCGTTTTGTATATGAATACGTCTGATTTTCTGGCTCAAATGCGTGCGTAAAATATTCTCGGATTTTACCCAAAGTGTAAACCCACGATTAGCCGGTTCCTTAATTTCCGTTTTCGAACGCCGCCTTAATTTTTTCTTTTTACGAATCCGGTTTATGTTTTGCAAATCCAGGCGATCCTTGAGCGGTTGACGTTTCTTCGACGATTGAAGCAAACTTAGAACTTGCTAGCTCAAGAAGTCGGCGGTCACTCAGAGTTTGAAGGACAAGAAACTGTGACCGGTGACAAAAAACGGTATTCAAACAAAGAATTTTGAGTTGGAATCTGAAGGTAATTTAGAACTTCGATCAAAAATACAACTTGTATCTATCACCGCTGGATAGCTCTACCGCCTTTAGTTGCTTTTTCTCGTCTTTAGTCACAGTTTCTTTGTCCTTCAAACTCTGTGAACTAGCAAGTTCGAAGTTTGCCTGTAACGTGAAATGTTCGACGAAGCAGTGACCGCAGGGATCGCCAGAGTCATCAAAAACAATAAATTAAGCAAATGGTGAACTTCGACGGCGTTTGGAAACGGAAATTCAGCAACCGGCTAAGCCAACGGGGAACAAAGCTTCAATAAAAAATACAGCTGGTACCCCTCGAAAAAAAAACTGAAAAGGATTTGTGGAACCAAAAGCAATTTCTTGTAAACGAAAAGTCAGCAAAATACAATGTGCCAGGTGAGTCTTTCTTCTAGTTTCGTGAATCCTTTGTTTATGTTCGAAGTATGTGGTAAGTTCTACTGAAAATCGATGCTTTAGTGCATCTCCGAGATACATTGAGTTCTCACGCGAAATGTTTCTCACCACTGGAAGGGGGGATCCGAGGGGCTATTCACTTCTATTGCAAGGTGTAGAAATCCCTGCTGCCTTGCCTCTTTGGTGTGCGCTAAAATAGTATATTTTGACTAAAGAGTAATTGCGTAATCTTTAAAGAGCTGAAGGGTCAGTTGAAGCGGACAATCGTGTTGGATTGAAAAGGGGGAAACGAGTTTGAGCATGAGTATGGCTTGCGGAAGAGTGGGAACGTTATTGTGACAAGATCGCTAATACGTTTTTATTCGGCTAGTGTAGGCCAGAACTAAAGTAGGGCAGAACCGAAATCGAATGTCTCAGAGACACCTCTAGGAGGCAAGACGGGGTTGTCTGCGAAACGTCTCCAATAGAAACGTCTCCGTTGCGAAATAAACGTCCCCAAGCATAGATTTTGAAGTTCATCTTGGTTCGCCCTCGACAGATAGCCCACTTTACACATTCGTGAAAAGATTAACGAATAAATATGTGATGTCCGAGCAAGAGGATAGCCTCCAAAAAGGGGCAAAATCATGACTTGTTGAACCATAAAAGAGCATTTAAGCTAAAACAAATCTATTAAATTTTAACTTGACGTAGGCAAGGACTCCATATGCTTTACGCGCTGTTTCAAAAAATAACACTTTTTGAAGCGAACTGGTGGCACAGAGTCTGGTTCCGAATGGTAGGCCCAAGTAAGTTGGAAACTCCATTGGTTATACGGGATGGCAGCCGATATCCACTTCAGTACGACCATTAAAAACCATGAATTCCGTTTTAGACTAATTAAACGAAAGAGTATGCGGAAATTTGACTCGATTCCTGTCAGTGTATGACAAATATTTATTTCTTTTGCATAATCACTCACACATCCAGACCTAGGAAAATACAAACACTCATTACGACGTCTTTGCCAAGCCTCGACAAATTTTATCACATTGACAAGGCCACACGGACAGGGTTATAACTGAGAAAGAGCTATAAAAAAAAACATACTGAAAAATGAAGCGAATTCCTATGTTGAGGATACGCGAAAATATGCTTGCGAAATATACTGTACTACGCGAGGTTAAAAATATGAGTTTACTGTCACTGCAGAGCACTTGTTCAAGTTCTGGTTCCATCAATTTGTTAATTGCGTCTTGGTTCCAAAAATGCCTCTTCGATATGTTGTAAAATTCCAGTCGGTACTGTGCATACCAACGACATGCAAGTCAAAAAACGTAACTTATTAAATACAATTTTGGTAGCCAGTCACAGTAGCTTTGTCCTTCAAACTCTGACCGTCGAACTTCGTGAGCTAGCAAGTTCGAAGTTTGCTTGAATCGTCAACCGGACAAGGAACGCCGGAGTCGTAAAAATGCTAATTAAGCAAACGGTGATCTTCGACGGTGTTGGAAAACGGAAACTGAGCAAACGGCTAAGCCAACGGCGAACAAAATTTTGATAAAAAACGCAACTTTTGCTTCGTCTGGCACTCGCAAGATGCTGCGGCGAGTCTGTAATCGCACAGTGACATTTCATAGTTATGTTTCTGATCAAAGTTTGAAGTTACCTTCAAACTCAAAGGTCTCGTGAGCTAGTTCGAAGTTTGCTTCAGTTGTCGAAAACACGTCAACAGCGCAAGGATCGCCTGGATTCGCAAAACGTAAAACGGATTAGCAAAAAGAAAAAATTAAGGCGGCGTTTAAAAACGGAAATTAAGGAACCGGCTAATCGTGGGTTTAAGTCCGGTCTTCACCTCCCGGAACTTCCGGAATCCGGGCTTCCAGATTATTCTTTGACTTCTTCTGTAAATTGCATCTGGAATATGAACCGGTCCGAAAGTACATCAAAATAATCCGGAAAAAGGGGCTTTTGAACTTCCAGATTTCCGGAATTTTTAAGTATCGCAGAAGAAATTAAAACAAAATCTCGTAAAATCTGGGAACCCAGATTCCGGAAGGTGAAGACCCGACTTTATACTTTGGGTAAAATCCGAGAGTAAGATCAGACGTATTCATATACAAAACAGACAGATTTCTCAAATACGTCCGTGTTGCTAGAGATCTTTTCAAGCCGAAGTACGTTTACGACGTAAACGTATTACGTACTTCACGCACGTATTTGAGCCAGAAAAAGATTAGACCTATTCATATACAAAACGGACCGATTTCTCTGATACGTCCGTGTTGCTAGAGACTTTTTCAAGCACAAGTATGTGCGTAAAATACGCTCGTTTTTCAAAACACGCTTGGATATACGCAGGTGTAAACGTAGCATAAGCCAACAACGAACAAAACTTCGACCAAAAACGCAACTTAACATCTGGCAACCTTGCGCATATCAACGCCAGGTGGTGCACTGCACTTTGTAAACACGACGGCCCGTCGATTCTTCATGAGTTGGTGTCTATCTTTGTCTCTCCATTTTGGCGCCTCTTTTTACCTGGTTATAAGCTACAAAAAAATGGTCAAAATACATAATTTTTTAGCTCTAAAGCAGGGCTATTCATTGCTGTAATCCTTAGACCTTGCGAAGCAGTCGGTAAGCAGTAATTAATTTTGATTTAGAAAGTGTAGTAGACTGGTAGACCTCTGGGGAAGAAGGGGTACACATAAGTATGAGTACCCTACTCACACCTGGGGGCATGCCACCCCGTTTGTGAATGGGTATCAAAAAAGGGCCTAGTGTACTAGACTGAAGAGGACCCTTGCCAAGAAGGGCCGAAATATAGCTCTAATAAATGGACTTCATTTTCGGAAGTTCATTTTCCAGCCTGAGCGGCATGAGCCTCAAGAGGACCCTTGCCAAGAAGGGCTGAAATAAAGCCCTAACGAAGTCAGCTGATGTACCCGTTTTCAGCTGTCAAAGAAGATTTGCAGTCAGCTTGAGCTGAAGGAATATTTATTGTATAATACTGGTTTAATACCTTGTCGCGGGACTCCTAGGAGTGGGGCCCATAGCATAGGAAGATTCTTCCTCTGTCTGTTTGATAATCCGGCGCTGATAGTTATTGTGGTCAAAACATGGCCCCGAGAAATAAGTCTACATGGCCACCTTATTCTTACCATCCAGGAAGATACCCCTTGTTGCCTTCAAAGGGCCTGTTAGACTATTTTTGATCGGGTACTATATCAGCCGAGCGGCAAGCGAGGCGCCGGACGCGTTTACACTTATAAACCGTTCTAAGGACAATCAATAGTATAGGCTAACAGGCCGTTTTGAAGGCGAAAAGGGGCATCTCCCTGGCATGGCCCTGAGAAATGTTGGTTCTAGCAGGAATAAGACAAGACCAAAGGTTTCGATGGGACCCTAAAAATTTAATATTTGATCCAGACGATTGGGTCTTGCAATGTCTTCGCCAGATACAGTATTCGCCAGAATCCTTGAATATTTTTACTGTCGAAATTAAAAAAATTTAATAATTTAGCAAATAGATGATCATCCAAGACAACCAAGTTCAGATATAACTCTCTCTAGAAGTAGTGTTGTAAAATTACCGTAAAATAAAAAGTCGGTAAGTAAAATTGGTAAAATTGGTAAAATAAGGTAAAATAGGTAAAATAAGTATTTCACGGAGAACAATGGTGAGATTGGTATTTCAGAGTAGCTAAAAGAATTTGACACATTTTCCAAATTTATTTGAAGCTGGTGCGATTGATCTGTAGAGATTTTAAGGGAAAAGCACGCGGAAAGTCACTTTTCCTGCACTTCTGAAATAATTAACTACTAAGTGCTATGGAGTCGGGAATCCCTTCGACCAGTTGCTCATATAATTCATTGCGTCCATGGCTTCGGTAATAGCACGACGAAAGTAGCATAAGGTGTATTTTGCAAAATTTTCCTGCATAATTTTCTTATCGCCGGATAAGTTAAAACACACAACCGGGCTTTACAGCCATGCCTGCGTAGGCATAGTAGCACTAACTCACAGCTGAAATAATCAACAATATAGCACTTGTCGATAAAACCTATCACGGCAGACCCACCCAAATTAGCAATATATTCGCTTTCCGTATCATTCACCTCTCATTCCTTTGAAAATCTGAAGACATTTTCAAACTTTCCTGGTGCCTCCCTGGTCCCTTGATTCCCTGGTTTATTCTGTGTGGCAAGAAGTATTAAGTTGTCATTAAAATATGAGTAAATTAGGTAAAATGTTTCTGACATTTTTTTGAACCTGCTTCTGAGAGTGTAAACTATCAGTAAAATACGAATAAAATACGTAAAATACTGGTAGAATACGTAAACTAGGTAAAGTGGTAAAATACCAATTTTACGGGGGTCCGTAAAATTACGGTAAAATACGTAAAATACCGAATTTTACCGTGACCAATTTTACCGTTTACAACACTATCTAGAAGCCATACGTGTTTTGACGATACCTCGGACGATACTGGTCGTCAAAAATTTCGGGTTTCGGCCGTATTCCGAGTAAACTACTTGTCCAACAAAAAAATAAAGTTCAGAAACGAATTCTGCGTATCTCCTTATCTCTATAAAGAATATCTCGGAACATCTAATCAATTTTAAATAAACTTTAACTTATAACATATTTTTCGATTTCAGCCGGATTCCGGAAGAACCATATGTGCGGGTAAAAAGTGATTGTCAGTTACGGATTCAGTGTCTCTTCTTACCCTAATCAACTTAAAATAAAACTTTCGCTCTCGCTTTCGCTACAGATTTTCCTTTTTTTTCTGGATTCCGGGCGAACTACTTGTCCGGGGAGAAAATGATTTTCGCGTAAGGGTCCCTAAAAATCGAACATTTAATAAACTTTAAATACAACTTTTGCTTTTAACAAACTTTCCGGTTTTCGCCGGATTCCGGACGAACTACTTGTCCGGCGAGAAAGTGGTTTTCATCGTCGCGTTCAGCATGTCTTTTCACCCCATAATCGACTATCACATATTTTGTTTGCCCTTTTATTTGACCCCCCTCTCCCACCGTAAATGCAGGGCTACGGAGCTACAGAGATCTACGAACTCGACCTTACCCTTGACCTATAGAATCCTCACACCAAGTTTCATCAAAATATCTCATTCCCTTCAAGAGCTATCGTGAGTCCTCGAGTCCGAGCTGACTGGGAAACATATATTAAAACAACGGCTGAAACGGCAACGATGTTTGACAGCGATATTTTGGCCCTTCTTGGCAAGGGTCCTTGTCTGGCTTTTGCTGGACTGAAAGAAACGAACCTGCAATATTCAGGTTCGCAATATCGCTGTCAAACATCGTAGATGACGAGGTAGCTGACCGTAGCTGACTTTCCGTTTTAGCCATTGTTTTAACATATGACTTGATATGACTGACCGTGATCGTTTGTCCAGTGCATGCCGGTGGCTCTATTCCCTATGGTCGGGACGTGCGGGGGCTCCACCCACGGTAAACGAAATTTGATTTTTTGCTTACATTCAGCGTGATTCCTATTCCAGACACCAGGTCCTACGAAGTCTTACTTTTTCCGTCCTTGATAGAATTGATAGCAGTGAATTTTGCGAGTTCTAATTTGCTTAAAAGTATTATTTAAGAGCTATTATTTGCTTAATTGGCCGCTCTCAGTTCAGGAATGTGTGAAATAATTACCAGATTCACTCGATTTTTTCCGAAAATAAAAGTTACCATTGCTGTTCTAACCTTGTCCCGTTCATTCCGCCGACCATGTTAGAAATCGAGTTTGTCTGGAATCCTGGTGCAATTGATCTTAAATTTCAGTTCTGCGCTTCATTTGGATTGGTCTCCGTTTCTTTCTAGAATAGAATTTTATTTTTCTGTCACAGCGTTACCGCCGAATTTGACCTTTTCGTCATACAAAAATGATATCTCTTCGCCTCGTTGTCAGCTTCCATCACAGATAGATAGTAGGCTACAATAGAGTCCATAAGTTAATAAACATAAAAGCTTTCACTTTATAAATCGAAGGGTAGTGCTGAAATCGCATCGTCATCGTCAGATAGGTTCACACCTTTCTTTCTGCTGATAGAAAACGATTAAACCCGTACCCCAGCAGGTTTTCGGGTAAACTTTGATGATGGTGATGCTCATCGGGGAACTAATAAAAACTGAACCATATTATTTTGGCAGAGCTTGGTAGTTTTGTTGAGTCCATGGTAGTTTTGGTTCAAGTGTAGAGGCATGCGCCTTTTTTGCTATTGATAATGATGGTAATAATGGTGACTCAAACTAGAATATGGAGAGTAGCCAACACTCTCAGTTCTTTTATTACACTGTCAGAAGTTTCATAACACATACCACAAGGATGCGCGGTTTCAATAGACAACACTTGGGATGCAATCTGTTGTCACGAAAAACGTTATGCATGAAATGTTATGCATAACAAAAGAGCCGAAAAACCGCCAAAAAGCATCTACTAACTTTTTTGTTTGTCGTCATGATATCGGACAATTCAGCAGATGCTTTTCCGGCGGTTTTTCGGCTCTTCCTGGCAATGCTTGTTATGCATGACAACAGATTACATCCCAAGTGTTGTCTGTTGAAACCGCGCATCCTTGTGTTATCTCTTACGAAACTAAATATTCCTTGAGCCCAAGTCAAATAATGCATAAAACGGATACGTCAGCTACGATCGAGGCTACGATGCTTTGGCAGTGATATTTCGTCCCTTCTTGGCAAGGGTCCTCGTCAGCAGAGGCGTCACTACTGGGGCGGAGGAGGGGGGACGCCCCCCCGCCAATGTTGGCGGCCAGTCGGTAAAAAAAGAGCCGAGCCGGCGCGAAGCTCCGCGATTCTTAGTAAAACATGCAGTCGATTTTTTTCTTAGAAATACTCGTTTTTTCTTAAAAACAATCGATTGTGCTTAAAACAGTAGGTTTTTCATAAAAAATAGTCGTTTTTCTTAAAAATCAGCCGAGTTTTCGTCAACAGAGTCGTTTTTTTCTCAAAAATAGTCGTTTTTGTCCGCAAAAACAGTCGGTAAAAATGACCAGCCAGTCGGTAAATACCTTGTCCCCCCACCCACAAACATTTTGGCTAGCAACGCCTCTGCTCGTCAGGCTGTCAATCTTCAGGGCCAACGTTGAGGAAGAGCAAACCTGTAATAAATAACTTAAGCTTCTACCGACTATAAATATCTTATTTTGGAAAGTTTTCTCGTCATCGCCCCGGTCGCGCAGCAAAAACAGCGGCCGTGTCAAAAATTAAATATTTTTTCTTTACAGTGGTATTTAAGAGTAAAACAAGATATTCATAGTCGGTAGAAGCTTCAGTTATTTATTACAGGTTTGTGCTTCCCCAACGTTGACCCTGAAGATTGACAGCCTGACGAGGACCCATGCCAAGAAGGGCCGAAATATCGCTACCAAAGCATCGTAGCTGATGTATCCGTTTTATGCATTATTTGAATATATCTCATGAAAATTCAGATAGTGTACTGCTGGAATGTTCACTGACCGTTTTAGGGTCAGCATGGCCAACAGCAACAGCAGGGAGCACAGGTCATTACGTGCCCTCAGCAAATCCAGAACATTCTGCAAACAGCGGGATCCAACGTAAGCCTAGTCCAAGTTCCAGCGGACAGCGTCCAAATCCAGGGAGGAACCGTCCAGATCCAAGGTGGAAGCCAGAATGGAGCGAAAACTCTTCAACTACCCGGGGGACAACAGGTTATTCAGCTGCAGAATCTTCAAGGATTGCAGGGACAGATAATTCAGGTAAGAGAAAATATGGTAGAGAGTAATTTTCTCTGAGGGGTCTATCTCAGGGTCTATCGCTTGAGATTTGTTTGCGCACATCTGGACCCTGCCTGTACCAGTTGGTGGTGATAATTATGTTGACTGACTGAAGTGAAGGCGGACTAGTGGAGCACGTATAATAAAGAAAATCCTTGGTTGTCTGTTTGTTTGAATCAATGAATTTTATTTGTGATAAGACGGAGTATGAACAGAAAAAAAAGAAATAAAGGATTCTCCGATTAGACCTACACCTGGTGTCGATAGATGATTAACCTCTCGCTTCTTAACCCCGATTTATTTACCTACCCTCATAAATTACCGGTTCCCCTAATTTAGACCTATTCTATTTGAGGAATTGTCATTAATTGTCAAGTCCCGGCTTTAATTACTGCCGAGTTTCACAACGGTGTCACCCCAGCTTTTAGGAATGGGGGGGGGTGGGCTTAGCAATTTGGGACGAAAACAAATTTCCACTCCAAATGGATGTTGGATTCCCACTGCCGTCTTCTGCTGTTTAAATTTGTGGACCATGACAAATTGAGAAGATTTGTCAGTCTGCAAGTACGACGTTATTGAGATGGTCTTTGGACAAAGCAGTTACAAAGCCATGGTTTACCCCAAATGGTAACCATACGAGAAGGTAAAAACCTTTTTTAGAGATTACTCAAATATTTTTTTTGCGTTTCTTAAGGGTGGACAGCTCATTCAGACATCTGGTGGGCAGAATATAACATTCAGCGTGGTCCAACCGTCAGTTTCGACGGTTGAAATCAACGGACAGGAGTACTATGTTCAGCAAGGTGAGTCCACCGAAACGAAATCTGGTGCGTTGTCTCCAAAGTGGGTCCTCCACTGGCAATCGTAAGCTGTCGGAAGCGATCGTAACGCGTCGTAAGTTGTCATTTTGGCGTTTTCGCACGGTTACGACGGACTTACGATTGCCAGTGAAGGACCCCAGGGGCGTCACGACTGGGGGGACCCCCCACCCTACCCAATGTTGTCGGCCAGTCGGTAAAAAAGAACCGAGGCGGCGCAAAGCGCCGCGATTTTTGTCAAAACAGTTGATTTTTTTCATGAAAACAGTCGATTTTTCGTCAAAACAGTCGGTTCTTCTGAAAATCAATCAATTTTTCTTTCAAAACTGTCTTTTTTCCTTGAAAAACAGTTGCTTTTCGTCAAAAAAAAGTCGGTAAAAATTACCAGCCAGTCGGTAAATACCTTGCCCCCACCCCAAACATTTTGGCTAGTAACGCCTCTGGAGGACCCATACTTAAGGAGCGTCACTTTAACGAGAATGCTCAACGCTTCGAGAATGTCCGTCTCACCGTAATGCCTTGGACAGACGATCAATGGAATGCATGCCCGGGTTTCCAGCACCACCAGTTCGAGTTGGGATTTGTTCAACTTGATGATGAAAGTGCAGGAAATTCGGACTGGAAAATATGATCATCTGTTCTCGGCATCAGGGCAGTGGGTCTCTCCGACGTGACTGTAATTCTTATTGTCAAGCGTTAAAAGAAAGAATTTTCCGTCATTAGTAGATTAAGGGGAGTTGATTTCTATTAGGACTAGAATTAAAAGACGTTAAAGGGCTTTGAATATCACTGATAAGAAAAGGGACTATTTGAATGTAAATTCCAAAATGTTCCGCTTTGGTAGGCTAAGCGTTATTGAGACGTCGGGGCTGGGCCTCGCTTTGCTCAAACAAATTTTCAAATTGTGGATCTGTCAGTTTTAATATTTTCAGTTAGAAGAAGTAAACTTGGAAGAAATGCATTTGTCGAAAAAAATCTGACAGGTTTCTAGGTATCTGACAGGTTTCTAGATTAATTATAATCAGTCCAGTACGAGACTTATTAAAATGTTTGTTTACATTACATATAGAACATTGGCACAAAACGTCGAGAAACACGAAAATAGTAGCCGTGTCAAGTTGTTTCGAACCTTGAGCCTAGAAAACGAATGGAAGACGACTAGTCTTGATACACTGTTTGCTCCAAACTCCGGAGCCGACATCGAATTGTTTGACGTCGACTTCGACCCTATTGGGTTTCCGAACTCGAAAAGCAAGGTCGAGGTCGAATTCTGTGACAATTTCGCCGTTCTTTCAGTTTCATATCTCGATCGTAGTTTAACTCCTATGTTTTCCGAACTGGAAGATCCGTGCCGCCATGCGAACTGGTTGTGACGATAAGTCCTCCCAGAGGTCACATAGAGTGTGTTCCACCCTTCTAACAGTAGTAACTATTAGTTACTATTTCCGTTCCAACCTGACAAAAAGTTACGACGCTGACCGTTCCAACCTCCTCGAAATAGTAACTATTTGCTTACCACGCTTGGGAGCGTAGTAGGCGTGGTAACTACGGATCTCTGTAACGTGATTGGCTGGATTACACCGTGGAGTGATATTTTACCGAAAACTTAAAAATTCGTTCCAGCCTTGACGCAAAGAATTCAAAATTCGTGATGTCATGCGTAGTAACTAGGCAAGTAGGGTGGAACACGCTTATAAGGTCATTCTTATGTTTTGTTTCATTTTAGCGCCTCAGCTAAGCCAAGTGTCTCAGTCAGTAACGACAAGTAGCCAATCACAAGCGGTTGTCAGCTCGCCTGGTGGTGCTGTAGTTCGAGCACAATCGGGGAGTCTGCCATCGGTGTTGCAGAACATACAAACAAGTAAGTTAGATGTCAGTGGATATCAGTATTTCTTTTTGGAAGATTTCTAAAAGCGTAAATCCGGCAATTGTCGTTTTTGGGCAGCAACCGTGTATCAGATACCACGGTAACTGCAAAAATGACTGATTGCAGATCCAGTTACCGTGTAACAGATACCATGGTATCTGCAAAAACGCAACTGTTGTGTTGTTCTACTCCGCTTCTTCGGTTAAACTTCGTCATAACTATAATCAGTTACGCCTAATGCTTCCTAGCGGGCATTAGCCCAACTAGCTGTTACATCGTAAATTCCCGCAGATGGCGACAAAACCGGATTCACGATCATACACATTAAAGCACTAGTCGCAGTGGAAACGGTTTCTATCCTAACATTCAAACATAGGTGGCTCCTTTGAAACTGGGTTTATCAAAGATAGGAAATCCGCCCCTGCTGTTTTCAGCCTCACGGTTTTGATGGTAACCAGTATTTCTAACCAATGAGCTCCTTGGAAGCAATAAGCGGAGCAGCAAAGAGCTAAACACAGAAAATCACATAATCAGCCTAGTACCGTCAGGGTGGATAAAACTGACATAGGAAGTTCGAAGTCTTTGGAAATGAAAATGGATGGACGATTAGGGACGTGAAGTGGAGGAGCAGTAAAGGCAAGATGGTTCCTTTGCTTGTTTATGCATTTCTGGATAGCTGAAGATGATGAAACGAGGATTATGTGTTTTGTCTTTCCGTCGAGTATTGTAAGAGGCTTACTGCCTATTCAGATTGCATTGTATTATTCTTATCTATTATTGTAATGAACTTTAGGCTCGCGTAGTATTGTTTTCGATTTCGATCGAGACTAGGCTACTCCTTATTTATTTGACAGTGCAAAACGGATACGTCAGCTAAATTTTATTCAAGCTATAAAAAAATAAAAAATTCACGAAGTCAGACATTTAACGCTAAGCTAGAATCTTTAGTTTGTTTTTCCACAAGTTCGTTTTTCCAACTTGAGCGGTTTTGAGCCTGAAGAGGACCCTTGCCAAGAAGGGCCGAAATATAGCTCGAATAAAATTTAGCTGACGTATCCGTTTTGCACTGTCAAATATGATTCGCAGTCAGCTTGGGCTGAAGGAATATTTATACTCCTTATTTCTGAGGTGCAAGGCCTGTCTACCAACTCGGCGAGTTTCCCTAAGAAGATATATTCAATCAATACATAAGAAGGATAAAATCATCTTTAAATCGGCAGCGATATTTCGGCCCTTCTTGGGCAGAGCGAAATAACACTAGTGAGTAGAGCCAAGACTTGAAAAAAGTGACACACACTCGAATAGCAGCGACAATAGCACCACTAGCGATAGAGAATGTCCCTACTGAAACTCAGTCGTCCACCAGTCCCTGCTCCAGTAACTTCATATTCTGAACACAGACAAAAAAAAAAGATTCAACCTCTCCTGTTTCCTCGATGTGTGCAGACCGAATCTTAGCTTTACCAGAAATTTCTAAACCGGCAAGTTTATCTCGCTTTAAATGCCGCAAGCGTAATGGGCGGCGCTACGACTATGGCCCTTTTGCGAAGCATACCGACCCTAGTGTTATTTTGCTCTGTTCTTGGCAAGGGTCCTCGTCAGGCTGTCAGACGTCAGAGAGAACGTTGGGGAAGAACGAACCTGCAGGCTGCAATAAATAACTGATGCTTCTACCGACTATAAATATCCTATTCAGGGAAATTACTTTGGGACACCACTGTAGGGAAAAAACTAGTGCTGAGATTTAATTTTTGACACTGCTGCTGTTTTTGCTGCTCGATTAAGGCGATGGCAAGAAAGGTTTTTTCCGCATTTGGGACTGGGGTTCAAATTTTCTTCGATTTTTTTTTCACATATCCGGTTTATGCATTGTTTGAGTATATTCTTCCCAGCCAGCTTGGGCTCAAGGAATATATTTCCCTAAGAAACATACGAGTATCTCATCGTGCTAGTTCGAAGTCGCAGGTATCCCTCACTGTCACCCAAACACTGTGCTATAATTACGGAATGCAAGCTTTCTCTGACCCCAGGTTCCGTGATCTTTTTCCACCTGTTCATAACCCTCCCAGAAGTAGACGCCCCCGGGAAAAATCCCAGAAAATTCCTAAATTAACACCGATAAATTGCACACACGAAAGGTACAGGAAAAGCTTCGTTCCATCTTTCGTGACACTTTTTAATTCTCAAGACTAAAAGTGAATTTTTGGTTTTTCATTGGAAATCAGATAACCTTGGTTGTGTTTTAAATTGTATATATATTTTGTATCTGTATATCTGTTGAAAATGTTGAACTGACGACGCTTTGTTAATGACTATGTTGACACGAAATGCAAATTCGGCATTATTGCTGTGAAAGCCATTTTTAAATTAAATTCTACTCTACTCTACTCTCTCAAATCCCGAAGGCCAAGAATGATCTGTGTGTTTTGGTGTGGTTCTGGACAGTTTCTTGGTGACTGTCGAGCATTTCATTCATCGCATCAAGTTTAATTCCTCTTCTTATTTTCACGTGAAGTGGAGGAACAGTAAAGGCAAGATGGTTCCTTTGCTTGTTTATGCATTTCTGGATAGTTGAAGATGATGAAACGAGGATTATATGTTTAGTCTTTTCGTCGAGTATTGTAAGAGGCTTACTGCCTGTTCGGTATTGCATTGTATTATTCTTATCTATTATTGTAATGAACTTTAGGCTCGCGTAGTATTGTTTTCGATTTCGATCGAGACTAGGCTACTCCTTATTTCTGAGGTGCAAGGCCTTTCTACCAACTCGGCGAGTTTCCCTAAGAAGATATATTCAATCAATACATAATGTACTGTGCAAATGCCTTTAATAGGCTGCACGTAATAAATTCATTCATAAGAAGGATAAAATCATCTTTAAATCGGCAGCGATATTTCGGCCCTTCTTGGGCAGAGCGAAATAACACTAGTGATAGTTTCTTGGTGACTGTGGAGCATTTCATTCATCGCATCAAGTTTAATTCCTCTTCTTATTTTCAGTTTCTGGTCAAACTGTAACTGTCCGACCTCAGACCTCTATGCAGCAAAATTTTGTACAAATTCCAATGCAGCAGACAATATCAGTTCAAATACCAGTGTCGACAGCCAACGGACAAACCGTGTACCAAACGGTCAACCTTCCTGTTCAAATGATGTCATCGGCGTCAATGCCCCAACTTGTCCAGGGACCTGGGGGTCAGCTACAGTTAATACAGCCTCAGGTTCAAACGGTAAGATCGCGGAAGAGCTGCTTTCTGAAATGAACTGATCAGGATCGAACCGTCGACTAATATTGTGCGAATCTGGAAACAAATGACGTCAAAAGACCTACGGGAATTTCTTGTAAAAGCCATTTGATTACATTGGCAATATCGTTTTACGTGGTTTCGGACATCCGGAAAGGAAAGTGGAAAATAATGCTGACCATTCTAGTAGCCAATTTTAGAACACTTCACGAAACAAGTTTTATGAATTCGTTTTGTTCGTGAAGACTTCACGAACAAAATGTTTAGTCAGAGAAACAGAAACGGTCATGTTTCGATCAGCTGCTTCTCGCGCAACTAAGTAGTGTTAAAGGACACGTCGTACTTATGATAGTAATTCATTCTACTTTAGTATTATTACCATCCATTCTCGCTCCCGAGATTCTTCCTTTCATTAGAGTATCTTATCTCCTCTATTAGCAATACACTGATTATCACGCTTGTCATGTTTGTTCTCTTTGCGTGACGTATCGTGCGCCCGATCAGTGTTTCCGAGGAGCTTTTTCGTCCGGTGACCGGTTTTGCAGATTTTGCCAAGATTGCCATCCAAGGCAAGGTACATGGAAAGGGGCTAGAAACAGGAGAAGCCGTGTGTGATTTTCTCTAAGCATAGCTTAGTTGTAAAGTGATCAACTCTTTCAGAACATCTGAGCAGAAACACCATGTAGTGCTAGGTGTTCTTCAAGAATTTCTTCCTAGACCGAACTCTTTTTTTTGAATAATCCGCTACAGGAAAAGAAGAGTGATCTCTCTGCGTGATTTCCGTGGATTTGTGTTTTGTGTATGAACTAACGGCTTCCGTGTGAAGATTGACAAGTAACGGAAAATGATGTCAACGAAACATGATAGTTGCGTTTTTGCAGATACCACGGTATCTGTTACCACGGTAACTGGATCTGCAATTTGTCGTTTTTGCAGTTACCGTGGTATCTGATATAGGGTTGCTCTGCAAAAACGACAGTTGCCGAAATTGCGCTTTTCGAAGTCATCCCCAAAGAACAAGACCAAAGGTTCCGATGGGATCCCAAAAATCTTCGCCAGGCCAAACAGCTAATCATTAAGAAATCCAAGCTCAGATATGGATTCAGCATGTGCGTTTACCTCTATAAGCCGATCGAAATGATCCTGGCTTACTTCTGTGAATTTTGCGGTTTTGGTGAACTTCAATAACTACTTGTCCGGCGAAAAACTAAAGCTCAAAAACGGATTCAGCGTATCTCCTTACCCCTATATCCAACATCTAATCAACTTCAAATAAATATTTAACTTCTAACAAATTTTCCGGTTTCAGCCGGATTCCGGACGAACTATATGTCCGGCTAAAGATTGATTGTCATACACGGATTCTGCATCTCTTCTTACCCCCAAATCTATCATCTAATCATCTTAAAATAAAACTTTTACTTTTAACAAATTTCCGGTTTTGGCCGGATTCTGGGCGAACTACTTGTCCGGCGATAAAATGCTTTTCGTATTCTTGTTCAGCATGTCTTCTTACCCCTACATCAAACGTCTAATCAACTTCAGATAAAACTTTAACTTCTAACAAACTTTCCGGTTTTGGCCGGATTCCGGGCGAACTACTTGTCCGGCGAGAAAATGGTTTTCATATTCGTGTTCAGCGTGGCTTCTTACCCCTAAATCAAACATCTAGTCAACTTCAAATAAAACTTTTACTTTTAACAAACTTTCCGGTTTCGGCCGGATTCCGGGCGAACTACTTGTCCGGCGCGAAAATGGTTTTCATATTCTTGTTCAGCATGTCTTCTTACCCCATAATCGACTATCACATTAGCTGTTTCAAAATATTTTGCTTGTCCCTTAATTTGAACCCCCTCCCCCACCCCTAAATGTAGGGGTACAGGGCCCATCTACGAACTCGACCTTACTCTTGACCCAAAGAATGCTCACACCAAGTTTCATCAAAATATCTCATTCCCTTCGAGAGTTATCGTGCTCACAGACGGACGGACGGACGGACGGACAGACAGACAACTTTTGCGATGTCATAGGTATCCGTCACTAACGTTTTGGGATCCCAAAAACTGATATCCAGTCACATCACTAAGTACCAGAATTCTTTCCCTCCAGTTTGACAAAATTGATGAAAGTGAGATGACTTTTCAGATACCACGATCAGTTACAACGGTCGGACCGTGGTATCTGAATATCAGTTACCACGATAACTGCAAACTCGCCTTTTGACCGTGATATCAGATACCACGATAACTGCAAAAACGACTTTAGACCGTGGTATCAGATACCATGGTATCTGCAAAAACGCAACTGATGTCATTGATTCCGATTTGTGATGTGTTAGGTTAGGCAAGTCTAGCGGAAATTTAAGGATATAGAAAGCAGAGATGGGCGAATCCGATCATGAAAGTATTCGAATCCGACCTAGGTACGAATCCGATTCCGAATCCACCGTTTCATGCCGAGGATTCGAATCCGGAATCGAATCCGACCTTAACAAAAATCAAATCATGTACATAGGTTATAGTTTAAAAATCACTGATATCTAAGGTAATCAGGTAACGTGATGATTGCTGAGAATGTTTGGTGGTGGAGACCAAAAAGTTGGATTGCCTGTGTCAGAACTAGGAAAACATAAACTGGGAGGCCGTAGACTAGAAATTTGAGCGGATTCTTAAAATTGAGGGTTTGGAATCCGAATCCAAATCTAGCCTGACAACCAGAAGGTTCGAATCCGATTAATAGGACGAATCCCGGATTCAAATCCGGATTCGGATTCGCCCATCTCTGATGGAAAGACGATTTAGCGAAATCATTCTCTTGGAATTTCCTGAGTAAATTCCATAATGTATTTGGACAGGAATACAAATTTTAATTTCCAGATGCAGAACACACAGCTGGCCCAAATCGTCACACCCAACGGAATCCAAACGGTTCAGATAGCAACACTTTCAAATCTTGGCGGGCAAACGACGACCCAGCATCAGCAGCATGCCTCTAACACAGCGACGCAATTTTACACAATCAACTCAAATGGAACTGTCCAGCAGCAGCAACAGCAGGCTGAGACACAGTCGCCCGTGTCGCCGTCTGGGAGCAGTCAGGTTAGTTGTTCTTGTAAGACCTTTCCCTGTTTCCCTACTATAGGCCTTTGCTATGAAGGGGTAAATCGGGTCAAAACGAAAATAAAAATTAAAATGATTGTCCCTAGAACGGTTTATAAGTGTAAACGCGTCCGGCGCCTCGCTGGCCGCTCGGCTGTATATATAAAGCTCACCGCAATTCTAATTTTAATTTTAATTTTCGTTTTGAACCGATTTACCCCTTCATACTTTGCCATTGCAAATTTCTGGAAGACTGTGCACACACTGGTTCTTACTGACTTACTGTCCAAATTTTTCAGACCCGAGAAAAGATTAGAAAGAATTGTTAGACCCATTAGTTCCTTTTCTTTATGTTTGTGTTTTTGATCATGGGCATTCAAGCTCAGTCTGATTCATCTTTTTCTTTCAAGGTTCAAGGTTTAATTACGCTTCATTATAAAATTATCATACATAGGGTTAAGCCGGAGACACAAGGTCGATTGACGAAAACCCGGTAGAATAAAAGAAAAAATCTATTCAACATATAATAATCATATAAATAAATAAATTCCATGACTCACCACTAGACGGGAACCCGCCACTCAAACACACCGACACTCGGCAAAGATCAACCCGAAAAAAAAAAAAAAAAACGATGCGCAAGCAAGGATAATCAATTCCTTGTATGATACTGAGCTATTTCCCTTTTCTTGTCTACTGCGTAAATAAATTTCATTATTATCATTTTTTAGAGCGGAGACGACGACAGTAGGGAATCCCAGACAGAGACAATGACAAACGTGGACGTCCAACAGTCACAAGGAAGTTCTCAAGTTCAGCAGATTACAGTCGGTGGTAAGTAGGATCTTAATTCCTTCTAGCTTCGGACAGATAATAATAATAATACAAAGCAAGAGAAAAGGCTTTCGCCTCTAAATTTTGAGTAGTCGAACTGATCGGAGTTAAAAATCCCATCAACAATGCACTTGAAACTACTGATCGATTCAGCATTAACCGCATCTTCGGTAAGGCTGTTCCAAGGATCAACGATTCTGTTACCAAAACCCCACTTAAAAACGTCCTTGTGGAATCTTGATTTTGCAAGCTTGTAATGATTACCAACAGTCCCTCCTGATTACGAACCCCATTGAATATGCTTCAGCCAGCTGTCTCCGAGTCCGGGCTGAAGGATTATTTGTTGTCGCCGAATCAACTTGCGTTACACCCATGGTGATATGGTATGTCATTTATTGCAAAAAGTCAACTAGCCATTGCAGCCACACAAACTATACAAAAAACAAAATCTTGTGTAAGAAAATAAAAAACTAAACGAAAATCCTAAGTGTAACTTAATAACACTTACCGTCAAATGGGGTGACTTTGATTTTCGGGGTGACTTTGATAAAAACTTTCTTTTTCGACGAAAAAACAATATTACTCAAAGACGGCGCGCAGGAACGTGCTGGCAAAAATTCAGCTTACAAGAAGGAATGATTTGGTTCAGTAGGCACACAGACATCGAAGCCAAAGCATACCTGAGCTTCACGAATCGATAATAAGCAAGTGGGTATTTTTTCAGAAATTTCAGATAGGCTAGGAATAGTGACTCCCTAGCCGCCTACACATTTAATTCTGCCGACCTCGTGGTACTGCCGGATGCTTAGGAACATAATGAGTATATGCCAGAAGTTTCTAGCCAATCTTGTAAAAACTTTCGCAGGAGATGCATTTATCAAAGTCACCCCATGGAAGGTCGTCAAATGCGGGGTGACTTTGACAACGGAAAATCTCGCGGAAAGTATTTTATCCGAATACAGTTTCACGTGACATGCAGTCATACACGCCAGGATAGTTCTCTTTCATTTTCCGTTGCATTTACTAATTATTTCACAGTAAAACGTAGCAAGTCTTTTCGTTATCAAAGTCACCCCATCGCGGGGTGACTTTGATTTTGGCATTCAAAACTCAGTAAAAAATAGTTCAAAACTTCTGAGCATGTGGCAGAGACGTCTAGAAGCTATTGTCCAAGTTTTAGAATTGCATTTACTAATTATTTCACAGTAAAACCTAGCAATTTTTTTCGTTATCAAAGTCACCCCATCGCGGGTTGACTTTGATTTTGGCATTTCAAACTCAATAAAAAATAGTTTGAGACCCGAGCACGTGGCAGAGCCATCTAGAAGCTATTGCCCAAGTTTTAGAATAGTTTTCAGAATTTTAAGTCAACAACAGATGGCGTTAGAGGACTTTGAAAAGCTATCAAAGTCACCCCATTTCACGGTACATTAGATCCTCCCCATGCTTCGGTGCTGACCGGACGAACAGCGCCAAATTTCTCGTTACTGCAAAGCATTTATTTCCAATCAAACCTACCCTACAAATTTATGGTTTCTACCCTAAATGTAGGCATGCGCGATATACCAAAAGCTTTGCGTCACATTAATTTTTTTCCACATTTCAGTTTAGAGCCGCCAAGCGGTTTAGTTCCATTAGTCCCCGAATTTGCATCACCATCATCAGCGTTTAGCTAAAAAGGTGTGAACCCCCCTGACGATGATGGTTTGCACCACCCGTCAATTTAAATATGTAAAGAATTATGTAAAGAACGCAAACATGTTTATTTATGTTGTTTTTTTAGTGTTTTAATTTGTGTCTTTTACTTCGTATTCTTTTACTCGGCTGTAACCCTAAAGCGGGTCATAAATAAATAGTGAAAGCTTCTCTTTTCTGTTCGTTAACTTGTGGATCTATTGTATTATCTCTGTGACAGATGCTGATACTGAGGCTATCGAAAACAAGCAGATATTAATCCGCTTGTCGAATGGCAGAGAGTAGGGAGTTACAAGAATTAGACTGGGATAATCTAAGAAAATGATCTTGATGGGTAGCCTTGCCGGAAGGATACAGTAGCCTGTGTTTTTTTTGCAGGCCAGATGAACGGGATGACCCTAATCCCGACTACCCAGCTTCGCTCTGGATCTATTCCAACCATGGGACAGCACACATATCAAGTCCAGCACATTCCAGGAATCGGAAACGTCCAGATTATCCCCGCTTCAGCCTTATCGCAGGTTGGAGTCCAGCAGATCCAACAAATGCTGCCCGTTGGAACGCAGGTTATAGGTAGGTTCAATTTTTGCAAACTGGCAAACTTTGTCAACCAAAGGGAAGCAGAGCTGAACAGAATTTTTCTCGCACATGACTCGGCCTCTGTCGGTACCGAGATCCTAGCCTTTGTTCGCAAGTGGAATGCGTGGTTGGGGGCAGTCATCAAACCAATTAGAAACTTCATGACGTATTCTGCCAGGGGGGTTGCGTTCGGTAAGTTCCCACGTGTGGCCTGCCGATGCTCACGGAGGATATACAGGGGTGCCGGACAAGTGAACAACCGCCCGATTCTACCGCTCGTAAAATTACTAAGGGGGGAGTTTGCAGGTGTTAGGGTTTTACTCAAAGTTATTCCATGAGGCAACAATATTGATCGGCTTAGCTAAGAGCCGGTAACTTAGTATTCTGGTAGCTTATAGTGTTAAAGCAAACCAATGTTTTAAAGTAAATATAGCCTACGTTTTTGGACTGAAAGATAGTTGGGAGAGCATTCGTGAAGGATCTCTACTAACTGAAGAGACCACCGTTAATGTCATAGTGTGTTTTAAATTCAGGCATACGAATTTTCGCCAGCCTAGTGAATAAGGCTTCCCGGATTTCCCTGTCGGAAAAATAACTTCCTTATTAGTCGAGAGAGAAATAAACTCTTCACTAGCTGTAGTGCCCCGAACTGGATTCACATCCAAAGCGGGCCAAATCTGTCAATGCTTTCGCAGAGGGGCCGGCACTGGGCTGCAAAACGATGGTAGTACGAAAGGGACGACGAAGATGTCTTGGCCAGACACAAACCAAACAAGGCCAGCAGCAACCAATCCTAAGACACAGCGAATGGCAAGGACAGCGACCACCATAGACCTGCGGTTCTTATCGCGTGATTTCTTGCAATTCGATTCGAGCTTCAGCATTGACAACCCTGTCCATGCTATCAAGGATGCATATGAAGAATCCTGAAAATATGCATCAAAATAGCAGGTCACTGCCCCGGAGAAAAGAGACGCGAGGCACTCTTATGCCCTGCTCGATTTGGCAAACTGCTGCGGACAGCGGTCAAGCATTCTGTGGATAATCATTATCGGTTCTTGATGCTTTTGTGCCCCAGCGTTTTAATTTTGACGTTTTTTCCAGCAAATCCCCAAACTGGGATTCAAGATGGCAGCCAGACCGGTACCACAATTACGACCGCAGATGGCACTACAGTAGTTATGCTGGCTCCGCAAGGAATGGGAGGAAGAGATAACGACAATGGTGTAAAGGCAAGGCTAAGAAGGGTGGCATGTACTTGCCCCAACTGCAAAGAAGGAGACAATAGGTGAGTAGGGGGGTTCAAGTCCGTGTTATATAACGTTGCGCCTAGGGCCCCATTCCAGCAGGTGAAGTTGTGTCTTTTCTCGTGCGAGGCCTATGTTAACGGCCGGGGGAGGTTAGATTGGATGAGCCGGGGGTTGCCATGATTCTTGGTGGATAGAAATAACAAGTGCCTTAGATGTGCAGACCGGGACCGAGTTCGGCCACTGTGAGTCAAACTTTGTAGCAGGCACAAGTACCGTCTTAGCCAAGGTGTCCTGGATCTGGTATTTCGTAGCTCTGGTTGGATCGGTTCACCTTTATATTCCAATTTTACCTGGATTTGGTATGATTTCACATATTATTAGTCAAGAAAGAGGGAAGAAGGAAGCATTTGGAACGTTGGGAATGATCTACGCCATGCTAGCAATTGGAGTTTAGGGTTTGTAGTATGAGCCCACCATATATTTACAGTTGTTCGTATTCTGGTTGGATCGGTTCACTTTCGGGAAAACGATTGGCGAGTCTCAGAATATAGTGTCGCTGAATGGATCAGTTGATTTAGGAATAGTTCTGTTTCATACACTATATTTTTTACTCCTCAGTTTTGAGGGAAATAAATGAATAAATACACAAATCATGTGGCACTCGTAAGTACCGACCGAGTGGAGAAGGTACCAGGTGGTTGAATGAACAGATGCCGTAGAACTATCGAGTAGGCCGGACTGCGTCCGAATAAAGTGTGGAGTCAGACTGGTCAGTTGCTCCTCGCTGTGGCAAACGAGAGGAAAGATAGTGATGAATCTTTGTTGGGTATAAAGAGCACATGTCCTAGGTTCGCAATTTTGTGGTCATGATCGGATCCGTCCACTATCTTCGTAGTTTGAGGAGATTTGCGGGCTAGCATAAATGGCGATTGGGTGGGAGGATCGGGATGAAACTAATCTTCGTGAACAGAACGAATATTAAAAAAGCAGAATCGGGTCTAGATGTAGCATAGCTAGATGTAATCTAGATTGTCAAGCTTATACTGGGCTCCCTAGCCTTCCCCGGGCCGAGGTTCAAAATATGACACAAAATCGCAGCTATTTGCTCCCAGACACTCAGAACGGGTCTAATTTTTTGTTCTGTTTTATGTTAGATTGGTCTTACATACTGTAAACTACCACAGGAAATTAGAAGTACTGACAAACTCTTGTTTCAGGTCACCCCTGACGAAAAGAAAAATCCACATATGTCATATTCCCGGATGTGGAAAACAATATGGTAAAACATCTCATTTGAGAGCGCATTTACGGTGGCACAACGGCGATCGACCCTTTGTCTGCTCCTGGTATTTTTGCGGGAAACGGTTTACGAGGTCGGATGAGCTTCAGGTAAGTTTTTCTATTGCAAGTTGACATATTTACTGACCGTGCTGTTGTCAGCTTATATTTGTTGTATTATGTTTATGTGACACGAAACCTACTAGTCGGCTTGTCCATGTTATGGCTTTCTTGAATATAATTGAATTGAATTGAAGTCGGAAAAGGGAATAAAAGTTAGCATCGGCCCAATACATCTGGAGGCTGGGTCGAGTTCAAGTTCAAGTCCCTTTTATTGATATATACGACACACGACATCATTGATGTTAACACTATTAACACGAACAAAACAGAGATGGGTGAATCCGGATTCGGATTCAGGATTCGTCTTTTGGGCCGGATTCGAATCTTCTGCTTGTCAGGCTGGATTCGGACTCGGGTTCCAAACAATCTTACGAATCCGCTCAAATTTCTAGTCTAAATCTTTCCAATTTCAGTTTCCTAATTTTTGGGATCCCAAAACGTAAGTGGAGGACATCGCAAAAGTTGTCCGTCTGTACATTCAAACACCATTTTTTTCAGTACCCCCCCCCCGCAATTTGCCTCTAACCTTTCTTTTTTTCAGCGACATCGCCGAACACATACAGGAGAAAAGAAGTTCATTTGCGCTGAGTGCAATAAGAGGTTTATGCGATCTGACCACTTGTCGAAACATCTTAAAATACACCAGAAAAATCGAGAAATTGGAAAAGAAGAACCGGTAAGTTGAGCTTTTTGCAACCGTATCAGAATCCGGAATTCCGTAGTTTTCTTCCGACGGTGTTTTGATGAAGGTGGACTCGGGCATATGCTCGGGCCAAAGCATGACCGTCTGTTTGCCGGGAAATGAACTTTCAAGCTTTCCACTTCTCAGTGATATCAGCTCGGGAATCGGGTTTTGAATAAGATGGCTGACAGTTTGATATTTTTCTATTGCAAATGAGTGAAAATTACAAGCTGGCACAATGCTCTATGAACTCTCACAACACAACAAAAATGTAAGGCAATACGGACATTAACATGTAAATGAGTCGGATAAACTGTGCGTTCTGTTTAAAGAGCTTTCAAACTTCTTTATTCTTGCCTCAATCGCAGTCACAGGGTTGCAATGGCAAGACGGTATTTTATACTGATTTTTGTATTCTTTGCCCGCTTGGAGACACGCAACACATACTTAGCGTACCGATAATAATAGGATCTAACAGTATGTAGTCGCATTCAGACTACACAACGCCTACATAGAAAACGCTGCAGACACTGCCTAGTGAAAAGGCCTTCAAGATCGTATCGGTCTTGCTGTTCTTTCAAGTTAACAGAAGACCGATTACACCGATATGACAAAATATATTGACCCCTATACCACCTATATAAACCTGTAAGTTATGCCCTCTTGGTTTCTGGTGTCCAACATCCAAATCCAGGGCTAACTTGTGTTTTTACACACAAGTTAACAGGCCATGAGCCTCCACCCCCACGAGGCATTATACATCACATATTAGGAGAGCTGCGCTACCTCGCGTATGCTGTGTACTCGGCAACTCGCCCTGTCTGACGTGCAGAGCAAACTAACAAACTAACTCTAGTTGTTTTGCTCTGCTGACGTGCGAGTCCCCATACTTTACTCTCCGTGTTCGTTCATTCACAAACCCTTTTCCAGAACATTTCTATGGGCGAGGACGGCGACGAAGAGATCCACGACGACGGATCGCATGATGGAGAGTATGAAATGACAATCACCGACCGCCCCGATGATGACAGTGATGGTGAAGATCAGCCATTGACAATATTCCACTCTGAATCAGACAATACGAGCTATATCGTGGAAACAAAACAGGAGGAAAACTTGTGATAGAACCTTGCATGGCAACAAGAATCGATATTAACCCTCCAGAGAATCTTTACTGAACCTTGCATAAAGCTTGGTGCGCACATAACGCCATTTTCAATCGTCAGGCACACTATGAGCGTGTTCTACCCTGCTTACCGTAGTTACTGCGCATGACGTCGCGAACCCTGGCTTCTTGGCGTCAAGGCTGGAAAGCATTTTTCTGTTTTCGTAAAATATCGTGCCGTGGGCTGATCGGGCCAATCATGTCACAAGGATCGGTGACTACGCTCCCGAGCGTGTTAAGCAAATAGTTACTATTTTGAGAAGGCTGGAGCGGTCAGCGTAGTAACATTTCACGAGGTTGGAACGAAAATAGTAACTAATAGTTACCATTGTTAGAAGGGTGGAACACGCTCTGTATACAATCACCGACACGACGCGAACAAAGTTTAACCTGTAGTTGAAATGGCGCGCCGCGACTTTTCCGACTAGCGACGCCGAATTCGCCTAGGCGAATGTGAATCGGCGCTCTGTGGGCACCAAGCTTAAGGCAGAAGGGTTAGGATTGTGTGTTAAATGCAACGCGACCGCGATTGGGACACGGTATAAGAGTGACGTCTAATGGTTTTCCTCCGTGACGGTACAGTGCTTCAAAATATGTTCATATACTCCTGTTCGTTTCATCTAAGACGGGGTTATATAGCTACAGACACTGAAACTGTGGAAGCTGACTATTCTTCAGGGGGTTATTATCGGTTCTTGCTGACAACTGAAGTACTAAGAGACAGCCAGTGAATCAGTGATCGATTAGTGTACAGGTTTGGAGTCGAGAAAGTGTTTCGCACTTTGTGGTTGATTTTTATTCTTTATCGAGAAATACTAAGGTTTGGAGGTGATATTTAATTTTTTTTTTTTTTGTGAATGAGTTTGGTTTTAATCCAGAGATAATATAATATTTTGTCATCAGAACTTTCTCGACCTTTTAGGCTGTGTGAACAGAAGCTAGGAAGTACAACTGGAAACGCTACTACCCTGAAACTCCTCACGAAAGCTAGGGCTCTAATTTTGACGTTACGGTTGTTGTTATTTAACTATAGTTGATGATGACTATAGTTGATGATAACCTGACATATTTTTGTTTACTTTTTCTTTAGCTTTTCTACCAATCATCTATGCTGACCTTTAGCATATATTAAAATAATGGTTCAAAACGGAAAGTGCGCTACGATGTTATGATGACAACGATACTTCTGCCAGTCAGCTTGAGCTCAAGGAATATTTATGAACTTTACCAACGATGGAGTTTTCAAACTGGTTTTGGTAAGGAGTTTTATGCGTCAACTTGGAGTAGCATTTCCAGTCGTATTTCAATCCGCTAGGAGTGTGTTGAATTGAGAAAGGGCGAGCTCTGTCCATTTAGCGGGAAGGAGCAGTATTCTAATTCTACGAAGCGCTAGAAGACGGGTTAACCCGGGTCATGGATTCTGTATTCGGTTGTGCTGGGAACCCAAATTTGCTTGTCCGCTGAGATGCTTTCGCGCCCCGTATAACAACCCTTTCCGTTGGTTATATGGGTGCCGATGGAACTGTGGTGCTTCGAGTACGCTTGTTGGTCAAGGGCTTTCTTCCCCCCAGGAAATCCGTCGTTTTTTATGCTATCTCTTCAGTCACAGATCCTAGCGCGTCAAGCAGCCCTCTGCTGGTGGTCCTTTCTGGCCCGCAAATGCGTCTATCTCTCTGCCTGTATGGCGAGCTGGGGGGGGGGGGGGATCTATATTATGGGTTTGTCCAATTCTGATTGAGGCCTTGTACTTTTAATGCTAGAGGCTTCTCCTTTCATCTACCTTTTTTTGTTTTTGACTAAAGCTGGCCCAGTTGGCTAAATTCAGAAATATTCCTCCTTCCCAAATAAAAGGCCTATAACTATGAGTAATCCTGCTTGTTCCACACCGATTCTGAAGCATTCCGCCCCAAGTATTGAAAGCGCGAAGATTCTTGGCTTTGCTATGATGTCAAATGTTCAAGAAGTCTGGAACGTGCACAACCAATTAGAACTACTTGGGAATTCTTTAGCGAAGAAAGCGTGATGTCAGAGACTACAGATGCTTTCAAGAGAGGAGTAGACCGTAACTGGACCACAGGCGCCGTTTCTGTGAAACTTGGGGTGAGGGATAGGTAAGTGGAAGGACCTTTTAATAGTGACGAATAACGTACTATGATCCCTTACTTTTAGAAATCACCGTGGAGTCAGCTTATCTGCCGAGCGTCCATTTTAGATCCTGGCAAAAAATGGATATTACTAGACGCGTTGGATTCTTGGATTCCATACAGGCGCCACCAGATCTGAAAATTCACCGTTCCGAATATTCGTTACCGACCCATGCGAGCTTGTCTAAATGTTCGCATCCATAATTACACTGGACTAAGTGTGAACTCGGGTGGCTTCCTGTGTAGGTCCAGAAAGATCTAAGGTCTGAGAACAGGCTTGAGTTCTGCAACCGGATCCGGAAACTCGCTGATGCGCGGGAAGGTCTAAGGCTTGGTTCTCACAAAGTCCGAAAACGAATCCGAGAATTCGGTGCATCCCGAAAATTTTCTCAATAAACAGAACTTGAATTAATCCGATCTGCAGGAGCTCTTTCTAACATCGCCATTCCGAATCTGACTGGACTGTGTGGGAGACAAGATTAAGCGCATACGGATTGGCAAGAAGACCAAGGCCTAGGGCCTGGTTTCAGTATCCACAAATATTCGCAGCCGCTATAGCAAATAATCCTAACATCGTACAGGCCATACTCAAATTAAGTTGAGCTTTGTGGGAATGTAGATTAAGGTGATATCCTTGGACTCTGTTCCTTTGCCGATCGATCAACTAAAAAATGGGTAAAATAGTTTACTTACTGAGATCATCATAGTAGCATCTTCTATACGGGTCGATTTCCTGTAGCTTCTGTAGTATTTCAGCCATTTCAGTGTCGAAGGCAGACCTCAAGGACATTAGTAGATGTAAGCAGGTGAGAAGAACCCCTGTAAAATGTTAAAATACAGGAAAGGAGTAAAGATCCTATCCTCTGCTATTTGCAATCCTGACTCAAGTTATCAAGAATTTTAAGGGCTGGGAATACTGCTAGAATGAGCTCGTCGAAATTGAAACATTACAACGTAAACGGGATGACGGCCCAAACGTACCGGCAGTCGAGACAGTATGCCATATTCAAAGGTTGAAAGTTAAAGGGAACCCTTAAAGAGGGCCTCAACATACGCTGTTTTCGCTTTAAACCAACTCATCTCTGTATCTAGCGATATCGTCAACCTTTTCGTTGCACGAAGGTGCCATAAAATCTTCAAAAACGCATACTCACATTCTTAAGTAACACGTTAATCCATGCCAATATTCCTTTCAGACGTCTACTTTCAGTTTTATTTCTTTTCTTGGTCGAAACTGGGCCACAGCGTTCCAAGCCTGAAATCTTGGCTGGTATTGGTGATGACCCGAGAGAGTAGGTTTGTGTCAAGTAGAAGATGAAAATTGGGTTAGGGCTACTATGCCCAGGGTTTGATATGGATTTTAACCTTCATGGGAGGGCTTTCCCTACCTTGACGCGGCAGAACGTCTTGACGCATCAAAGTCAACTCACATTTATTTTCCGGCTCCATTTCCCGAAGCTGCTGCAGTGACTCGAGCTCGCTCTCTAGCAAACTCCTATCGGCTGCTGCGGCTTCTGTTGTCGGAGGATCTTCACTATTCTTCAAAAGAAGATCCTTTAGATCTTCACTAGCCCTGAAGCGTTGACTTGAGTCGTTGACTGCGATTGTTACGTCGCATGGAAGATTTGCTTCCGACTCGGTTTCCTAGAAAAGTTGACATCATAATAGTTCAGTTCAGTTCAGTTCAGTTTTATTCATACAAGTAATAAGCACCATTAACTCATTACGACCCCACCATAAGGCCTAACATAAGGCATGGCAATGAGCGGGGGCCATTGTCTAATGCCTCGTCTAATACAGGCATTAGACGAGGCTAGGCTTTTCTGCTGCCATATCTCTTCCTAGTTTCATGTAAATCAAAAGACAGCAACGGTTGTCTCTTTCAACTAACAAGAGCTGTAAGCTCATATGGCACTTGCAAGGGTTGAGATGTATTATTTGATCAAAAGTAATTTTCGACTGTGCGGTTCAGATGCGCACTTTAAGGGAGCTAGAGAAAAAGTATATTATCGTTGAACTTGGCTGTAATGATGCGCACTTTAAAGGCACTAGAAATTCATCTGTAAGGAAGACCCTTGAGGCAAAAACGATAGCAGGCTCTTAGGGATCATTGATATATACGTATGATCAGAAGTATTTTTTTTTCCCACTAATTTGCGCACTTTAAGGATGCAAGAAATTATTTTTTTTTTGCAAAACCCTTGTGGGACAACTGATCATGGGTTCAGATGTATCGTTTGATAAAAAGTACTTTTCGACCTTGCGGTTAAGATGCACACTTTAAGGGAGCTAGAACTTCATCTGTAAGCAAAACCCTTGAGGCAAAAATGATCATGAGCTCATGGGGATCATGGAAATGCATATTTTGCTTAAAAGTATTTTTCTTAATTTGCGGTCATGATTGGTACTTTAGGGAATGGTCGGATTTGAAAGTGGCGATTTCTAAGCCAATCTTGTCGAATTTCTAATATTCCAGCCAAATTTCATCGTCCTAGCACATCTGGAAGTACCTTAATTCGCGATCACCGGAACTCCGGACCCGCCCCTCAAACTCCCCCCACAGTCGCCGGAGCCAATCCGGTTCAGTTTGGACTTGTTTGTTATTCCCACAAAGTTCCATCCCGATCTCTCCAGTCCAATCCGGTCACGTATTCCCCCCCCCCCCCCAATTGTTGTCGGATCCGGTCCGGACATGAAAAAGATCACCACAGGCTCTGTTCAGTTATTAAATTTCACTCGAACCCGATCACCCGTTCCAAAGTTACGCATGGCTAAATATTCCGGATTCCCCCTCCCTCCGATCCCCCCACGACTATCGGATCGAGTGTATTTTTATTGACAAGTCAGTTTACACCTCCCAAGTTTCGTCGTGAAAATCCCAAAAACTGTCATCACCAGAATTCCGTGAAACTCCCCTCCACCTCCCCCCCCAAGTGTCCGGGTCCAGTCCAAACGTGTAAACAAATTATCTGGAGCAGATTCTTGTTCTTCTCAGCAAGTTTTACTCCGATCCCTCCATTATAACCGTTTCTCGAGATTTCCGGTCTTCCCCCACCCCAATTCCCCCATAGATGTCGAATCCGGTTCGGACTTCAAATGGAACATCAGAGATATGTCATTCATTCAGATATTAAGTTTCGTCCCAACCCGATCACCCGTTCGAAAGTTACACAACACTAAATTTTCCATATTCCCCCGCACTGCACCACAGATACAAACCCCTTTGACCCTCGAATGCACTAGCTCTTTCCAATGTTAACAGAGTGATCCGATGCAAAGAGTGACGTCACGCCGCGCGCAGACCTACTAGTGTAAAGAAAGGGGTAGGGGTTTTACAAAAACTACTAAATTTTCCGGATTCCCCCGCCCTCTACTCCCTCCACGGAGGTCGGATCGGGGAAGTGATTATTTGCAAGTTAGTTTGGTCGGGTCCCCGATATGCCTGCCAAGTTTCATCGTCCCAGCACATCTGCAAGTACCCTAACTCGCGATCACCGGACCGACCGACCGACCGACCGTCCGACCGACAGACCGACAGACAGACCGACCGACGGAAAAGTGATCGGTATATGGCACTTGAGCGAAGCTGCAAGTGCCATAAAAACAAACACAACAAGGACAGGCAACGCAAACTAATTTTTGGTTGGGGGAAACCAGTAAAAACAGTCAAATGGGAAAAAAAAAACTACCGGTCACGTGCGATCTGATTGATAACGTGCCTGCTGACACAATGCTCAACGTTAACACGAACGGCTGCGCGGACATTACTTCAAGCTGAGTGGCTGGAGATTTTCTAAGGCATTAGCAGAAGGTTGACTGTTGGAACGCCATGTCATCTCAAGTAGTATTGATTGACTCCATCAACACTTTCAAGAATTACTTGGACAATCTGTACGCCAAAAGAATTATCATGAAAAGTGATTTAGACGAACTTTTTTGCATTATATTAATACTATTATTTAAGACATGCCTTTATAACAAGGACAACATTGCCACTGTTAAGTCCAGAGAAAAACGGCAAAACCGTTCCCGCCGTTCGTCGACTCTCATACGAAAACCCCTGAAAAACTGCGGTTACCGGGTTTGGCCTATAAATTCCTCTGCGATGATCTCACTGAAGCTATCAAGGTCTGACGTAATCAGTACGAGAATACCAGACGAAGGAGCGTCCACTTTTGGAGATTTCGGCTGAGAGATTCTTGAAAGGACCCGTCTTACCTGCATTACTGATTCACTCTACGTCCCTACTTGTTGCATCTATTCTAATTTACAAAGTTTTAAAATTCCTTTGTCATTTTTATCCAACCTAACGAAACTACGCTGATTTTTACATTTACCACGTCTGGCTTTCTTCGAGGCCGATAAGGCTCCCGCTTACGACACTACGCTGATTTTTACATTTACCACGTCTGGCTTTCTTCGAGGCCGATAAGGCTCCCGCTTATCGCTGTTTGAGCTGATTGGTCAGACATACTCGCTCATACAAAAAATAAACTTATTTTACTACGACTTGTACTTTAACGACATAGGAAAGTCGGTTTTTAATCGAATAGTGGACTGTTGGATTCATCTTCCCGACAGGGTTACAAGACGCAGAAGCTTTGAAACACTTTTGAGGCTGTAAGGAAAAGAAAAGAAGAAAAGTGGAAAAAGGAACATGAACTACCTGAACGTGAAATTCTACTGACTATTAATGTAACTGGTGATTAGGGGTACGAACGAGTGGACCCGACGAGCTGTACTTGACGCTAGAAATGATTAAAGAAAGCTGGCTGGAGAAAAGAAGGGTGGGGGAGGTTCGAACAGTAGTGAGAAACGAGCATTGTGGCGCGTTTGCCGTCCTTAACTAAAGAATCAAGATCCTTCCCACAATCTTCTTTATTCGAGAACAAGTTCATTTCAATCAAACATGTCAAAGCTTTAGTAAGTTATCAAAAATAGACCAACAAAGGAAATGAGTCGGGTTATTTTCAAAACGGAACAAAAACCCGGATACTGTACAAATCTCATGCTGCAAGGATAAGCAAAGAGTGGACGAAGACTAAACCATTCTACTTTGCCTGATGGATCGAAAACATTGTCACAATATATTGTCTAACGTACTGGACAAAGCTTCATTTCCGGATTATTATGAATAGTAAAGACCACATAAAACAATCAAGGACACATAAGCCTCAGCAGAGAACAAACCACAACAGATTCGTCAGTGTAAATCCATAACACGAGGCTTTCTGCAAAAGCTGTTTTTTCGTCCTACAGCTGAGCAGATACGCGTGTCGCAGGAGGTCAGAGAGTTCGAAAAGAGTCGATTTTGGAGTGGGCAAAAAACCAAAGGTTTCGATGGGATCCTACAAATTTAATATTTGATCCGGACAATTGGGTCTTGTATGTATCCGGTCTTCGCCAGACTCCGCAAACACTTTTACTATCAAAATTTAGCAACAGATTAAGGCCAATGGCTAATCACCTGAGACAATCAAGTTCAGATATGGATTCAGAATGTGTGTTTACCCCTATACGTCATATCTACTTTGGCGAAACTGATCAAAACTTCCTGCCTTACTTCTGCCAAATTTCCGGTTTTGGCCGGATTCCGGGAGAACTACTTGTCCGGCAATTCAGCATGTCTCGTTACCCCTACATCGAACCTCTAATCAACTTCGGATAAAACTTTTACTTTTGACGAATTTTCCGGTTTTTGCCGGATTCCGGGCGAACTATTTGTCCGGCGAGAAAATGATTTCCATGTACGGATTCAGCATGCCTTCTTACCACTAGGTAGGTAGGTACTTTATGGTCGAACCTCTAATCAATTCCAGATGAAACTTTTAATTATAACAAATTTTCCGGTTTCGGCCAGATTCTTGCGAACTAGCCTATATGTGCGGGTAGACATGATTGTCATATACGGATTCAGCATGTCTTCTTTCCCCCAAATCGAACATCTAATAAACTTCAAATAAAACTTGTACTTCTAACAAATCTTCCGGCTTTGGCCGGATTCCGGGCGAAATATTTGTCCGACGAGAAAATAATTTTTATATACGTGTTCAGCATGTCTTCTTACCCCCAAATCAATTATTTCATTAGCTGTTAAACAATATTTTGTTCGCCACTTATTTTGAACCCCCACCCCTATATTACGAACTCGATCTGTCCTTTGACGCAAGGAATCCTCGCACTAATTTTCATGAAAATATCCATTCCCTTCGAGAGTTATCGTGCTGACAGACGGAAGGACGGACAGATTGACAACGTTTGCGAAGTCATAGGTATCCCTCCACTTAAGTTTTGGGATCCCAAAAACAGTAAAATGTTCTAAAGACTACAAAGGTATTCAAAAACTGCGCAGGGTCTCGGTGCCACCGGCCGGCACCATTCGGCACCGGCTGGCACAAGTGCACATATTGCTGACAGCAGCAACAGACTGTCATAAAAATCAAAATAAAGCCCTCCTAAGCAACAAGAATGAGACAGACGAAGAGGGTCAGAAAGCAAAATATCGGATAGCGCTATAGTTCGATCCGTTCGGCGAACTGTTGCAACTGGAAAATGGTTGAAATCGTTCTTTTGAAACTTGTATTGGCCAAAAAGTGCTACTGATAGTAGGCGAAAAGGGAAATAACAAGAAAAGCGGGCTCTTCTGAAGCCGCAGTAGATACAGTTTCTCTTCCAATTCGAACCTCCTCATTCGAACCTCCTATGCTATCTATTTTACTCGCGCGAGTCCCCCTTGTCTTTTGATTACAGGCACGGAGAAAATTGCGTAAACTGGTCTTTCTGTCCAATCAGCTCCTCAGAAGCGATATTCGGGAGCCTGACCCTCTTCGAAAAGAGCCAGACATGGCAAATCCAACGGTCGGTGTTTGCTGTTAGAGTGGACAAAAATGACATCGGAAGTTGGAAATCTCAAAATTCAATTGACAGAACGATTGGACGATAGGGTGAACCAGAAATATAGATCGACAGGTCCCTTAAAGTTTAACTGAAAAGCCAACTTATTTGTGTGTCATTTAATTGGATACACTGAATTATTTGGATTCTGCCAAGGGATTTTTTATTTTCCCCTATCTGCTCTAGTTATGAGGCTCAAAATATCTCCGGCCGTCCCCACAGCGTAAATTCTACTATGACGCGAGAAATTTTAATCTCAACACAAATGCGGCTTTTCAGTGGGCAGTGGTGAGATTGGTGATGATTGCTTATTGCCTGAACAAAAAAAAATTGATAAATCTTTCTCGTAAGGCATACAACAAAAATGCAATCATAAGGAAATTCCACTATTTGAAAATCGATTATTCGTGAATAGCGGAACAACGAAGTAACTGATTTTCAGCAGGTCTTCAGGCCAATTTAAGTGAATAAGTGATGGGTAACTAGATTTTCCTATCCTAGCCCTTTTCGGTTAAACTTTAAGCGTGCGAGAGTTTCCGCTGAGAAGTCAATACTTCCTTGACAAAATATTTCAAAACCACAGCTGTCTTCGGGTCGCCACCAGAAGTGGGAACGCGCTTAAGAAGTTCCAATCCGCACAATTGCTTGGTGAATCGACTTTATTTTCTGTTTTTTTTTTTTTTATATCACTGCAGTAGACTCGGACTAGGTCGGACAACAAACCTGGACACTTATCGGGAAACTTGAACAAATATATTTTTTGTGAATTACTATTTTTATAAGGTGTCCAAATCCCGTCTGCTTACGTTACATCTTCAGGAGCTGGAGACATCCTAAACCCATCAACTCTTTTGCGGTCGGTGAAAAAGGAACCAACAAACCATAAACTGTAGAAGGACACGCGAACACCAGAACAGAGCTATATCATCTTTAGCATAAGAGTGACTAAGTACCATCTCGAAATCTGTCCTACTTGAGCCAAACAAATCTACAATTAAACTTTCAACCTCGGGATAATGCAGGGAAAATCTTAACTGCCAAAGGTATCTCTATTGGTAATCAAACTCACGGTATCTTACGGTCACGAGTCCATTTTGGGGGTATTGTTTCTACTTCAAGTACCTCACTCTTGCGGCAGGATATTTTTAACTCTATGACTTGAACTCAGTTTTTATGGCACTTGCAGCTTCGCTCAAGTGCCATATACCGATCACTTTTCGGTCTGTCGGTCTGTCGGTCGGTCGGTCGGTCGGTCGGTCGGGCGGTCCACTGTTCTCGAGTTAGGGTACTTCCAGAAGTGCTAGGACGATGAAACTTGGCAGGCATATCAGGGACCCGACCAAACTAACTTGCAAATAGTCACTTCCCCGATCCGACCACCGTGGAGGGAGTAGAGGGCGGGGGAATCCTGACAATTTAGTAGTTTTTGTAAAACCCCTACCCCTTTCTATACACTAGTAGATCTGCGCGCGGCGTGACGTCACTCTTTGCATCGGATCACTCTGTTAACATTTGGAAGAGCTAGTGCATTCGAGGGTCAAAGGGGTTTGTATATGTCGTGCAGTGCGGGGGAATATGGAAAATTGAGTGTTGTGTAACTTTCGAACGGGTGATCGGATTGGGACGAAACTTAATACCTGAATGAATGACATATCTCTGATGTTCCATTTGAAGTCCGAACCGGATTCGACAGCTATGGGGGAGTTGGAATGGGGGAAGACCGAAAATCTCGAGAAACGGTTATAATGGAGGGATCGGAGTAAAACTTGCTGGGAAGAACAAGAATATGCTCCAGATAAATCGTTTACACGTTTGGACTGGACCCGGACACTTGGGGGGGGAGGTGGAGGGGAGTTTCCCGGAATTCTGGTGATGACGGTTTTTGGGATTTTCACGACGAAACTTGGGAGGCGTATCAGGGACCCGATCAAACTGACTTGTAAATAAAAATTCACTCGATCCGATAGTCGTGGGGGGATTGGAGGGAGGGGGAATCTGGAATATTTAGCCATGCGTAACTTTGGAACGGGTGATCGGATTCGAGTGAAATTTAATAACTGAACAGAGGGCGTGCATGTGGTGATCTTTTTCATGTCCGGACCGGATCCGACAACAATTGGGGGGGGGGGGGAATACGTGACCGGATTGGACTGGAGAGATCGGGATTGAACTTTGTGGGAATAACAAACAAGTCCAAAACTGAACCGGATTGGCTCCGGCAACTGTGGGGGGAGTTTGAGGGGCGGGTCCGGAATTCCGGTGATCGCGAGTTAAGGTACTTCCAGATGTGCTAGGACGATGAAATTTGGCTGGAATATTAGAAATTCGACAAGATTGGCTTAGAGATCGCCACTTTTCAAATCCGACCATTCCTTAAAGTACCAATCATGACCGCAAATTAAGAAAAATACTTTTAAGCAAAATATGCATTTCCATCATCCAAATGAGCTCATGATCATTTCTGCCTCAAGGGTTTTGCTTACAAATGAAGTTCTAGCTCCCTTAATGTGTGCATCTTAACCGCAAGGTCGAAAAGTACTTTTTATCAAACGATACATCTCAACCCATGATCAGTTGGAACAAGGGTTTTGCAAAAAAAAATAATTTCTTGCACCCTTAAAGTGCGCATTTTACCCGCATTAGTGGAAAAAAAAATACTTTTGATCATACGTATATATCAATGATCCCTAAGAGCCTGCTATCGTTTTTGCCTCAAAGGTCTTGCTTACAGATGAATTTCTAGTGCCTTTAAAGTGCGCATCATCACAGCCAAGTTCAACGATAAAATACTTTTTCTCTAGCTCCCTTAAAGTTCGCATGTGAACCGCACAGTCGAAAATTACTTTTGATCAAATAATACATCTCAACCCATGCAAGTGCCATATGAGCTTACAGCTCTTGTTATAATATGTCATAACTAAGACGACATGATATCATTTACAATGTGGGCATCACTGTTGGTCTTTGGTGTGTTTGGAAGTGTGCTGGGACAGATTTTCATACAGAGAAAATGTCCTCGAGTGTCTTTGACACCGAATTTCGAGCTAGAAAAGGTATTTTAATGTATTTATGTATTACGTATTACGTATTATGTATTACGTATCTATTTATGTATTACAATGTTTTATTACCTAGCTGAACTGACCCGCCTGGAGTTAAAATAAATGGAATCTCTTCGCTAATTTCATTAGTAAAAATATTTGCATAAAGTTAGGGTCTCGGTTAAAGTTTAACTGAAAAGCCAACTTCTTTTTGTGTCATTTAACTGAATCCACTGAATTATTTGGATTCTGCAAACGGGATTTTTTTTATTTTCCACTATTTACTCTATTTATGACGTTCAGAACATCTGCAGCCGTCCCCACAACGAAAATTCTACTATGACGCGGGAAATTTTAACCTCAACACAAACGCGGCTTTTCAGTGGGCAGTGGTGAGATTGGTGAAGATGGCTTAGTGCCTGAACAAAAAAATAATAATAAATGTTTCTCGTAAGGCATGCATAGCAAAAACACAAGCGCATAGCGGTACCACAAATCACACGGAAATTCCACTTTTGAATATCGATTATTCGTGAATAGCTTAACAACGAAGTAACGCATTTTCAGCGGGTCTTCAAGCCAATTTTAGTGAATAAGTGATGGGTAACTAGATTGTCCTATCCCAGCCTTTTCGGTTAAACTTTAAGATTAATACTGGTCCTAACGTGTGTCCTTACTGGTCCTTTATGTGATATGTCAGAAGGAAAAATATCGTGGGAGAGTGTGTGGAACTGATTGAGTTGAGACAAGAGTTGTTTGGAGTGGAAGTATGTGGGGTGGGAGTGAGTAGATTACTGAGAGACTGAAGGAGAGAAGTTTCCAGGCTATTCAAATGTTTGGAAGGATCCTCCGGGTAGGAATAAGACATAAAATTGTAGATCATGTAGTTTGAAGCATAGGTATAGTGTTTATCTTTAAATATTTATCTTTTTGTTTTAGTGCGAAGGCCCTTGTTTGCTTTTACGCATAAAAATCTACCGATTTATCGACAAGTTTTACACGTTGATCATTTAAAAACCTGTTATTCCCTTGTAAAAGACATTGCAGGCGACCACGAACCATCCATGCCCTAACAGAAAAGGGGTTACTCTCGGAAAGGCGTTATGTCACGTATAGGGTTTCGGTAAGGCACTCGAAAAGGGATTATACCATATACACTATTCTCTTGGACTCTTACGAGACAAAGAGTTTTTAACAATTTCTTTGTTCCTTTCGTACACATGAAAATAATTAAACTGTAAAAAATAGAATGCGGAAAGAGGTCTTGCTGCTTTGCTCCTACATGATCTACTTTCAACGAAACCCCGCGAAAACCGGAAATTCGGCAGAATGACACATACTGCGGTTATCAGTTCGATTATTCAGTTTATGACCAGTTCGATTACTGAAAATTTAGTTATTTAGAGGCGACAGCCTTTTCTGTTGCTTTGTAGGTATTATTAACTTGACTGGACTTAACGATTTAGCCATAAGAAGACATTCAGCGTCCAGGAATTTGTTTTCTTTTTTACCGGACGCATAGTTTTACAGAAATCTATCAACTGCTGGTCGGGTAGATTTTTGACTGAGTAGCTTACATTTACATTTTCATCCATACCATCATAATACCTTATTGTAAGGGTTTACGACTGCCAAATAAATCCGGCTATTTTCCAGTACCTCGGCGAGTGGTTTGAAATCCGGCGATTTCCGACCGCTTTCGAAAAGGATGGCAAATGTATCAATGTCAAATACAGCCTCAACCAAGATGGAACAATCAATGTGGCGAACATGGGCATAAACGCAACGTAAGTCATGCTTTTTTTTTTTACTGCCCAAAAGCCCAGAATAAGTGTTATTATATATTATCGCCCTTGCTTTGAACTAAAATAACCCTCAGCTATACAGGAGAGGTATCCAACTTTGATTTTACCTAAGTTCAGACTTGGCCTGGAAATCTTACAAGGAAACCCACCCCCGGATTAAATCCTCGATCTTGAGACCAAACCACCCACCCCCACCCGGCTAGATGTCAAAGATTTTAATACCTGTGCCCCCCTGCTAGTACACTTGTTTTAATTTTGTGGTATAACCCTGATGTTAAAAGAAAAAAGTTCCAACCGTGCGCTATCACTTGATATCGCATGGCTGGCCGTGCGCTATCACCTGATATCGCACGGCTGGAACTTTTTTCTTTTAACATCAGGGGTATACCAGAAAATTTTGGCACTGGGTAGGATAGGACTGTTATCATGGGACAGCACACTGTGCTGGTGTTATTTAATATTTTCTTCGTCTGTTAGCAAATTTATGTGTTGATAAAACTTAAGGACTGTAACCGTTAGGACAGTTTATTACCCATCACATTTGGACATGGCATGCCACAGGCGAATTAAAAGAAAAACACATTAATACGAATAGCCGAAACTTAAAAACTAGGAGTAAAAAAAAGACCCAGACAGGTCCATCCTTGCCAGCAGTAATGTATTTACAGATTCACCGTCATGTTGTATGTAAATGATTAAAATGTATCTATTTCAGTACTGGCGAGGAGCTACAAGCCCTTGGAATAGGCTCCTTGATCCCAACAGCATCAAGGGAGGCACGGCTAGCGGTTCGCTTCCCTGGATCCCCCTTCGACAGTAAGAACTAACTTGTTTTTAATCCGTCTTCGTCCTCTCATTGACACTGTGAGGCACCTTCTCTTCCATCTTTTCACAGAAATCTTAACTACAATGGGTACTCATTTTTAGGGGGATGTATGCTTTTATGAAGCCGGCCGAACTGACGACAGATCGTGGGAGTCTCTCCCAAACGTGCCTTTTTAGAGGCAAATGGCCAAATTTGTGTGCACTGTAAAATTATTAATATTATTATTATTAAATATTCCTTCAGCCCCAGCTGACCGCGAATCATATCTGACAGTGCAAAACGGATACGTCAGCTGAAATTTATTAGAGCTATATTTTCGGTGAAAACACAAGTTTCGTTTTTCCCATCTTGAGCGGCTTTGAGCCTGAAGAGGACCCTTGCCAAGAAGGGCCGAAATATTGCTCTGATAAATTTCAGCTGACGTATCCGTTTGCACTGCCAAAAAATGTTATTATTAAAAAGTTTGCTTTAATCTTCGAGCGCGGGTTGATAGTTAAAAGTTCATTTGTTAGAAAAGTCTTTTTTTTATTAGCCTATTCAAAACTAAAAAAAGAGACTCGACGAAGAATGGCGCGCGAAAACATGAAGAGACGACTACAGCACCCCTAAAGCCATACTCCTAAACACGTCACCGCATCGTTAACTGCAAGCCATTTGTCGAGAGGTAATTTAAGGACCAACGAAGGAAAGTTTCCTATGAGATTATTACAGGTTATGGGCGTGTTCCACCTTTCTTGCCGCAGTAACTACGTATGAGGTCACGAATCCTGGCTTCTTGGCGTCAATGCTGGAACACATTTTTCTATTTTCGTAAAAATATCGTCCGTGGGCTGATTGGACCAATCACATCACAGAGATCGTAGTACCACGCTAACTGCGCTCCCGAGCGTGGTAAGCACCTCGGTAAGCACGTAACTATTTGGAGTTGGAACGGTCAGCGTAGTAACTTTAGACGAGGTGGAACTAAAATCTCGACAAAAATAGTGACTAATGGTTCCTACGGTTAAAAGGTTGGAACACGCTCAAATCTAGGATTATCGACGCTTACCATGAACAAACTGGATGGAAATAAACCACAGACTACCTCAGACCGACAAACTCATCAGCTTTTAAAGTTTAACTGAAAAGGCAGCTTACTTTTGCATCTGATATCTGAATACACTGAAACACTTGACCAATCTTAGGGATTTTGCTTTTTGGGATCCCAAAACGTTAGTGACGGATACCTATGACATCGCAAAAGTTGTCCGTCTGTCCGTCCGTCCGTCTGTAAGCACGATAACTCTCAAAGGGAACGAGATATTTTGATGAAACTCGGTGTGAGGATTCTTTCGGTCACGAGTAAGGTCGAGTTCGTAGATGGGCTCTGTAGCTCTACACTTAGGGGTGGGGGAGGGGGTTTAAATTAAGGGGCAAACGAAATATTTTGAAACAGCTATTGTGATAGTCAATTATGGGGTAAGAAGATATGCTGAACACGCTGGTGAAAACCATTTTCTCGCCGGACAAGTAGTTCGCCTGGAGTCCGGCCGAAACCGGAAAATTTGTTAAAAGCAAAAGTTTTATTTGAAGTTGATTAGATGTTCGATTTAGGGGTAAGAAGACATACTGAACAGGATGGTGAAAACCATTTTCTCGCCGGACAAGTAAGTTTTATTTGAAGTTGATTAGATGTTCGATATAGGGGTAAGATGACATGCTGAACAGGATGGTGAAAACCATTTTCTCGCCGGACAAGTAAGTTTTATTTGAAGTTGATTAGATGTTCGATATAGGGGTAAGAAGACATACTGAACAGGATGGTGAAAGCCATTTTCTTGCCGGACAAGTAGTTCGCCCGGAATCGGGCCGAAATCGGAAAATTTGTTAAAAGCAAAATTTTTATTTGAAGTTGATTAGATGGCAGATTTAGAGGTAAGAAGAGACGCTGAATCTACATATGACAATCATTTTTTACCCGGACATATAGTTCGTCCGGAATCCGGTTGAAACCGATTTTTTTTTTATAAGTTAAAGTTTTATTTGAAGTTGATTAGATGTTCTTTATAGGGATAAGGAGATACGCTGAATTCGTTCTGAACTATCTTTTTTTTTGCTGGACAAGTAGTTCGCTCGGAATTCGGCCGAAAGCGAAAATTTGGCAGAAGTAAAGCAGGAAGTTTCGATCAGTACCGTCAAAATAGATATGGCTTATACAGATATATCTGAACTTGGTTTTCTCAGATGATTAGCCTGACGAAGACAGGATCTGGAGAAGACAAGACCTAGTTGTCTGGTTCAAATATTAAATTTTGGGATCCCACCGAAATCTTTGGTCTAGTTTTTCATCCGAGGCTTGAGTAATGACGCTCAGAATCTGCGCTGCTTGCGCGAAAACCGAAAATTTATCAAAACACGAAGATTCTGAACTCGAAAACAACATGCTGAACACGATGGTGAAAACCATTTTCTCGCCGGACAAGTAGTTCGCCTGGAGTCCGGCCGAAACCGGAAAATTTGTTAAAAGCAAAAGTTTTATTTGAAGTTGATTAGATGTTCGATTCAGGGGTAAGAAGACATACTGAACAGGATGGTGAAAGCCATTTTCTTGCCGGACAAGTAGTTCGCCCGGAATCGGGCCGAAATCGGAAAATTTGTTAAAAGCAAAATTTTTATTTGAAGTTGATTAGATGGCAGATTTAGAGGTAAGAAGAGACGCTGAATCTACATATGACAATCATTTTTTACCCGGACATATAGTTCGTCCGGAATCCGGTTGAAACCGATTTTTTTTTTATAAGTTAAAGTTTTATTTGAAGTTGATTAGATGTTCTTTATAGGGATAAGGAGATACGCTGAATTCGTTCTGAACTATCTTTTTTTTTGCTGGACAAGTAGTTCGCTCGGAATTCGGCCGAAAGCGAAAATTTGGCAGAAGTAAAGCAGGAAGTTTCGATCAGTACCGTCAAAATAGATATGGCTTATACAGATATATCTGAACTTGGTTTTCTCAGATGATTAGCCTGACGAAGACAGGATCTGGAGAAGACAAGACCTAGTTGTCTGGTTCAAATATTAAATTTTGGGATCCCACCGAAATCTTTGGTCTAGTTTTTCATCCGAGGCTTGAGTAATGACGCTCAGAATCTGCGCTGCTTGCGCGAAAACCGAAAATTTATCAAAACACGAAGATTCTGAACTCGAAAACAAGCCTGCATTTCGATAAGCGTCATTGAATGCCTATTAGCACCGGCTTATTTTTCGACAATGGCTTACCTTTGTAATTGGTAGATATTTCAAGCATACAGGGCATACAGTTTACGAACCTATTCAAGTGAATACATGGTCTGTAACTTGACTGTCTGGTCATCTTCCTATACGATTAAACTTCAATGATGAATTTTCTTTTAGAGGGGCCAGCGCCAAGGGGCAACTATTGGATTCTGGATACCGACTACGTTTCCTACTCGCTGGTCTACTCCTGCGAGGAAATAGGAGCCATGTCAGTTCGTAAGTACCCCTTCAAAACGAAAATCCCCAACGCCGTGTAAACGGTCGCTTTCGGAACGTAGAGGGAAGAAGTAGGGACGGAACGAACTTTCCGGAACCCCTTTCCGTAATCCGGTCAGATTTAATAATCCACCCTGATACCGTTATCCCGCAAAGTTACATTTTGGTTATCATTCGACAAGAAAACATCCATTAAAAGAACTCCTGCCTAAGAGCCGGAATTTTTCGGCGGCAAAATTTGCTTCTTCACCCCGCAAAATGTTGTCTTCTACTCGATTCCTACAATCAGCTCCTGCTGTGCTTTTACGTCTGTATCTGTCGCTGTCGCGAATTTGGACAGGCGAGATTTAAGCTGCTTTCACATTGACGCGGCGTTGTACGGTGCGTAAGCGCTTGTCTTGCGTTGCGTGCAGGTTGCGTAGCGTATCTTTCACACCTGCGCGAAAGCTTTTACGCTGGATTCGTATTTACATTTTCCTTTCTCGGCTTCTTCTGCCGAATTTTCGTTTCTTCCATCATTAGTAAGTTTTTCTTCTTCATCAGTAGGTTTTTCTCCGGTTTTTCTTCAGATACTTCAATTTTCTGTCTACGTAAGCTCTGCGTTGCGTGGCCGCAAGCGCGACGCAGACGATGCGTAGTACAATATGAAAGCGGCTTTAAGCTAGGTGCCCACAGAACGCGAATCTTTTCCGCCACGCGCGGCGAAACAAATTCGACTTGGAGTTGAAACGGCGGGGCGCGAATTTTTCCGCTCGCGACGTCAAATTCGCCCAGGCGAACGCGAATTCGCGTTCTTTGGGCAATTAGACAGATTTAAGGCTGAGCGCCTTTTTTATAGTTATTGAATTTGTATTAATTTCATGTTATTGAATTATTTTTTGTTTTTTCTCAGTACGATTGTAATTGGCGGCTCTTGTTGCAAATAAATAAATTCAACAATTTTCAACCAATAAAGTAATAAAACTCTCTGTACCACACTTTGCTATTCGTGGCGAAGAAGTTAGGAGGGTGGGGTCAACCAGCGTACCATGTAACTAACAATTAAGGGGTCACACTGACCCGAAATGGCTTAATGTGAGTAGGTCCTGCAAACTGTAAATTACTGCGAAGTGTGTGACTATAAACGTATAAAGTTATTTCTGTGATCATGCGCTAATATTTTGTTTATATTTTATAGAGTTAGCTTGGATCCTAACGCGGAAGCAATTTCCCGAACAGCGGCTCGTTCACAAAGCTAACTACGCCTTCAGATCTTTTGGTGTTCCTGTCGAATACTTCAACACAACCGACCAGACCAAATGTCCACCAAAATTCACCCAAACACAAGGCGCAGCTTCAAACCACATCATGCAGACAGTCCTCCCACCAGCTCACCCCACGACGACCACCAGACCACCACTCCACAGCATCCTACATTCGACCAGCCGCCCCGTCGCTCACGACCCTATCTCGGTGCCTTCACCACCCTCCGGTGCAGAATCCAGTGCAGTACAGCGACCTGCGGTTCAAGATGCCTGGAATCTCAAGGCAACGTCCGCGCCATCCTCTCCCTTCACAAGACCAGAAATCCAATCAGTAGGCTTCCCAGACTGGAGCGGAAAACCGCCTCCCTTTCCTCACCGACACCACCATCACGGATCGGGTGTCATCAACTTTATAAACTTCGAAAATAGCCAACAGGTTATTTATGGAGGAACACCCGTCCGGAAGCCAAAGGAAATAGGGACAAAGGAGCTGGAAATGGAGGCTCAGCTTGTGGCAGAAAATGAATCAGTGGTAGGGCCCGCTGGGGTTGCGAGTGTTACGGAACTCCAGACATTGGGGCTAAAGTAAGACGAATTCCGTTAGAACCGCATAGAGAAGGCTAGCATGTATAGAAATTGTTTCACTTGATTTGATGTTTTTTTATTGTCTTTCATGATTATTACACTTGATTTACGGTCGATTCAAAATTTGTGCTGGTTTTTCGCTACCGTTTTTCAGTGCTAGCGATCCCCTTTTTAAAGGACCCCTCTTTCTTTTCACTGTTTCCACAGCCCCACACTGTCAGAAGTTTCATAACAGATAGCGCTTAACACTTTCAAGAATAACACCTTTTCACTTAGAAAAAAAGTGTTATGACCAATTAAGTTTACACTATTTCGTGCCTAGATCTCCAACAACACCTTCAATTGGTAAAAATACTAACGGGAACGAAAGAAACATAACAGATAACATCCCAAAGTGTTATCTGTTGAAACCGGGCATCCTTCTGTTGTCGTTATGTAACTGCTGACAGTGTAGTATTTGTACCAAAACTTAATTGGTCATAACACTTTATTTCTAAGTGAAAATGTGTTATTCTTGAAAGTGTTACGCGCAATCTGTTATGAAACTTCTGACAGTGCAGTGACGATGTACGTGGTCTACTAACCAATGAAATCTCCCCTTTTACAAAATCCTTGCGTATCGCTTTATTTGATTTTGTTTTGCATTCCAGCGCTAGCCAAGATTTTTCAGACAGTTTTCCTTATTCATTATTTTGTCCTAAAAGTCACAGAAAAGGCGTCAAACTGGGTTTCTCTAGGATTTCTTTGCTTTCGCGCTACTGTGCATGGCATTTAACCACAGCGCGCATTGGTTTTGAATTTTACGACCAGTACCAGACCGAAACACGACCAGAGTCGACAAGCGCTAACAAAAGAATCCCTAATTTCTCGAGATATGAGTATTTAAAACAAACAAAAAACAATTCGGACCGTCTTATCGCGAAAAAGCCATTTGTAGTAATAGCTGTGCTTTAAAGAACCCTTTCAACTTGACAGACGGTTACCTAGGGACTACGACTTACCCAAATTCTGCTGTACTCCCCGCAATCGCTACGCCATCTCCAATGCACAGGCGAGCCATCTAGTGTTACTTCAAGTAAACGGGCTGGGCATGGGACGGTGGTGGAGACGACAATTCGCAAACGACCATCTGCTGCCGAGGCTTTGATTTCGGACAAGGCTAACTTCGGTTCCTTGCGTCCGAGTAGCCAGCGGTGATAGAAAAACGCGCTTTGGTCATTTGGATCCGTAAACATCGCGTTCTGGACTAGCTGAAGTTCTAAAACAAAGGAAGCCAGGCTCAACTTAACGTTCTGGGATTAGCAATTACCGACTTTCGAGACTTGGAGTATGCGGCCGGAGCAGGAAATAAGTAGTTTCTTCGAGACTTATGAGGCTTCTAAGAGTCAGCCGCCCAGTGCCAGTGCATTTATGTCTTCTCATGGGCGGTTACCTATCATGATGGATTATTATGTAATTTAGCAATAAATAAAATAAAATCAAATCAAATCACAACCAGTTTACCACGAAGCTGGGAGGTGAGAAAGCTGAGATAACAGCAGACGATAATATTCGAACTGCAAAATAACCGAAGAATAGAGGGAATCCGAATCACGAACGCTCTCTTCGTAGTGTCCGAGTTCTAGCATAACACTTGTATCTCAGCGTCCTTAAATATACAATTATTTAATTTTTTGGCTGAGAAAATATCTACGGAATTCGACCAATCGAAAATGAATCTGAGTGAGAGTGGTGAGTGATGAGTGTTTTTGCGAATATTAAGAGAGTGGGCGTTTCCTGCGGTTAGTGATGGAGAATAGAGCCGGACTGTTACAGGAGGTTTTGTATTCCTGTTCAGTTTTTGCCATGAACCTCCGGTTGCTTAGCAAAACCAATCTATACTGACTCACTACATGTCCTTCATCGTTTCACCAATTCTATTTCCAGAGTTCAAACAATTTATGTCAATTTCATCCAAAACCATGGCATTACATTGATTTCTGCATTTGCCGTGTTTGGCTCTTTTCAAGGCGGACCAGGCTCCCGATTACGGTTTCCGAGGAGCTCGTTGATCAGAATACCGGCTATGCAAGGAGCTCGAATACCGGTTATGCAAGTTTCTCACGAGGTTTCTCATCAAAGGCGGCAAAAGCACTTGCCGTGTTTGGCTCTGTTCGAGGCGGATCAGGCTCCCGAGTTCGGAAGTTTTCCGAGGAGCTCGGAAGTTTTCCGAGGAGCTCGGAAGTTTTCCGAGGAGCTCGTTGATCAGAATACCGGCTATGCAAGTTCCTCAGCGTTTCTCATAAAAGGCGGCAAAAGCATTTGCCGTGTTTGGCTCTTTTCGAGGCGGATCAGGCTCCCGATTACGGTTTCCGAGGAGCTTGTTGATCAGAATACCGGTTATGCAAGTATTTCCGCGTTTCTCATCAAAGTAAACGGAGCCTAGTAAGGCAAAAAACAGCCAGTACGGAACTGTAATCAGAAACCCGGCAGAGTTTCAAAGAACTGCTTATTTTAGAGTAGGCTATTTGAAACTGGAATATCAATCGTGAGCGTGTTCCACCCTACTTACCGTAGTTACTACGCATGACGTCACAAATTTTGGCTTCTGGGCATCAGGGCTGGAACAAATTTTTCTTTATTCGACAAAATATCATGCCACGGGCTAATCGAGCCATTCACGTCACAGAGATCCTAGTCACCACGGTTGATACGCTCTCGGGCGTGGTAAGTAAATATTAATTACTATTTCGAGAAGGTTGGAACAGTCGGCGTAGTGACTTTTTCCGAGGTTGGAAGGAAAATAGTAATTAATAGTTACTAATGTTAGAAGGGTGGAACACGCTCCGTATCTACTGCGACTCTAAAGCACTTATCTACACCTGACACGTCGCTGTTTTCACTTGAGTCAAGAAAACAGGATACGGGAGAAAAAAAAAAATTGCCCCCCCTATAGTAGTTACGACTTTTTGTAGACTCCCCTTCACAGATCAGTCCGCATCGATAGCGACTGAGCTCATTGACACCAAATAACGCTACTATTGACCACGATGTACAAATTAGCCGCGTCATTTACGTCATTTATGTCAGATGAAGCTCGGCCCGCCCCGCTTTATAAGCTACAACTTTTCGTAGACTCCCCGTCACATATAAGTCCGCAGTCCGCACCGATAGAGACTGAGCTCAGTAGAAACCAAATAACGCTAATACTGACCACGCTGTTTCAAATTCGCCGTGTCAGATGAAGCTCGGCCGGCCCCGCTATAATAGCTAGGACTTTTCGCAGACTCCCCATGTCAGATGAAGATCGGCCGCGCTCTTTGCGGACTACTGTGTCAGTCTACCCAGGGAAAGTCGTAGCAGTTATAGGCTACCAGGGCAATTTCTTCCAAAGTTCTCTTCCAGTTCTGTTCCATAGCACTGGCGCGGATAGAAGGGGGCATTCCGATAAGCTGTTTAAACCATCAGTCAGAACGCGTCAACGTTAATAGTTCTTCTCCTTTCGTGTTGTCGACTCTTGGAATAGTCTCACCAACGAAACAGTATAAGCACCCAACGAGGAAACTTTAAAGAAATTGTTAGAAATAGAGTGGAATGATGTTCCCTGGAAATACCATTGGGATGCATCTGATGCCTATCACACACCACAGATCACATCATCAACGACGGAGCGCTTCAACAGATCAAAATGGATCTTAATTCGTTCCGAAGTGTGAATTAAGGTAATTAAGGCTTTGTTATTCTATTTTCTCGATTCATGTGAGTCATCAGGTGTAGATGAGATACGTGCTTTAAAGTTTAACTGAAAAGCCAACTTATTTTTGTGTCATTTAGTTGAATTCACTGAATTATTTGGATTCTGCAAAGGGATTTTTTTGTTTTCCACTATCTGCTTTAGTTATGACGTTCATAATATCTGCGGCCGTCCCCGCAGCGAAAATTCTACTATGACGCGGGAAATTTTTATCTTAACACAAACAAGGCTTTTCAGTGGGCAGTGGCGATATTGGAGAAGATTGCTTAGTGCCTAACAAAAAAAAAGTCATAAATCTTTCTTGTAAGGCATACAACAAATTAGAGGTACCACAACTCACACGGAAATTCCACTATTTGAAAATCGATTATTCCTGAATAGCGGAACAACCAAGTAACGCATTTTCAGCGGGTCTTCAAGCCAATTTAAGTGAATAATTGATGGGTAACTAGATTGTCCTATCCCAGTCCTTTTCGGTTAAACTTTAACTGTTAGACACGCGTGTTAACTTGTGACTAACCTTTCCGTAGAACATCAGGGTGAGGGCGACCGGGGGTGCTGGACGGGTGAACCCTTGGCAAGAGATCGCTTCTGTAATGCCATGCGGAGTAGTTGGAGAAATTTCCGCCCACTTTCAGAGTTGAAAACTCCAGCTCTTTTTCGTCTGAAACGCCGGATTTAGCAGCAACGAATCTTCTATAATCCCAGCAGTGAACTGAAAGATGTAGGTACAAAACCAATCAGGAAACATAATATATTCAAACAATGCCAAAAATGGTCAAGTCAGCTACGATGCTTCGGCAACAACATTTCGGCCCTCCTTGGCAAGGGTCCTCGTCAGTCTTTCCCGAGGGGTTGCCCACTCCTCGGCACCTGCTGTGCACCCCCGACTCGGCACCAGTCGGCACCAGCCGGCACCAGTCGGCACCAGCCGGCACCAGTCGGCACCAGCCGGCACCAGTCGGCACCAGCCGGCACCAGTCGGCACCAGCCGGCACCGGCTTTTTGAACCTGTTCAGAACAAAATGATTTCACTAAGAAGGTTTCGTTCACCATGAGAATTCAGGATTTTAGTTTTGAAAAATAGCGACTGCAGCTTTTTGGGATCCCAAAACTTAAGTGGCGGGATACCTATGACATCGCAAAAGTTGTCCGTCTGTCTGTAAGCACGATAACTCTCGAAGAGATTGAGATATTTTGATGAAACTTGGCGGGAGGATTGGTTGGGTCAAAGTACAGGTCAAGTTCGAAGATGGGCTCTGTTGCTCTGTAGCCCTATATTTGAGGGTGGGGGAGGGGTTTCAAATTAAGGGGCAAAAAAAATATTTTTTTAAAGCTATTTAGATAGTTGATTTAGGGGTAAGGAGACACGCTGAATCCGAATATGAAAGTTATTTTCTCGCCGGACAAGTAGTTTGTCCGTAATCCGGCCAAAACCAGCAATTTTTTTAAAAGCAAAGCAAGTTGATTAGATGATAGATTTAAGGGTAAAAAAAGACACTGAATCTGTGTATGACAATCATTTTTACCCGGACATATAGTTCGTCCGGAATCCGGTTGAAACCAGATTTTTTTTCAGAAGTTAAAGTTTAATTTGAAGTTGAATAGATGTTCTTTATAAGGATAAGGAGATACGCTGAATTCGTTTCTGAACTATATTTTTTTTTTACTGGGCAAGTAGTTCGCTCGGAATTCGGCCGAAACCGGAAATTTGGCAGAAGTAAAGCAGGAAGTTTCGATCAGTATGGTCAAAATAGATATGGCTTATACAGGTATATCTGAACTTGGTTTTCTCAGATGATTAGTCTGGCGAAGACTGGATCTGGCGAAGACAAGACCTAATTGTCTGGATCAAATATTAAATTTTTGGGATCCCATCGAAACCTTTGGTCTTGTTGTTTCAGAAGAAACAGAAGAAACAAGAACCTTAAAATGGGACCTAGTATTGACAACTTTAAGGACGACTCAGACGGCGTTCGTAAAGTTTTTCGCAAAGTATGCTCCGGAAAGTTTGTCGCCGCTCAGACGGGAATTTGACTTAGATGACATTACAAGAATTTTTTATGGCGATTTGTTCTAGAAAGAAAAAGATTCTCATTATTAGACATTATTTGTATCATATATGAACCATAGGTAGATATTTATTAACACTAAAAGCCATAATTGACCATGGTTAATATCCAGATAGAAAAAAAACTCCAATAAATAAATTAGAATAATCCAACAACAAAAATAATATAAATAAATAAGTCAGTTCTAAAGAATTTAATTCAATAAGTAATTCTTTTTTCCCAATTCACCTGACAAAATCAACAAGAATAAAATTAATTAAAAAAAAATGTTCCTAATTATTATTCTTGCAAAAAACAAGTTTCAAGTTATTCGACCTTATTATTATTATTATCATACAAACCACAAGAGTCATCATCTCATCATTTTTCCGTTTCCTAATCCCCATTTTCAAATTTATTTTCATAACTTGTTTTCGATCTCTTCTCCTATCGGTCAACCTTCCGAACTTTACGAAAAAAGTTAACTAAAAGTGAACTTCTTGGCTGCCTCCGTAAAGTACTTTACGCGGGTTAGCGGAGCAACTTTACGAACGACTTTACGCACTTTACGAACGCCGTCTGAGCCGTCCTTTAGCCTGTTTAATTTGAAGGACTAAGTATTGTAAGGTACTGAAACAAGGGTCATTTCATCTGTTAAGGTTACAGTAGAGGTATGCTTATGCGAACGGTTTTTGGGATCCCAACCTATGACATCGCAAAAGTTGACTGTCTGTCTGTCCGTCCGTCTGTCCGTCTGTCCCTCTGTAAGCACGATAACTCTCGAAGGGAATGTGATATTTTGATGAAACTTGGGGTGAGGATTCCTTGGGTCAAGTGTAAGGTCGAGTTCATAGAAGGGCTTTGTAGCCCTACATTTAGGGGTAGGGGAGGAGGTTTAAATTAAGGGGCAAATAAAATTTTGAAACATTTAATGTGATAGTCGATTACGGGGTAAGAAGACATGCTGAACATGATGGTGAAAACCATTTTCTCGCCGGACAAGTAGTTCGTCCGGAATCCGGCCAAAACCAGAAAGTTTGTTAGAAGTAAAAGTTTTATTTGAAGTTGATTAGATGTTCGATTTAGGGGTAAGAAGACATGCTGAACACGACGATGAAAACTATTTCCTCACCGTACAAGTAGTTCGCTCGGAATCCGGTCAAAACCGGAAAGTTTGTTAAAAGTAAAAGTTTTATTTGAAGTTGACTAGATGTTCGATTTAGGGGTAAGAAGACATGCTGAAGACGACGGTGAAAATCATTTTCTCGCCGGATAAGTAGTTTTCCCGGAATCCGGCCAAAACTGGAAAGTTTGTTAAAAGTAAAAGTTTATTTGAAGTTGACTAGATGTTTGATTTAGGGGTAAGAAAACATGCTAAACACGATGGTGAAAACCATTTTCTCGCCGGACAAGTTGTCCGCCCGGAATCCGGCCAAAACCGGAAAATTTGTTAAAAGCAAAAGTTTTATTTGAAGTTGATTAGATGACAGTTGAAGGGTAAGAAGAGACGCTGAATCTGTATATGACAATCAATTTTTACCCGGATATATAGTTCGTCCAGAATCCGGTTGAAATCGGATTTTTTTGTATAAGAAAGTTTTATTTGAAGTTGATTAGATGTTTTTATAGGGATAAGGAGATACACTGAATTCGTTTCTGAACTTTTTTTTTTTTTGCTGGACAAGTAGTTCGCTCAGAATTTGGCCAAAACCGCAAGTTTGGCCGAGCAGGAAGTTTCGATCAGTATCGTCAAAATAGATAGATAGATAGATAGATTTATTTGCTCTGAAAAGCCACAAGGGCCATGGCAAATTATATGGCTTATACAGGTATATCTGAACTTGGTTTTCTCAAATGATTAGCCTTGCGAAGGGTGGTTCCCAAAATCACCACGATTTTTTTGCCCACTCTCACAATGCCCACGCCAGAATGCCCACGATCAAAATGCCCACCAGACGGCACCGGTCGGCACCAGCCGGCACCGGTCGGCACCAGCCGGCACCGGTCGGCACCAGTCGGCACCGGGCACCTGCTGTGCACCCAAAAACTGAGTGGGCAACCCCTCGGTCTTTCCCTCTGAACTCTACGCAGGTAATTTCGGAACACACTGTAAATGAGAAGCGATTGGAGCAAAAGGGAAGTGACCCCGACGTGATTTGAACACGCAACCTTCTGATCTGGAGTCAGACGCGCTACCGTTGCGCCACGGAGTCGTGTTAGTATCCCGAGTAGTATCAAATGTTCCAAATATCGTTATCCCAAAAACTTTAAACTTTAGAGACAAAGTGAAGGGTATGGCAATGTTATAATTTTTTTCCCGTTTTAGGGGGATCATAATTGCCAAGCTTGATTTGTTTTGACTTTACGTAATTACACCACAACAGATAAGAATTGGTAGCGCGAACGGTTTTCCCCCGGAGGTGGTCTATCGGGAGGGTCCCCAACTTCCGGGGGAAAACCGTTCGCCTTACCAGTTCTTATTTGTTGTTTCCCCCGAAGGAATATAAAAAAAATGCGAAAGAGTTCATGTTTGAGAATATGACAACCAAAGTTGCCCATTTTGTTGTCATTTCTATATTTGGGGGAAGATGCCACCTTGTTCCCAACATTTTTCCGAGCTCTTTCGCATTTTTGTTATATTCCTTCGGGGGAAACAACAAACAAGAACTGGTAGCGCGAACGGTTTTCCCCCGGAGATGGGAGAGTAAGATTTTCAGGGGCAACTAGAGATATTATTGGCATGGTTAAGAATGGAATTATTTGTGAATGTACCAGATTTGTTTGAATGCATTGAGGAAAGAAAGGAACAAAAATTCCTTATCAAAATACCGGTTTTCTTCTGCAAGCTGATGACTCATAATCGGAACTTGTAATCTTCGATTAAGGACTTATTTTTAATTAGGGTAAAAATAGTGAAAGTTGGCAAAGCTCACGTGGCTATACCTTTCAGTTTCGTTAACCCGGGATTTCAAGGAATGTACAGAAAGAGAAAGAGTGTGTCAACATAGGTATTGAGCAATGTGGGGAAAGTTTCCCGGAACTTAGGGTATACCCGCGACAAGCGTTGAGCTAACGGTAACTTGAGTCTTGGTGGTTTCCGTTGTGGAAAAGTGGAGTTAGACTTGTCTTTGCTTTCGAAGTGTGAAGTTGTTAAGCTTGGTAGCGTTATTTCTGTTTTTCCGATCTAAATTTCACATAACACTAAGTTTTTCAAAGAAAGTAAGAATAAAGGTCGGGCTTCACTACCCAGATTTTTCGCCCGGATTCTGGGTTCCGTTTTCTTCGATACCGGTATGGGTAGTGAAGACAGGTCTGAAACGGTCTGAAAGCACCCCAGAAGCGTCCGGGAATCTGGTAGAAAAATCTACCAGATTCCCGGATTCTGGGTGAAAAGAAGCGGGAATCTGAAAGTAGTTTTCATTTGAGTTGGAGAAACTATTGTGCTGAGGTGGTAAAATCTAAGAAAATGACAGAAGTGCTGAAAAATGCCCAAAAGTGGACTGCTGAAGAGACATTTGATTTGATTTCTGTTTGGGACCGTCTTCACATAATCCGGACCCCAGATTCTGGGGTGTCTGGGTGGTGAAGCCCGACCTTAAGCTGTAATTCTGAAGTTGTCGTTCTACGTGTAATTTGCTACTTCTAGTGTATTTCCGTCTCTCGAGATAAGCGATAGTATTCCGTGATATTTTGTCATTTCTATATTTGGGGTACAGTTTATTTTGGATAAGGGTCTTTTAGGAGCAGCAAGAATCTTCAGTTAGGGTAGGCCCTTCCGAGGCATTGGTTCTTTCACTCCTTCTGTGCGTCCGTACCTACGTGTCCTGAAGCCTATCGTGCATACGTGTCATCTTGTACTTGGGCCATATTGACATTGGCGCATCGAGGGCATCGATTCACTAGGGCGTTTCGGGATTACGTGTCTATCAAGGGTATCTACGTAGGCGTAAACTCATGGGGTTGTGAAAATTAATTATTGTTGCGTTCTCTCTTTTTCCGTATCTTCATTTTTATTAGTTTCCGTTTATAAATAAAACCAATTGCCGGTATCTCTCTCATCTTTTAAAGTTTAACTGAAAAGCCAACTTATTTGTGTGTCATTCAATTGGATACACTGAATTATTTGGATTCTGCAAAGGGATTTTTTGATTTTCCACTATCTGCTCTAGTTATGAGGCTCAGAATATCTCCGGCCTTCCCCCCAGCGTAAATTCTACTATGACGTGGGAAATCTTAATCTCAACACAAATGCGGCTTTTCAGTGGGCAGTGGTGACATAGGTGACGATTGCTTAGTACCCGAAAAAAAAAAATGATAAATCTTTCTCGTAAGGCATACAACAAAAAAACAAGCGCATAGAAGCACCACAAATCACAGGGAAATTCCACTATTTGGAAATCGATTATTCGTGCATAGCGGAACAACGAAGTAGCTAATTTTCAGCGGGTCTTCAGGCCAATTTAAGTGAATAAGTGATGGGTAACAAGATTGTCCTATCCTAGCCCTCTTCGGTTAAACTTTAAGGTTCTGCTATAACTCCTGGGTGGAGGGATGGTCTCTCGGGAGGGTCCCCAACTTCCGGGGGAAAACCGTTCGCGCTACCAGTTCTTTTTTGTTGTTTCCCCCGACCCAGCGTTATAATGAAATGAATGAATCTGGGTCCTTGCTGAGACGAAGAAGGCCTAGGCCTAGTTTTACTTACAATTTCTCTCATCAAGTTCCAGAGCCTTGTTGCACAATTTCAACTCGAAATCCCATCTGGGACTGGTCATATTCTGCATCACCCATGTCCTATGATGCCAAACTCCATAAGATTTTGGATTTACGCCAAGGCACTGCTCGGTCAGCTTCAGATCGTCAATAAGCAGGGAGTCAAAATCTTCACAGCTGAAAAAGATTTAATAATGATTTAAGTTACGGCTTCTGCTCTACAAACAAGTTAAAGCACCCACGAATAGACGATAGTTTTTATTTTTATTTTTTAGCAACTGATTTATACCAAAAAACAAAAGATCAGATTGAACTTCTGTCTTTAAGTCGCATGCAGCGACTATGAAAACCCCGACAAAACTGAGCGGACCTAGAGATATTTACTCTAACTTTGAGCTGAAGTTTATACCTGTTTACCCCTCTTCCATCTTCGCCGTTGCTTATTGCACAAGAAATAGTGAAGGAAGCCAGCAGGAGGCGTACTCCGCGCGCTGAAACGCTCTGGAGCACGTCCATAGAACCAATCAGCTGTGACTCCTACTTTTCCTCTTCAGCAACTTAACAGCGATTTAGCTATTTGTAGAGGTAACGAAACTGTGATGTGGCGCGAAGCTAGTAACCTCCGCTCGTTCGTAGCGGACAGGGTATGGGGAAATATTCGACTCCGCATAGTCATATTACTGAGATAGGGAGACGGAGGTTCTATCAGATTATTTGTTCTTGTTTATACTCGCCCATGTCTCATCGTTTAGGCAGTCAGCACATGCAAGCAGGTAGTTGATGCACAACGTCACCTACTGGTGAAATACGCGTCACTTAACAAAAGATGCAAAGTTTGAAACAGACGGAAATTAAGAGCATATATATCACAATGCAGGTAACATACAATAAACTGGACGTAAAATAAAATTTATTTTGCAGTAAAAGTTTCCTGGTATGGGTTTTAGTGTTCTCTTCGTCGCCCGGTCTCCGTTCGGCTACGTTAAAATAAGCATAGCTCGTACTATCTCAGGATTTGTAGAAAAAAAAATAAAAAAAATCGTAATTTTCCGAAAGGACGAGGCAACATTGTGTTGCCTATCCAATTTCGCAGAAATTAAAAAGCGCGTTTTTCTTATTTTGGAAACGGTTAGCATGAAGAAATTTCCACGTCCATTCGTTTCAATTTCTTTCGAAAAATCAGCAATATCGGGTGTGCACGCACGCACACCAATATCAGTCCGATATTACGACGAAAAACGATGAAACTTATAGAGGGCAAAAGGGCACCTTCTACCCTCTGGCATGGGCGTTTTAAAGGCCTTATTTTAGCTATTTACTTGTATAAAAAAAAAATCTTTACCTTAGAATCGTTTTAAAGTGCAGCAATACTTCTTTGCGTATGTTCCAGAGAGTATACACATCTGGATTTTGTTGGAGGACAGCCGCAGTAACTTTTAGCTGCTCATGGTCCTGTTCCCCCTTCAATCTCTGAAAAGGAAGTATTATATTTAAAGCAGACCTGAACGGTTTCAATCTTACAGTACAAACCCCAGAATTATATGTAGGATTGGTCTATATCTGGATCATTTAAATAAGAAAATTAAAAGTATGTGAGGTTAGATTGTCGTTTGGGGGAAGGAGTTTAGTTTAGTATTGAAAGTTCGCCCGTACAATGAATGTGAAGTTGGTATATTGTAGTGTTTTTTGTTTTGTCTTTGTTCATGGCCCAAGGGCTTAAATAAACATCTATCTATCTATCTTCCATAAGTTCGTTTCTCAACATGTAACGCCATAAGTCATATCGTTTTCAAATCAAATTAAATCAAATCATTTAATGTAAACAAGATACAGTCTCTCATAGGCATAGCCCAAATATGGTATCTTTTAGTCAAACAGTTGATACAAGAAAGATTTGTCAACGAGAAAAACAAAAAGAATAGGATAAAACGCACAAGTTACGATTGTTAAAAGTACGGACAAAACTCGGCACAAACCTTCGAGAATAACGCTGTGACCTGGAGTAAACCGGTGTCAGCTTTGGAACTTTCGCAGCCGCTTCTCTGGGGAGTCGGGATCTGAGGGGGACAAAGGGAGGCGGGAGGAAGTTCTTGTAGATGGGGTGGAGGAGGAGGGCTGAGCCAAATTTTAGGCACAGTTTCTCTCGACGGACGAAAAGGGGGTCAAGTTTGTATTCTTTTAGATAAAAAGAGTAAGACAGTGGGGAACCTCCGTAGATGATTTGTAGAGACCTCTTCTGAACCCGTTCAATTTACAGCCACCTGATTGAGTGCTACACAGTATATGGAGGCTTCTACGACAACGTCCCAACTAATGCGCTTCTTAACTTCAATAGGAATGTCCTGCCTGGCAGAGGCGTTACTAGCCAAAATGTTTGGGGGGGGGGCAAGGTATTTACCAACTGACTAATCATTTTTACCGACCGTTTTTGCAAAAAAACGATTGTTTTCAAGAAAAAAACGCTAGTTTTGAAAACAAATTAACTGATTTTCAGAAAAACCGACTCTTTTGACGAAAAATCGACTGATTTTCAGAAAAAATGACTGTTTTCATGAAAAAATCAAATGTTTTGACGAAAAATCGCGGTTCTTCGCGCCGAATCGGTTATTTTTTACCGACTGGCCGACAACATTGGGGGGGCCTGCCCCCCCCCCCAGTCGTGACGCCCCTGCTGCCTGGTTATGATTTTAAGTTGAGTGGTTGGAGCTTTACCAACGACACTTATGATGGTCCTTCCAGGGCAGGCTTGCGATTGTTGGAATGCCAGAATAGTGACGAGTGACCAATTATGACCAGTGAATTTGACTGATCCAAAGAAAATCTCCAAAAAAATCAGTGGGCGTGTTGAAAAAAATATTTCACTCTCAAATTCAAACCTGTTGTAGGCTACATGGACAACCTGAGCAGGGCCGTCACTACTAGGGGGGGGAGGGGGGGGACGCCCCCCCCAATGTTGTCGGCCAGTCGGTAAAAAATAGCCGAGTCGGCGCGAAGCGCCGCTATTTTTCTTAAAAACAGTCGATTTTTTTCTTGGAAACAGTCGATTTTTCTTAAAAACAGTCGGTTTTTCGTAAAAATAGTCGATTTTTCTTAAAGTTAGCCGATTTTTCGTCAACACAGTCGTTTTTATCTGCAAAACCAGTCGGTAAAAATGACCAGCCAGTCGGTAAATACCTTGTCCCCCCCCCCAAGCATTTTGGCTAGTAACGCCTCTGAACCTGAGTGCACTGATGTGTTAGCCATGCAAAACAATTACATACACTGTTTACCAACAGTTAGTCAAGGTTGCTATCTCTCGTAGCATACTTTCATAGTGGGGAGGCAGTGTGTGAAACTTGCACAAAGACAGAGCACCGGATTAATATTTACTTCATCGCTTCTACAGTTTAATGTGAAAAGTATTTACATAGAGTTTAAGTAGTATTCCTCTGAAAGTACTGACACAATTTAGTTTTACTTGGCAGCTGAAATCATCTGTCAATCCGGTCAGCAGACAAAATCTCTGAAAAATGTGGGGAAATCACCATCTTTGAACAAATCCAAATAATTGTCTCAACTACACTGAAAAAAACAAACACAGGAAGTGTACTGCATACTATATGGAAGAACATAAAAGTTACCTTAGAAAAAATCTGTGTCATGGCATTCTGATAGACTTCGAGTTTCTTTTCTTGTTCTTTCTTCTTTGCAGCCTGCTGCTCAGCAGTGGTCCGTACCTTGACTCTTCCATGCTAAAAATCATGGTTCACATTGAACATTGAGAGAGTTATTGAACGGATAATAATACAAACCACATAAGGGCCACCCCAGAAAGCACTGGCCTGTCCTACGGGGTGGCCATATCTGACCTACAAACATTATATCCCTATAGCATCCATGTCGCAACATGAACTAACCAAAATGGTACAGAGAACAGAGAGCACAAACCAAAAAACAAAAAAGGAAATAACCGGGTAAACTAAAAAATTAAAAATCATATTTATTCAACAAACATTCTTTCAATTGTATTGTAACGTATACTGGTAGTATTAAAGTTAAACGGAATCAGTGCTTATGAAATTGTCACTTGTGCTTTTAATTAGGAAATTCTGATAATTTAGTATAGCGGAATAACAATTCCACGACACACTCTGGTAATCCTTGCCAGTGTCCTTGGTACACGAGGGAAGTAGTGCTTGATCAGGGCTGGTATGCATGCCCCAGCTTTTATACCTTACACTAGCTTCAGGCATAGCGGGACCTACCCCTGGCATTTACCCTAGTATCACTTGACATTCAGGACAGCATACCCAAAATCATGGTCTGGCTGGGCCTAGACTTGGGGGTAGGAACGAGAAGGAGGAGTGGTCCCTTTAAAAAGAACAAACCTACTCAAATGCAACCATTGAAGGGTGACAAAATTAACTGCTGATATGTATGAGAAACCATACAGTTTGTTTCTGATGAAGCTCAACCTCCCTCTCTAGCGTACAGGCGGAATCAAGAGCACCTGATGCAGGTACACAAGCTTCTTTCCATTAATCTGACCAACAGCCTCCTGGAAACTGACCCCAAAATCAACATGCGAACAAAAAAAGAGTAGCCTATCTGTGAGTTCAATAAAAAAAAAAAGCCAGATGTAACTTCCTTCCAAACCATGTGGTAAATACCTGGAAAAACCTCAAAGAAGGAACAATAGGTCCTTTTATATGTGACTGTCTGAAGTGCTGTTGTCCAGTTTGGCATATGGAAAAGTTCTTCCTAGTCAAAGCTCTAAGGCTTTGGGTAGGAATATCACTTCATACTACGAAACAAGAAGATCCTCTGCATGGACGAATCCAGGTTGCCAAATGACATTCCAAACTGGGAGCCAAAAGAAAGACGTCCACGTTGAAGACTGAGAAACACAATTTGTCGCACCTACCACAGAGACCTTGCAAACTTCTTTGCGAGTCTCCAACCTGAGTGGAAAGATGTTTTTTGTTTTTGTTTTTTTTAGAAGCAGACAACTGAAAGACAAAAATGCTCCTCAGCCGGGATTTGAACGCAGGATTCTCTGCTTACAAGGCACTGCAATAGTCCGGTAGAAGCCGGCCATAGGAACAGTGATCTCGGCCGAAGGCAGATTCATCTAATCAGTTCACATCAAGGCAGCAGTCCACCAGAGAGAAGACTGGCGCCTATTCGCTGGTGGCAAAGGAGGATCTAAGGTAAGGTTCATTGCAGTGCACTTTCCACAATATCCAAGTTCCCTAACCTAATGTCCCTTACCTTGACTTTCTCCAATAGTAAATCAGAAACACAGTCCCCTAGAAAAATAACAGAAAGGAGTAGCTTTCACAAAGCTACCCCATGAAAGTAAATTCAGTCCACTATCCAGTATGAAAGTAGTTCAATTCCATATTTTTTTTTTTTTTACCAATTCGAATCAAAAGAAACCTCTTTTCCAGAAAAGCATTTATTTATTTATTGTTCACCTGATCGGATTTATTTTTGATTTTTGGGTGTGAGCCTATGCTTGGCTTGAGTTCCTAGACCTTTGAGTAATGAGAAATTTCATAATTGTCCATGATTTTTGGTCAGCATTTTCTGCAGTCAGTGTCGGATATAAACTCCTTTGCTGATTTATTATGACATTAACTCGATCAGAAAGTCACTGGTCCAGATTCAAATTTATCAGATACTATACAAACAAGCATATCCACCTCTACTATAGAGTAGGCTAAGCTATAGGAGGGTTTCACAAGATACAGGAATCACTTTCCAGTGAGCGAGTGGGATAATCTGTGGGATAAATTCCTGTAACTGCTCGACACTTTCCCATTGGATTAGCTGCAAAAACACATGGAAACAGGGTAGTCCCAACTTTTTTTCAATGGTTCACAGACATTCTTTTGATTCTTATATGTGTCTTAATGTGTCATTCTCATTGACACAGTCATATACAAATCCTCAACTTTTCGGCATGGTGCCCCAATGTCTGGGCATGCCCCAATGTATGGGCATGGTGCTCATCCATTCGGGCACCACGCCCTGTAGCAAGGGCATGGTACCACCATAAAAATCTGCTTGAAAAGCTGATTTCCATTCCAGATTCTCAATTCAACAGATTTGTAGGGGGGGGGGGGGGTACCATGCCCTTCCTGCAGGGCATGGTGTCCCAACGTGTGAGCACCATGCCCAGATGTTAGGGCACCATCCCCCAAAAATGCAGATTTGTGTATGACTGCATTGTCAATTGACACTCAATTGACAATTGACACCAATTGACAATATTCTGGTCAGTGGCTCTTTCTTTGTTGTATGAAAATAAAAAGATGGTGTATGCTGTGGTGCATAAGCCTAGCGTGGTTACGTGTAGCGGGCGAGCATGGTATTGGCTACTGGTTTGTGATGTTAATGCACCGAGTCTTTTCGAAGGCGATACCAGTTCGTAGGTCAATAACTAAACGGGTTATTTATTACTCACTCTGATTCAGGATACAACACTGACACTGACACTAGCACAATAAACTCAACCTAGAACTCCCCTGAGTCCCTTGGTTGACTTGAGGCTATGCCCCAACTTGAACTGACTCAGAACTCGACTGAGCTCAGCACTGAACTGACTTCCCAACTGTGGGTTCGGTCCTTATAAAGACTCGGACAACTTCGTATAGAGTGCACTAGCCAATAGGATCCTTCTGATAGGTTTGAAAGGAGTAAGTGTGACTTAGTTTATGTTCTTCCTAATTTTGGGAAAGGGTAATAATCTCCGGAGAAAAGCGTGGGCGTCGGAGCTAGTCCGAAAATAGAGAGAGTTGAGGATAGAGCTTGTTTAGTAAGTTTTGAGCAAGATATTTGTTTACCCTAAATGTAACCTCACAGTTGTTTCCACACTTATAACATTCCCACCGCAGGCACAGAAGCTGAGCTTTCCACTAACCTTCTGGAATCAATTTTCGAGAAAGCTGCTCTGTAGCCTACTGGACAATGCAGAATGGATATGTCAGCTACATTAGAGCTATATATTATTATAGTTCATTTTCCAGCTTGAGCAGCTTGGGCCTGAAGAGAACCCTTGCCGAAAAGGACAGAAATATAGCTCTAATAAAACGAAGCTGACATATCCATTTTGAAGTGTCAAATATGATTCGCAGTCAGCCTGGGCTGAAGAAATATTCAAAGCTGCTTTGGTTTCCAAAGCAGAAAAATTGTGCAGTAATTTCAGCTGCCTTCTGAAGCTGTCTGAAGCAACACAAAAAAAACACTGAAATGTGCTTCCGACTTTGCTTTCCAGTGTTCCAACTCTCCTTACTCCAGCCTTACTCTGTGTTTTTCCTAGCAAAAATACTACAGTAGAGGTAGGCTTATGTGAACGTTTGTTGACTTCGGACTTTTCAATTTTCATGCACGTGCTGTGTCTAAAGCTAACTACCAGTTAGCCAAAGTAGGTAAGAAGGGCAGCTGAAAACAGCTGAAAACACCTGTACAGGTATTTTGGATCTTCAGTCTACAATTTAGCCAAAAACTGCAGTGTTCACATTAAAGACCAAAGTAACTGTTCACATAAGCATACCTCTACTGTAGTATGAAGTGATTTTTCTACCCAAAGCCTTAGAGCTTTGACTAGGAATTAGGTGACTGTTTGGCTGCCAAAGGCAGGGCAAAAAAGGGAAAGCATTTTAGTTTTCACCACAGAAAACTTGAGAATTAGCCTACCATTTCAATGCTAGCCTAAACTGAATATTAGCCTTGTTGACTTCAACAGGCAACACAGACTTGTCACTACCAAGTGTAGCCTAATTTAAGGCAACTGTCTATGTTACTGAACAATGAAGAGTTGAATCAGCATAACCACTCATCAACTTTTCAAATCTTCTGCCGAAACTAAAGAGCAGTGTTGCGGCTAACCAAAATTCACTTTACTAAACTTGTTTGAATTTTTGTCTAGACTCCCACTAAAATTGACTCATTTTTTTTTTTACAGGCATTCAAGTTTCAGTTACAGGTTTATCTCCTCCCTCTGTAATGAAAGCAGCGAAAACTGATCAGATCTCGGACTTACAAGTTACAGGACCGTCTAAATAAAGGAAATTCGGCTAATTCAGAGAATTTCTGTGAAACAGTGAACTGGTGCCATGACTGGTGCTTAGCAACGAAGATCCTGCGCTGGGGTTATAACCTAAATATAGTAATTTCGTTAAGCCAGATATTTAGAAAAGCAAAAAACAGTGCCGATAAAGGAAAGGTCGCGATAAAACTCATAATTGCACCATCTCTGATTCGTCGCCATGCGACACCCCTGGTCATCGAACTGCGAATACGTCTCATCGGACTCGAATCCACTACTGCAGAAACTTGCAATGACTAAACAGATCTTCCTGAATCCTGGTTCCATTTCTTGGAAGCCCGAGTCAAATCGTCGGGGTCACCTAGTCACGAACACCACCAGACGACCTCGGAACGAAAACACTCGACACACCGAGCTTTGGTTTTAATAACCGACACAATCGAGAACTGTCTCTCTGAGCCTGCATTCGAGCGAGCAAACTTTATTCTCAGCATCATCTTGGGACAGTCTTGGGAAGGCAAAGTTTTCCAAAATTTGCATGACAGTAAACAATCGTTTTACTCCTTAACCGGCGTGACGGTTTCTCTTGCCATTCAGGGGGTAGCACCTCTCATTCGCAAAGTCTCCCCCTCCGTCTTGCAGGTTCTGAAAGCTATCTTTTGAAATTTTACCTGAAGAGTTTGAAGCGTATTTTCAGTATGTTGTTACAATGCACCTCCCAATATCCGGACTGGAATGTTTTTTTACTTCCTATAGTACAAAGACACGATCTAAGATTTCCCGCCCGATTTTCTGCACTTTATTCATGAAGTTGAAAAACCTCAACTTCCACAGGTTTTCCATCCGGGCAGTAACTCAAGTCCGCGAGTACCCAACCCTGATCGTCTGTACAAGGCATAGTATTTATTTGACTTAAATAAAATTTACTACATCTTATCATCTTCTGAATTTTTTATATTTTACATAGTATTTTTTCTATATATTTCTGGTAAAATCCAATTGCCACTGGCAACACTGCCACGGAGCACCGGTCAAATGCCACATCGAATTTCGTGCTAAATTTTTTTCTCTCTCATGGCGCGGGCGTGCGGGTAGACGATCAGGCTTTCCCGGTTTAATTTTCTGCACCTTCATCACAAGTTGAAAAAAATCTCAACTTTTCCGTATAGAACTGATGATGGACAATGATGGTGACAAAATCCTGAAAGGAATTCCAGTCTGCAGGCATCCCACCCTCATCCTCTGTCCGAAGCATTATAGAACGCAGCACTGTGAACCAGGGGTCAGTCAGAGGTTGTCGAACAAACGAAACCAAACTACTGAAACTCATGCGATTCTAATTGAGGAAAAAGAGTCGTATGTATCAGCCGACTGTTTAAAAATGACAACTTCCTTCATGTCTTGATGGCATATCAACTACGGATTAATATTGTATAAAAGTATAAATCAAACATCAAGAAAGAGTGCTGTAGCCTAATTGAAATTCACTGAACAATACCACTGCTACCAAATCGTTTGTTCCATACCACATAACCGTCTAATTCAGCTTCAGAAACACTTGCTCGGACTTGGGTAAGGGCAGCCCGGAAATCCTCGACGGTGATTGGTCGAACCTAAAAAAATTTGACAAATAGACTTGGCGAGATTGAAAGTATGTGGCGTAGTTACACCGTTTGGTCGCCCCGAAAGGAACCGAACTCAGTGTTAGGAGTTGGAGAGGGGTGGGGGGGGGGGGGGGCACGCTTTCGTGTAAACCATTTGTACCCTTATTGGGATCCCAAAACGTAAGTGGAGGGATACCTATGACTTCGTAAAGTTGTCCGTCTGTCCGTCCGTCCTTCTGTTAGCACCATAACTCTCGAAAGAGTTAGGATATTTTGATCAAACTTGGCATAGGGATTCTTTGGACCAAAGTACAGGTCAAGTTCGTAGATGGGCTTTGTAGCCCTATAGTTTGGGGTGGGGGACGGGGTTTAGATTAAGGGGCGAAAAAAAATATTTTTAAAAGCAATAAAATGGTCAATTTAGGGGTAAGGAGACCCGCTGATTCCATATCTGAAATTCATTTTTCCGTCCGACAAACAGTTCGCCCGGAATCCGGCCAAAACCGGAAGACTGTTAAGAGTCAAAGTTTCATCTGAAGTTGATTACAGTTTCGATGTTGAGGTAAAGAGACATATTTAATCCGTATCTGTAGATCATTTTTTCGCCCGACAAATAGTTCGCCCGGAATCCGGTCAAAAACGGGAAAGTAGTAAAAGTGAAAGTTTTATCTGAGGTTGATTAGAGGTTTGATATGTAGATCATTTTCTCGTCCGACAGATAATTCGCCCGGAATCCGACAAAAATCGGAAAATTGTTAAAAGTCTAAAGTTTCATCTGAAGTTGATTATAGTTTCGATGTTGAGGTAAAGCGTAATGTTTACTCCGTATCTGTAGATCATTTTTTCGCCAGACAAATAGTTTGCCCGGAATCCGGTCGAAAACGGGAAAGTAGTAAAAGTGAAAATTTTATCTAGAGTTGATTAGAGGTTTGATATGGGGGTAAGGAGACATACTGAGTCCATATTTAGGTAAAACGTAAAAAGTCGGTTAAAGGTTCGATATCGGAGTAAAAATGCGTGGTGAGCTCATATCTGAAGTTTATTTTCTCGCTCGTCGAGCAATTCGGCCGGAATCCGACAAAAATTTGGTTGAACTGCAGTTTAAGTCTGTAAGAGTTTCGATTCGGGGGTAAGAACGCATTCTGAACCCACATCTGTTTTTATTTTTCTCAACGGTTCACTCTTTTTGCCATATTGGGGAGAAGGAGAGCTTAAAAAATACAAGGACATAAAAGTCATCAGTTAAACTTGGTGGAAAGCTGTTAAACGGGAAATGGATACGATGAATCTGTAAACGTTTTGTTCGCGCCTTGGACTGACAGTTTGGTTATAATCATCGGCGGAAGTTTACGAATGAACCTAATTATCAGATATTCTTTTCGGTGGAAAGTATTACCTCCAAGTAAGCGATCTGCAAGTTTTTATAGCAAATTCACGGATTCTGGGAATCTATCAGGAAGTTTAAAATATTTAAGTTTTGGGATCCCATCAAAACCTTTGGTCTTGTTTTTCCTTCGACGTAACCTTTCCCGTCATGTGCAATTAAACCCCGTGTTTACCTCACCTGAACCCAGGGGCGTCGCGAGGGGGGGTGTGGGGGGGGGGGTGCTGCACCCCCCCAGAAGGCCCGTGGGAAAAAATTCCGGTAAATTTTGACTGGTGCGGCGAAGCCGCGCCAGTTAAAATTTGACAAATTCACCTGAACTTGACGATTTTTAGGGAATCTACCGGATTATTGTTCAGGGAACCTACCGGATTTCGCTCAGGGAATCTACTGAAACCTTTCACAAGGAATCTACCGGAACTTGACTTAGGGAATCTGTCGGAACGTGTCTCAGGGGATCTACCGGAATTTGCCCCACAGAATCTTCCAGAATTCGGCTGAGGGAATCTAGCCTACCGGAATTTTCGCTCAGGGAATCTAACGAAACCTTTCACAAGGAATCTACCGGAACTTGACTTAGGGAATCTGTTGGAACGTGTTTCAGGGGATCTACCGGAATATGCCGCGCGGCATCTTCCAAAATTCGGCTCAGGGAATCTACCGGAATTTTGCTGCTTACCGCTTACAGGGATGACCGCGAAGCACAACTTATCAGAGTGAATCGTGCAGACGGACAAAACATCGAACCTGGACGTTCACCGGGTGATTCCGGTAATCTCCAAAATTTCTGTAGCTTTCAAAAATTAGGCAACCTACCAAAATTTACACCATTTCCAGCTACAAATATTGTTCCAGGAATAAAATCACAGTACCATCTACTCTAGATTCGACAGCCTTCTCGACTCACAAGTTAGCCTTGTTCCGACATGATCTCGGAAGTCCCCAGGACAGGTTCGGAACAAAAAAAAGTTTGAAGAAATATGGTATTCGAATTCTTTCGTGAATTTTAGTTAAAATTTAACGTTCGTCAACTAGATCGGTTTCACATGCGATTAGTAACAGACTCTCATGAAAGAGTCAGAATATTTCAGTGTTTTCAAATATCAGAAGTAAAAATAAGCTATGCCTTTGCAGTTAAACTTCAACGAGCCTGTCTTTGTTTACCGTCGTTTGTAACACACAATCTAAGTCAGAACACAACAGTATTCTAGAGTTCCTGCAGACAGAGGCGTTACTAGCCAAAATGTTTGAGGGGGACAAGGTATTTACCGACTGGCTGGTCATTTTTACCGACGGTTTTTGCAGATAAAAACGACTATTATTGAGAAAAAAAACGACTGTGTTGACGAAAAATCGGCTGATTTTAAGAAAAAACGACTATTTTTAAGAAAAAACGACTCTATTTCTAAGAGAAAAATTGACTGCGTTTTTACTAAAAATCGCGGCGCTTTGCGCCGACTCGGCTATTTACCGACTGGCCGAAAACATTGGGGGTGTCGACCCCCCCCCCCCCTAGTAGTGACGCCTGTGCCTGCAGAGATATTCACTATGGAAAATCTCCTTCAAAATCTTGAAAAATTCCGGTAAAATCCCGAAAAATTCCGGTAAAATTCCGAAGCCGCACCCCCCCCCATCAGGAAGGTGTCGCGACGCCCCTGCCTGAACCGGTCACAATTTCGTGGTAATAAAACCAAAATTGGTGAAAAACAACTACACTTAAAGGACACCTGAATGAAGAGTACCAAGTATCATCCCTATCTGTATGACTTCCGTTAACATTGCCTGCAGAAAACCCAATCCAAATACGAAATAGTGTTTCCAAGCATTGATTTTTGCTCCATTTTGCATCTGTCCTTATTTCAGTGCCGAACAATTTTAAAAATGAACAAATGTCTCCAATCAACCCTTCTTCTGGAATATTTTTTAACCAGTTAAGCCCAGACGTATATCTAGAAGAAATTCCAATACGATCCGGCGAGCGCTGTACAAGATTTGAATGAATCGCGCTTTTTGTCTTGGAGTCTCCATGTGCAAACCTCCAGAAACGAACATCCCCTATTTTGAAAACGTCACGCTCAGGAGAAGAATGCTCTCCGTGGCCATGTCTGTAAATGCATTCTACATGGAGTGTTCAAGTATGGTTTCATTGTTCAGGTGTCCTTGAAAGGAATATAGACGAGCAAAAACTACTTACTTGATCCCGAGATATGTTTTCCATCTGACTAAATGGAATGCATCGAATCGGTCCGAGCGCCGCTTCACGGCAAAGGTTTGCCATATCTGCACCTGAATAGCCGCCCGCCTTCTCGCATACTTCTTGAATGTCCCTTTCGGTAAGGGAACTCTCCTGCTTCGACATAAGGTTGATGATGAGATGTCGCCTTGCCTGCAAAGACAAACGTCGGGCAATGGACCCCACAAAACGAGGATTCACATTTGTGAGGGCAAACCCAGCGCCACCTAGCTCACGCCGGTTTCACGTGGATCAACTTTTTTACATATTTCAAATTTCTAATTTATTATATTCTCCAAATATTGTTTTACAACGAATAGCATAGGACGTCAACGAAAATAATAATACTTTTTGATTTATCAATGACTGATGGCGGTTACATTTAAACGACAACAAGTATATAAATAAAAAGTCATCAATTCATAAAATATAAAAATAATCGGTAAATATATATCTACAATTATGAAATGACAATATATACAATTAGCCTAGGTCAAGAATACCTCGAAATATTTACAGTTAGAAATCATTTTGTTGTATCGAATTAAAATGTTTCACGAAATACGGCACGAAAGACTTGAGAAAACGATCCGACGAAGCAGCTGGAGGCATTTCTAATAGTTGGTGTTTGAGATTTTTTGATCCCTGGATTATTTTCTTTTGTCTACTGCTTTGAAAACTTAGAAGTATTTCACTTTGTGAATGTCTTATGTGAAAGTTCGTCAAGTCATGAGTTCTTCTTCTTCAGTAGTCCGGACCGCTTCGTACACCAGTGTTGCCGCCTGATTGTCGGTTTCTGTTGGAGTCGTTACGTCCTTTTCTCTTCGTTAAACTGCTTCACTGATCTCGAGGGTGGTCAGGAATTTGATGATTGCAGAGAATATGTGGCGTTCCTCATCTTCAGTGAGAGATGCTTTTGTGAGGGTGGTTGTTGAGGGGTTAAATTTGGCACTGTAGAAAGCACCCTTAACGCGTTCTTGGTGGTTCCTGACAGTTCTGCTTCTACATCAAAATATCAGGTGGTCTAGTGTTTCGTCTTCCTTGTGGCACAATCTGCATAATGGGACTTCGCCAATGATCCATCTGGTAATTTTGATTTGAAATGATATGCTGCGTGGTTGAAGTTGCACGCGTTGGCTCTTATTCTGTGGTACTTCTTGCTGTATGTTTTCGATAAATGGCAAAATTAGTTTTCTCCATAGTTATGAAAAATATGATAAGCCTTTAAAAGAATCGCCACATCTCCCGTAACTATATATAATAAATAAATTTATAAATATATAAATCTTGAAAAAACTCTACACTTAATTATGCAACGGATAAATCAGCTAAGATCTGTTCCAACGATAACTCGGCTATCCTTCAGGCTGCGGCTAGAAGAAATTAATTAACTGATCGTTGGCAGGTTTATGTGGAAGGAACTAAAATAGCCGAGATATCGCTGAAAAAATCTCAGCAGACTTATCCGTGGACCGTAATACAGTTAAAGGAACAGAAAACTTGACTCGGGGAGCTAGCTGACATATCAAGAATGTACATGACAGTAAGAAAAATTCTCGTTACGACCATTGCATTTTCCGGGCAGTTTCCGAGAATTCGACTTTTGAGTTAGTAGAAAAACAAGACCAAAGGTTCCGATGGGATCCCAAAAATCTTCGCCAGGCCAAACAGCTAATCATTAAGAAATCCAAGCTCAGATATGGATTCAGCATGTGCGTGTACCTCTAAAAGCCGATCGAAATGATCCTGGCTTACTTCTGTGAATTTTGCGGTTTTGGTGAACTTCAAGAACTACTTGTCCGGCGAAAAACTAAAGCTCAAAAACGGATTCACCGTATCTCCTTACCCCTATACCCAACATCTAATCAACTTCAAATAAAAATTTAACTTCTAACAAATTTTCCGGTTTCAGCCGGATTCCGGACGAACTATATGTCCGGCTAAAGAGTGATTGTCATATACGGATTCTGCATCTCTTCTTACCCCCAAATCTATCATCTAATCAACTTAAAATAAAACTTTTACTTTTAACAAATTTCCGGTTTTGGCCGGATTCCGGGCGAACTACTTGTCCGGCGATAAAATGGTTTTCGTATTCTTGTTCAGCATGTCTTCTTACCCCTACTTCAAACGTCTAATCAACTTCAGATAAAACTTTAACTTCTAACAAACTTTCCGGTTTTGGCCGGATTCCGGGCGAACTACTTGTCCGGCGAGAAAATGGTTTTCATATTCGTGTTCAGCGTGGCTTCTTACCCCTAAATCAAACATCTAGTCAACTTCAAATAAAACTTTTACTTTTAACAAACTTTCCGGTTTCGGCCGGATTCCGGGCGAACTACTTGTCCGGCGCGAAAATGGTTTTCATATTCTTGTTCAGCATGTCTTCTTACCCCATAATCGACTATCACATTAGCTGTTTCAAAATATTTTGCTTGTCCCTTAATTTGAACCCCCTCCCCCACCCCTAAATGTAGGGGTACAGGGCCCATCTACGAACTCGACCTTACTCTTGACCCAAAGAATGCTCACACCAAGTTTCATCAAAATATCTCATTCCCTTCGAGAGTTATCGTGCTCACAGACGGACGGACGGACGGACGGACGGACGGACGGACAGACAGACAACTTTTGCGATGTCATAGGTATCCGTCACTAACGTTTTGGGATCCCAAAAAGCAAAAGGTTTGCGTGCCGGGAGTAGGAATCGAACGCACGACCTCTTGAAATACAGTGCATAAGGGGCAAGGGCCTGCCAGCTAGCTTTGATAACACTAAGGAGGGGGTTCGAGATAACAAAGAAGGCTTGTCATGTCGACGGTAAGTCCCTCTATATTTATCTAAGCTCACCACGTCGGATGCCCGAAAGGTGCGTAGTCAAGTTTTCTGTGCCTTTAAGTCTATAATTTATTCGAGGTATTGGCCCTAACGGTCAAAATTCCATCATCTGCTCCTCTCGTCTTCGCCAACACTTCTTCAGCAACTGAGCCGTTCCTCTGTGGAACACAACCGCTTGTCGGAATCAACTCTGACCAGCGAGAAGCCTGGGGGGGGGGGGGGGTCAAAAAGCCACTCGACAAGGACTGGCGCGCACAACCGTAGAAGAGAATTAGAGCGCCCCAGACGCAATAACCAGGAAATGGTCCCCATCATCAAGAACAAATAAGCCAATAGAACTTCCGTCTTTGGTCCTATGCATCGACTATGGATACCCCGACAAAACTGAGCAGAGCTAGAACTGCTTGCTGAGCTCTGAATTGACGCCCGTCTACTTCCCTCTTCACCGCTGCGAATATGAGAGGAAAAGAACGTAACAGGAGTGCTGACCCGCTTCTGCAGCGCGCCACATCGTCACAATGGTAGACAACCAATAGTCTGTTACTCTCGATTTTTCGAATTTACTAATTTAACGAATTGAGATTTTCCGCGTAGCTCCTACCCTCCGCTCGTTTGCATCGGGCAGGACATTGGGATTCTATTCGACTCTGCATGGTCGTATTGTAGGGATCCGGAGACGGAGGTTCTTGTGCTTACTAGTTCTTGCCACCATCAACCGCAAGCTACTCGTCGGAATACCACATCCTTACTGCTCGCAAGTGCAGTTTGAGTTTAATTTAGGGTAAGGTATTGGTTTCAGTATCTATTACATGGTATGCCCTCGCGGAACAGAACGCCGTACCTCAAAGTCCGGCAGCGGGATGTACAGTCGCTTCACCAGTCGCCGCCTGGCGGCCTCATCCAGCTCTTGCGGCCTGTTGGTGGCACCAATCACCAAAAGACGGTCTTCGCTACACGTGGTTGCTCCATCTAGCTGGACAAGGAACTCCGTTTTTATTCGACGGGAGGACTCGTGTTCCGTGTCACTTCTCTGGCTCAGCAGAGAGTCGATCTCGTCGATAAATATCACAGCTGGTTGGTTTACTCTAAAACAAGTGGAAAAATTAGGGTCTGAGAGTCAAGGTCCCTTCTTACTTATTTGCCTTTTATGTTATCTCTAGCTTCCTTTTGGAATTCAATTCAATTCAATTCATTTATTTCCTCCAGAAATTGGAGAGTAAAAGACGTAGTAAACGCATACATAACTGGCCAAAAATATAAAACGAACACTATGACATAACATTATAAGCTCCTGAAATCCAGGCCTTTCGCCATTGTTTCGTTTTGTACCTACGATTTTTCAGCACTTTCTCGGCCGAGCCGAGTTTTACCAGTCACGCAGCGCAAACTGCGCGGAAAGCTTCAAAGTCCATCGACGACTCTTTCACACTTCAGGACATCAGAAGCTTCTATGCGTTGTTTTTCATTCTGGAATACATGGTGGGCCATCAGCTCTATCTTCTACTTTGGGCTTTTGATCTTTTGCTTGGTTTTCCCACTTTTTAACCACGGCGTGTTCAGTTTTCAAATACTTTGCGTCCTGCCGCTGCGTCGGAGAGCGGAAGGCTGGACAGAGTCGACAAGCGCTAACAAGAAAATCGTTAACTTTACGTATAATGGTATAATGGTATTTATAATGGTATAATGGTAATAATGGTATTTCCGAAAAATGCAATTTCTGAGCCATTTCATCGTGAAAATATCACTTCCAGTAAGAACTGTGATTTCGGACTGAACACAGCACTTACGTACCCACTTCACACCGTGGTCCTTGTCCATGCACGATGGCTTTAATAAGTATCCATCTATACAAACCTGGCTACGGCGAACAATGCTCGAACCATTTTCTCCCCCTCCCCCACCCACTTAGACGTCAGTGAGGAGGCGCTGATACTGAAGAAGGTGGACCTGGACTGAGACGCGATGCACTTCCCTATAAGAGTCTTTCCGGTTCCAGGAGGTCCAAAGAGAAGCAGGCCTCTGGGCGGTCCGCGGAGGCCAGTGAAGATGTCAGGACGAAGCATGGGCCAGACAACGATTTCCTGAAATCAAAGGAAGCTTTCAACTACTTGGAAAAGCCAAGGGCCTACAAAACGAAAAAAAGAAATTTGGTCAAGAATTTAAATTGCGCGAACAATATTTTGTTCGCTAGGCTCGTTCAATCAATTAATCAATCAATTTATTTCTTGCCAATATCATTATAAGATAGTTTGGACGCGTCACAAAGAAGACAATGATACAGAACACACAACACGTACAATTGAGATTAAGCAGAAATATTGACAGTTATAAATAAATAAACAAAATCAAAAATATATTCACAATTACTCAAATCTTATATTTACAATTTAATTCAGTCAGCAGTCAATTTCTCTAAGCTTGTCTTCATTAAATTCCGAACGAAATAAGGCACAAACGACTTCTCATAGCGGCTTGTCCTGCAAGGAGGCGTTTGTAGCTGCTGCACTTCACTCAGCTTTGATTTCAGTCTTGTATTTGGGCGACTTCTTGTCACTACTTTGCCCATGAAGTCGAACTCAAATTCATTTTCCTGGCACAAGGGCGATTCTGGTAGTCTGGAAGTTTGGTCTGTCTATGCGCCGGCTGTTTTTGCGGCTTCGGCTAAAACTCGCGCTTCACTTTCTACAGCTGTTTTGGCGCTTCGCTAATTTTGGACAGCGGACTAAATTTTTCAGAAAAGCAAATCCACCACATGAGTGGACTGCGATCTCGGAAAGTTCCCGAGATCCGGAAAGCCGAAACGGATTTCCGTGAGTTCATGCGTGCGGCGGATTTTCGCTTTGCTTTTTGCCGGAATCCACCAGTATTATGTCCATAGCCAATAACGAGGTAGTTACCTTTATCGTTTTCTTAGCATGTTCGAGTCCTGCAATATCTTCCCACGTGATCTGTGACTTCACATCCATAATCTCATTCTTAATCAGCTCGATCAGCTTTTTGTCAATTCCTTTTAGTCTCGGATCCAGTTCTTCTTCTTCCAATGCACCTTCCTCCATCGGACCTCCACTGTATCCGTTAGATCCTCCGGGGTTGGCTTTAAAGCTGTTCGCACGGTTATAACCTCTAAAAATAAATGAGCTCAAATACAATGTATTCCTGTTAATAAAAGCAAAGTAACCAAGACATTGGGCCATCAGTTCATGGACTGGTATAAGGGCAATTCGGCCGATTTCTTTCTGGTCTAAATTTTGTAAAGCTTGCTTATATTAGTGAGAACGTCCTGCAAATACGACTCTATCCACTTCACTTCGTCCGTATAACAACACCGAACGTGATTCGAGGCCAGCTGCATAATTGGGCTCAAAAGGAGAAATTCGGCTAAATTGTTTTCTGGACGATATAATCCTGGTCAGCTTTGCTTGCATGACTGGGCTCAAATGTCGGATTCAGCCGATTTTTTTCGTGCCGAATTCGTAAAAATTCGCCCAGTGAGAACGTACCTTACCACCGGAAATTTTTTTGCTGACAATCAACTTAACCACACAAAACATTATTCGCGGTCAGCTTTCGCTGAACGAACACGTAATTCCCGTAAACTTCACCGAAGACGCGGAGGATCTACCTTCTGCTGCAACTCCCTTCATCCGAGTTGCTCGACTTCACAGGGGGGACAAACGGTGTACTAGTGCCTCCTCTCCTCAATCCCAGGGTCTTGCGACTTCCACCATAGCTTCCATTTTTGTTCGAATCATCGATGGCCTTCTGCTGTCGCCCAGTCACAAAGCCAGGATTAACACTTGCTGGTGTTTCGTCACATTCGTCAATTTCGGTTTGTTTTCTTCTCTGAAACCGTTGATTCCTGAAAGATAAAAACTAAAGGTCTAGTCAAATATTCGAGAGCGTGTTCCACCCTTCCTACAACTTGCAATAGTAACTATTAGTCACTATTTTCATCCCAGCCTCATGAAAAGTTACTACGCTGACCGTCCCAACCTTCCCGAAATAGTAACTAAAGGCGTATTCTCGCCGTTCCCCGAGGACTCCACTTGAGGAGTCCCCGCGTTTTTGTTTGTCCCGGGGACTCACTCCCCGTATTCTCGCGAGTCCCCATGGACGGGGAATGCTCCGATTATCATCACCATCATCAAAAAGGACTCCCTTTCAGATTCGGAGGGGAATCAGTTTTTGCTGGTGTTGGTGCAATGTAAAATTAATTAAAAATAATCAGAATGAACAAAACCAAAAATAAAGGAGATCCAGACTAATTTTGTCAATTGCATGTTTGTTTTAAGAACAAAATCCGTTTTGGAAGCATTCCCCGTGTTCTCGCTGTTTTCTGTACGCGGAGTCCGCGTGGAGTGAGTCCCTGTATTCTCGCCGTTCCCTTCGATTCCCCGAGAAGTCCTCGGGGAACGGCGAGAATACGCCTTAATAGTAAGTATTACCACCCTCGAGAGCGTAGTAAGCGTGGTAACTATGATCTCTGTAACGCGATTGGCGGGACTGGCGCATGTCGCGATATATAGGACGAGAAACAGTAATGAACAGTTTGGTAGACCTTATCCCTCTGAGGATGTACTAAATTCCACGACGGAAGTGAAACACAGTTGTGTTCGCGTAAGGAGGTCCCTGATGTTTCTATACAGAAACATATTTATTTTATGCCAATATATTGTCATTTTATATAATAAATTATGTTACAAATCCGACCGGAACTAGATTATATAACATATGGATTTTAATTATTCTGTTTGTAGCTTTAGCGTAATCCAATGCCCTTTCTTTATCATTTATTCTTTATCATAAATTATTTATGGCCACAAATAGAATTTGATTTAGTTTAGTTTAATAAAATGGTAGTTAGGTCGGCTATATCAGACTGGTCTCTTGTAACGGAACCACCAACTTTTAGTAAAAGTGTCACCTTTGCCAGCCTCGCTGAGCAGGTTGCGGTGCTTCCAGTTCCTCTTCAGCTTCTAAATCTGCAAGATCAATGCCCATCTGTCTAAGCTTCCACTTCGGAAGCTTATGAAGTTGCGAAGGGTCTTCAACTTGGTCCCTCACCCAAGCTGGTAACTTCGAGTTCACGTATTTGTTTACTTGGGCAACCTGAAAGCAGAACCAGAAGTGAAAAGTAGTCATCTATCTTTTCCTATTCTTCAAGAAAAAATAGTTCATTTTTCAATCCTTCTCGTATATCTAAACCCTTACAACTAACTGGGGCGTCTTCGCTAGAAAGCATCTGAACCTCCGCCTTGGAAACACAACATAGGTAAAGCAACAAGTTTGAAAATAGTTGAACACCATTTTATGGTACGTGAAAACTGTAGGACACTTAGATCAATGCCTCTGAAGGACGGGGTAGATGTCTATAACTCATCCAAGTGAAGCTCTTAATCATCGCCGGAGCGATAGATATGATAGAGACAAAGTGATGTACTGAGAAATGCAAGGAAAGAGCTAGGCATTCGTCCATATACTTTAAATTACGACACGTCAAGGAAAACCGACATTTTCTGTGGGAATCAACGAGATACCGCAAAAAGGTTGGCCCATTAATTTGTAGTTCACCTCTGCACTTAATGCTAATATCTATACATGGGGTCTTCAGCCCCACGGTGGCACATGTCTGCCACTGTAGCACCACAGTCAGGACTGGAAAATGGGAACAACCTGTTCCTACTAAGACATCCAACCTATTTTCTTTTAAGCAGCACAAAAACCCTTACCTTATCCACTGGTTCAACTGCTGTCTCGGGTAATCTAGGCTGTTTTGCTGGCGGGGCCTGGATGGCCCAATCCGGAGCTCTTTTCTGCTGAGTAGGCCTGTCGATCGAAATAGCCCCGGACCCCCAATCCGGTCCGCGCTTGGGTAACAAACTATTCAACTTATCACTATTGCTTCGTTTCTGTTCACTAACGTCTCCTTTCAAGTGTGGCATTGTAAATCCCGGCCCACCCATCTTTTCAGAATGGGAAGAAGTAGTAGCACCACTGTTTATCCTTGAAGGTACATTCTGATTGTGCGGCCTGCTAACCCCTGTGTAGGTATCTGCAGCTTCAAGTCTACTTCCGGCTGCCGTATCACTGGTAACAGATCGTCTTGACGTTTGTCGAGCTGACAGCTTTGCCACATTTTCATCATCATCGAAGACACTCCCATCGAAGTCAAAATTCATATCGAAACTGTCGGCTCTCTTAACAATACCGTCTGCATGTTTTGAGGAAGGTGGAATCGGTTTCATAGCTCGGTTCAGAAATGCCAAGTTTGAGTTGGATAGTAGTGTTCGGTCTTGGGAAGAAGAAACTGAGTTTGGGTTTGCGACTAGGCTGGATATGCTCCATTCTCTTGAACCTTAAATAGTAAACAATGAGGTATATTCTACTCCAGAAAGAGTCAAATCACAACTGCACGAGAAAAGTCGTCACAATGTAGGTCTACTGGGAAGCACGTTTGGAAAGATCAGGGCAGTTCGGGTTTAAAGCTTGCCAGAGTACGGCTGAGATACGACAGTCCAGTTACCGATCACTATCCACATAAATAGGCTCAAAGACCCGATGAAAATGCGTTACTTCTTTGCTCAGCTATTCATATAATCGATCTTCATACAATTAACTTTTTCTTTCGTATTTGTGGTACCTCCATGCTTTGTATCAGATGTAAATCTTTTTGGGGTCATACGCAATAGTGGGCTTTTTGGGATCCCAAAACGTAAGTGGCGGGATACCTATGACATCGCAAAAGTTGTCCGTCTGTCCGTCTGTGCGCACGATAACTCTCGAAGGCATTGAGATATTTTGATGAAACTTGGTGGGAGGATCCTCCGGGTCAAAGTACAAGTCAAGTTCGAAGATGGGCTCTGTAGCCTTATATTTGAGGGTGGGGGACAGGTTTCAAATTAAGGGGCAAAAAAATATTTTTTTAAAGCTATTTAGATAGTAGGTTTAGGGGTAAGGAGCCACGTTGAATCCGAATATGAAAGTTATTTTCTCACCGGACAAGTAGTTCGCCCGGAATCCGGCTAAAACCAGAAAGTTTGTTAAAAGTAAAAGTTTTATTTGAAGTTGATTAGATGTTTGATTTAGGGGTAAGAAGACATGCTGAACACGATGGTGAAAACCATTTTCTTGCGGGACAAGTAGTTCGCCCAGAATCCGGCGAAAACCGGAAAATTTGATAAAAGCAAAATTCTTATTTGAAGTTGATTAGATGTTCGATATAGTGGTAAGAAAACATGCTGAACACGATGGTGAAAACTATTTTCTCTCCGGACAAATAGTTCGTCCGGAATCCGGCCAAAACCGGAAATTTTTTTTAAAAGCAAAATTTCTGTTTGAAGTTAATTAGATGATAGATTTAAGGGTAAGAAAAGACGCTGAATCTGTATATGGCAATCATTTTTTAACCGGACATATAGTTCGTCCAGAATCCGGTTGAAACCGGATTTTTTTTTTAGAAGTTAAAGTTTTATTTGAAGTTGATTATATGTTCTTTATAGGGATAATGAGATACGCTGAATTCGTTTCTGAATTATCATTTTTTTCTTGCTGGGCAAGTAGTTTGCCCGGAATTCGGCCGAAACCGGAAATTTGGCAGAAGTAAACCAGGAAGTTTCAATCAGTATCGTCAAAATAGATATGACTTATACAGGTATATCTGAACTTGGTTTTCCCACATGATTAGCCTGGCGAAGACAGGATCTGGCGAAGACAAGACCTAGTTGTCTGGTCAAATATTAAATTTTTGGGATCCCATCGAAAACTTTGGTCTTGTTTCAGAAGTGGCCTTACATTCTGGAATCGAACCTTTCCTGAGCTTCCCTTGTTTATCTCCATGCTTGGAATATCCTATTTAGTAACTACAACGGTGAACTATTGCTGAAAAATAATCTTTTGGGGGTCACATGCAATAGTGTTTTTTTTTCAGAAGTGGCCTTATATTCTGGAATCGAACCTTTCCTGAGCTTCCCTTATTTAGCCGTTGAAATTCAAGTTCTCCTCGTCGGGTGGATTTTGTCTTGTTCGGCAAGCAGTGTATATTCTGAACTTCACTACTACAGCCCAAGGTGAAACAAAATAAAAAATCCCTTAGTAGAGTAAAAATAACTCAGTGTATTTAAATCCAAGATAGACTTTAAAGGGCACATGGTACTTTAGTATTATTTCCATCCATTCTCGTTCCCAAGATTATTCACTTCAAACGTGGATCCTATCCCCTCTATTACCAATACACTGATTATCACGCTTGCCACGATTTCTGTTCTTTAGGTGACGTATAAGGCGCCCGAGGGAGGCTGTCCCGGGGAAAACCGTCCGTCTCTGTTCGAAAACCGGTTATGCACATTTTGCCAGGATTTTTATCCAAGGCAAGGGGCACGGAAAGGGGCTAAAACAGCCGAAGTCGTGTGTAGTTTAATGTAAGCCTCTATCTCGGAAAACAAGCTATGATACGCGATAGTCACAAACAAGGTTAAGTTCCAAATCATAATAACAGACAAAGTCCCCGAATTTCGAACAATTGACACACATGCAGTTGGGTAAAGTCAACAACATTTGTTTCAGCTCCTTTTCCCACGTAAAGCTAAAAGAACTCAAAAGACTCCGAAGAATTAGGTTTTGATACCGAACGCTTCGGACGGACGATCAGGTTTTCCTGGCCGGATTATTCCATGATGGAGTTGAAAAATATCATATTTTCCCTTGACGACGGGGCGGAAAATCATCCCAGAAATTCGGTGTCGTATAATTACAGCGGAATACCGTACAGTTGTGACGTCATGTGATAGAGGACCTAACATAGGATTTGACTGTCCCTAGGACGGATTATAAATGTAAACACGACCGGCGCCTCGCTGGCCGCTTGGCTCTACATATAGAAATTCAAATACATATTCACCGATAGGAATAAACTACAGTTTTTCGTGTTCTGAGGTTAAATATACCAAATCGTTGTGACGTTACGCTTGTATGGAATTCTGCACCGATTTAAATCCTCCAAGAAATTCCAGTCCGCGACCGCCTTACCCTGATTGTCTGTCCGCAATACAAGGCAGCCTATTTACCTGCTGCAGAAAATTACGGCGACAATAATAATACTACTAATAATGTAATGCAACAGGAAAAAAAATGTTTATTTCAGCCTAAGCTGACTGCGAATTTACAGTGCAAATTAGGTGATACCAAAGCCAAAGTGCGGAAAACTCTCCACCCTCTTAACGACCCAACCGAGCAACAAAAACAGAAGCCGTGTCAAAATGAAATCACAGTACAAACTTCAAATCCAAGCAATTTTCACGAAGAAATTCACAAAATCAGATAGGCCTACCTAAGCTTCTCCACAAGTTCATTTTCCAGCTTCCGCCTGAAAAGGACCCTTGCCAAGAAGGGCCGAAATATAGCTCTAACAAAATGCAGCTGATTTATCCGTTTTGAACTGTCAAATATGCAACAGAAAAGACTTTCGCCTATAAATAAGTGAATAGCTGTGACCGATTTGCCTTAGGCCAAAGTAAGACAAGTACTTTCCCCGGCCTCAGCCTTTATGTTGGTCTATAGGAAAAGATGAGTTTAAATCCGCTCCAGCCGACTCAACTCGTTCGGTCGGTCCAACTAAATTAGTTCAAGAATTTTGTGACGAAATTTTTCCAAATCTGACACATGCCATCATACTTACGTCCAACTTTCTTCATCTTTCATAATAAAAACAGAACAAGCAGTTTGGGGGTAGAGAACACCTCGCCCCTCCCCCGAAGATACACTACTGCTTGCAATGGACTAGCTGGTATAGGCCACCTATTTTTGAAGACGGAAAGTAGCATTGGATAAGCCCTATGCTTGATTAAGACATTAGATGTCAACAAGGCAGAATGAAACTGGATACCAATGAAAGACAAGTGAGACTATTTCAAACATTAGAGTTTATAAAATCGTTTGGCCGTGTTGGTAAATGGTTAATATGTTCCGACTCGTTGTCTGTGATTGATTACCTGTCGAAGTCCCAGAGCTCAGCCGGAGAAATAGCTCTGAAGATAGAATGTGCTGTGAATGAGCTGAAAGAAAATGGAAGTTCTGTGATAATAACATGGGTCCCAGCCCATGTTGGAATTAGTGGCAACGAAATGGCTGACAAATTAGCCAAATGGGGAAGTGTACACGGTGAAGAAGTTTCAGCTAAAATGTCAGTTGCGGAGTTTTTAAATGCGTATAAGCTGTCGCTGATAAAAAATGAACAAGAAGAATTTGCAAGAAGATCTCAAAACCCATTATTAAGCCTGTATGAGTGCAGACAGCCCCCGGCTGACTTGATCCACCCAGAAAGAAAAATTGCATCAACAATATTCAGGTTGAGGACTGGCCATGCAAAAACAAGGAAAACTTTGTTCAGATGGAACCAATCTGAATCCGATAAATGCAGTGAATGTGATGTAGTAGAAGATGTAAGGCACATCTTATTAGCGTGTAAAAAGTACGATGCCCAACGAGTGCTCCTGAAAGGAAATATGATCAGAAAATTTGGTGCTTTTACCCTACGGTCACCCCTTGGCCACTCAAATGCCCCGGCATGGGCCAGAAAATTGTCTGTGATATATTTGGGAAATTTTATAAAAAGTACAAAGTTGTATAGGATACTGTAGGTTAAGATGACTTAAATTGTAAATAGTTAATATGTGTATTTTAGACGACCCCAGAGGAATTAATGTTTTAACGAAATTTAATATTGTCGTAGATTGGTGAGTGAAGACGAGATTCGAAAATTGGATAAGAAGACACAGTGAGGAACGCTTACCCAGATTCAGAAGACGTCTTGAGAAAGACCCCCTCATTTTAAAGTATTGACAGCCGATAGGCGAAAAGTATATTGACTTAATAGTCAAATTGATTATCAAAAGTGGTGAAAGAAAGAAAAGTCATTCAAACTTAGTGGCACGAGCGTGAATGAGCTGAAGCTCACGAGACGTCAACCTTCAAACAACAACAACAACAACACTATTTCAAAGACTTACTTTTCTTGTGATTCGAAGCAAGAAGCATGGACCGAGATGAATAGTTGTTCAAACCGATTTCTTGGTCATCTGTCAGGAGAGCTATTTTTGCGAGTTGATGTGCAGCATCCAAAGAAGGTGATCTGAAAACGGAAACATTGACCCTGAGTTACTATTAAAACACACACTCATAATGGTGCACATAAAATTCAAGCAGGTTGTTTATTAGACTAAATAATGTGAAAAAAATGAAGCTGAGGTAGGCCTATGGAATGGAACACAACAAAGCACAATCCTAAGACTCTTAATGGTTACCAGTACAGTCGTTGTTCCTTGCTACACTTCCGTTTAACACCTTCACTCTTCAACAAGCAATTTTTATCTATTTTTCCTTTCAGCATTTTCTGACCTTGTCCACTTTCACCATGCATCAGCAATGGGACATACGGTGTGCACCTTGGCTGGGAACATGATTACACACAGAATGGATGCAGGGTCTTTTTCCTTTTCGAGTCCAGCTCCAAGAACCAGAGGTGTTAGGCTACTAGCCAAAATGTTTTTTAGGGGGGGGGGACCAAAGTATTTACAGACTGGCTGGTCATTTTTACCAACTGTTTTTGCAAAAGAAACGAAGGATGTCAAAAAAAAGACAGTTTAGACAAAAAATCAGCTGATTTTCAGAAAAAAACAACTGTTTTTAAGAAGAAACAGACAGTTTTCATGAAAAAATCAACTGATTCTACGAAAAAATGTGGTGCTTCACTCCGACTCGGTTATTTTTTTACCGACTGGCCGACAACATTGGGAGGGAGGGCATCCACCCCCTCCCCCCCATATGTAACACCCCTGCCAAGAACCTCTGTGCAGTACCACCTTGCAGATTCTGGACCTAAATCAGAAATAGGGTTGTGTCTTTAAAGTTTTCCACTAAGAATACACTAAAAAAAGCCTGATGTATTCCACACAGTACCAATTTACAGAAGACACCCAATACAGCAAATATTCTATTAACTCTCCAAAAAGTGTCCCAGCTGCAAAGCTTCTCATAGGGGCTTCTCTCTTTTCTTGACCAGTAGGTGCCTAAGCTGGGTTAGTAATGAGTCAAAGCAGGTGACAAGTTACATAAACACCTGGTTGTGGGGACTCTGGGTCAAACCTTGTTTCTTCTCAATCTACCAAATTAAATATCAATGCAAAATGCTGGGTATAATCATAGTTTGGAATAGCCTTTGCCAAATGACAGGTCATCTATGCCAAATGTTGGGTAGCCTACTCTAACCCAATAAATACTGATGACTGGAGCAAAATTTAGAAAACATTAGTGAACAGGCTACTGGTTGGATAGTGTCAAGGTGGTGCTGGATATCTTCTAGTCGAATAACAGCTCATAAAGTTTAATACAACAGTCTAGTTACCCATCACATATTCACTTAAAAAGACTTGAAGACTCAATAAAATGCTTTACTTTGACCTTACAACTTGTTGCATTCAACAAATAGCCTACCTAAAAACAAGCAACATTAACAATACTACAGCACTGTGAAGCCTCTATGAGACAGCCATTAATATCTTGCATAAGGTGCAGTAACAATATTATAATTATTGTAATTACATTTAAAACCAACATTAAACCAAAAACCATATGGGCTAATAGTTGCATTTTTGACTGAATATGAAGCTTTGTTCCCAGTTGGCTTCAGGCTCGCTTAGCGTTAGTTGGCTGCTTTATCTTCCATTTTCAAATTCCATCAAAGTTCACTGTTTGCTTAATTAATATTTGTAAGACTCCAGCAATCCTTGCCCGGTTGCTGTTTCATCAATGTTGCAAGCAAACTTAGAACTTGCTTTGCTAGCTCACTCAACTTCAAGCTCACTAAGTTCAACTGTCAGAGTCTGAAGGACATAGAAACTGGACCCGTGACCTAAAATGGTATTTAAAAAAAGACCTTTGAGTTACAAGTCAACTCAGTCAACTTCAATAAAAACACAACTAATGGTTGCCAGCATTATTAATGTCTTTAGTAAATTTTGCAGTTTTCAAAATCCCAGTGGAACAACTAATGTCCAAACAGATGGACCATCAGAGAACTTACTTAGAACCAGAAAGGCAAATCTGTTTTCTAAGAGATGAGCAGGCCTCACTGTTGTTGTTTTCTTGGGCTCCACTAAGCCAATCCTGGAACCAAAATTTCCGTCCGTCCATGCTATTTCATTTCAAATAGACCGCTTAAAATCTACTATGCACATAGAGGCAAAGCTTGTGGTACGTTTCGCTCAGTGTTGCCAGATGGGCTTGTTTCCCGCCCCGTGGGCTTGTTTCTCTGGGCTGGGGCGGGCGATTTTTTTGGCGGGCTTGGGGCGGGAAACTGGGCTTCTTTTTTTTTAATGTGGCTTGTTCTGGGCGTTTTTTTTTAGTTCAAAGGTATTCAATTTTTTAAGAAGGTTTTTTGGAATTCTAAGACTTCTTGTTGTTATCGAGGTTGTTATTCGCAAAACTTCCGAGGAAAGGAAGCGAACGGATTTACGGAAAGAGTCTTCTCCCACCATTTGCTTGTCGCATATGCGGCCTCGATTTGGTGATTTGCCTTTGGATGTTGTCCCAGTTCTGAATGTCAGCGAGTTGGAGAGTCAGTTGAGAAGACCCTTGGTAGTTGACTGGCCATCAGTGTGTGGCGGAGAAATTCCCACTGATACTTGTGAATTCTGGGTCATGGTCCTGCACCATCTTGATGAAATTGGTGTCGCTCCATTTCGCGACTTGGCCAGGTGGGCGTTCACCCTCCTCAGCCTGCCAGTCAGCAATGCTGTAGTTGAGAGGTCATTCTCATTGTGAAGAACAAACTTCGGAATCGAATATTGTTGCCCATGCTAAACTCAATACTGGTCTTCCGGTTGTGGCTGTCTGCGTGTGGCATTTACTGTTCGCAGTTTGAGCCTACTAAAAAAATGTTGATGTTCAACAGTGAAATCTGTAGGCCTGGGGATTGCGTTGCAACCCGAGATGTGAATGTTGACGCAAACAGTGAGATGAATGATCTTGATGATATACTGGCATCACTGTAGAATCGGAGAACTGACTTTTGCTCTTTTTGTGCGTTCGCCGACTAGGACGGTGTCCCTGAACTTTTCCTAGTGTTGCTCCTCCTGAAGACCACGTTTTTTTTCTGTGATGTGATTTTCTGTGATTTTGGAATATTATTTGATTGGTTGTATTTTTGAAAACGGGATTAGATCATTGCTGCTTGAAAGAAATAATGACAGAAGCGACTATGGAAGCCTGAGCATCGCCTTCATTTAATTTAAAGATTTCAGTGATTCATGTTTTATATGATACTTTGTGATTATTTGATTTACGAATTTTTGAGTCAAGGCTGGAAAAAAAATTCCATTTTCAGCAAAAGATCATCTCACGGGCTAATCACGTTAGAGAGATTCGTAGTTACCACGCATACTACGCTCCCCAGCATGGTAGGCAAATAGTTGTACTATTGCTTACTATTTATAAGAAGTTTGGAACGGTCAGAGTAGTAACTTTCTACGATGCTGGAATGAAAATAGTAACTAATAGTGAATATTGCTAGAGGGGTGGAACACACTCTCAATGACGGTGAGGATTTGTCCGTTTTCGTCGTGCGAGGTGTATAGTGAGATCTCTCAAAATTACTTGGGGCTTGTTCGGGCTTGTTTTTGAAAGCCAGGGGCGTTTTTCTGCGTTGCCAATCTGGCAACACTGGTTTCGCTAGTTGACGATTGTAACTGTTCGCTCTTTGTTTCTTGACCAAGCACAATTTCCAGAGAAACAGCTTATAGAGAAGCAGATTATCAAAAGTGGTGAAAGAAAGAAAAGTCATTCAAACTTAGTGGCACGAGCGTGAATGAGCTGAAGCTCGCGAGACGTCAACCTTCAAACAACAACAACAACAACAGCCTATCTAAAACTAGGCTAAACAAACATTTTGAAGTTTTCCCTAAATAAATCAAATTCTCTTTGGTGAAATACCTTCAAAATGCCGCAGTGTAAAGGTATGTGTCATGTTTTTTCTAAGTGTAGCGTTTTACGAATGATATGATTTATTAAACCCAGGCATCTAGAACAAAAAGCATAATATAACAACAGCAAGCGGTTATATCAAACAAAAGCACAAGCACAGCAAGCAAGCATATCATCACTCAGCACGCATGATATTACATCCTCCTTCTTCCCTAGAAGAAGGTTATCACTTATTGACAGAAGAGAGACATAAGTGTTAGTACTGTTACTTACTAACATCTCCAAGAGAAGGCGCTAGGCTCGCTTCTCCTCACTATGTGATAAACATATATTAACACTAAGAACTTCTCATACGGCACTGATTCAACACAGACCCGAGAGAAGGCGCTTGGCTCACTCCTCGCCGGGCATTATTTACACTATATACATACTTTCACTTCTCTTTTCTTTCTTTTTTTCTTAGATTTTGTTCACAAGTTCAGTTTGATTGGTGGCTTAATTGGCCTTCCGTATCTAGATTTGGCTACTGGTGCATCCACTGGTACTCTGTCCTTGGGTGGGCTTGGGCTGTTGGTCGGGGCTGTTTCATCAACTGATGGGATGTCTGACGATGTGGTATGCGGTATTCCGTCTGTACGAGGTAAGTCAGACGCTGGGGGGATCACAGGAGCAGTAACTGTATCGCTTCCACTGTACTGTCTGCTCTGTGTTGGTGTCGATGGCAGTGCGTTTGATAGGTGTTCCCGATTCCTCTGTAGAACGGTTCCAGCTTCGGTTATGGAACGATCTGGGGCGTGCTGCTGGTGCTACAATGTTAGCAGTGTTCCACTGGCCATCTGTTTGCTTCTGGTAAACCACTGTGTCGCCCGAGTTGAGAGTAGGTCTAGTTTTGGCATGTTTGTTGAAGTACCATTTCTGCCTTGACTGGGCCTCTTCCCGCTTCTGCAGGTACTTTTTGGTCGGAACCACCTGTTTCCGCAGGTGTTTTTCTGTACATGGTAGGGTGGAGCGTAGTTGGCGGCTCATTAGCAGCTGTGCGGGAGCGCCGTAGTTGTCGACGGGTGTATTCCTATATTCCAGCAGACCCAGATACGGGTCATCTCAGCCTTCGCTTGCCTTGGTGAAGATGCTCTTGCACGTCTGGACAGCTTTTTCTACCAGTCCGTTGGAATGCGGGTGTATAGGGCTGGATGTCTTGTGCCGAATGCCCCACTCTTCTACGAATCGTCCAAACTCTGAGGATGAGTACTGAGTACCGTTGTCGAGCAAAATGCACTTTTAGTTTGCTGATGACTTCCTTTGATGTTAAGTTTTTCAACAGGTCGACTTCGAAGAAACGGCTGTGGTAATCGACAGTTATGAGGTATTTCACTTCGTTCCAGTCAAAAATGTCCGAGGCAACTTGCTGCCATGGCACTAGTGGAATCTGGGAGTTGATGAGAGGCTCTTTCTGGTTGTTGCGGCTATGTTTCTGGCAAGTGCGGCAGTTTGTGATTAGTGTTTCAATGTCACTATTCATTTTCGGCCAGTAGACAAGCATCCTAGCGCGTTGTTTTGTCTTTTCCATACCAAGTTGGGAGACATGGAGCTGCTTGAGGATTCTGGTTCGCATCTTTGAGGGAATAACGATCCTTTCACCCTTGAAAATGATGCCATTCATGTATGATAGCTCGTGTTGAAGGTTCCAGTATGTAAGGAGGTCTGTAGGACATAGCTTTCTGTTGCTGGGCCATCCGCCTTGTATGGCTTCTCTGAGACGAATCAGGTGCTCGTCTTCCTTGGTACTAAGTCGTATTTCCTCGAGCCTTGCATCGCTAACGGGAAGTATGCGTTCGATCTGGTGGACAAACACCTCGATTTCTCTATGGAGCTTCTCGTCGAGGTCAGGTAGGTGTAGTCTCGATAGAGTGTCTGCGACTGCGATTTCTGTCCCCGGTCTGTAATTGAACTCTATGTCGTAGGGTTGAATCTGAAGCATCATTCGCTGGGCTCTGGCAGGTGCTTTTTGAAGTGGATTCCATAGGATGGTTTCAAGTGGGCGGTGGTCTGTGGTTACTTTTACATGCCTGCCATATATGAAATGATGGAAGTACTTGCAGCCGAAGACTATTGCGTATAACTCCTTCTCCAGCTGTGAATATTTCTGTTCAGCTTTGCTGAGGGAGCGTGATGCATATGCGATAACGTTGCCGTTTGACGAGATGTATGCTCCTAGACCGTGTGACGATGCATCCACGGTGAGGTCGATGGACTTGCATGAGTGGTCGAAGTATGCTAAGTTTGAGACTGTTGAGTGTTTGATGCTCTGGAGGGCTTCGTCATGCTCCTTGGCCCACTTGAACTCAGTGGCTTTACTGAGGTCACGCAGGGTTTTATTCTGCGTTGACAAGTTTGGGATGTATTTTGCAAGATAGTTCAACATACCCAACAGAGTTGCAAGTTCTTCTGAGTTTGATGGTGTAGGCATGTTGTTGATGGCTTCGAGTTTGTCAGGATCTGGCTGCATTCCTTGTTCACTAATAACATGTCCAAAATATGTCACACTTGTCACACAGAAGCTGCATTTCGCTTTGTTGAACTTGCTGCCTTTTTCTCTGGCTCTCTCAAGTACGGCTTCCAATCACTTATTGTGTTCCTCGAGGGTTGACCCGAAAACTAGGAGGTCATCAATGATGATAGCAAACCCATCTAATCCCGCGAGAGCCTCTTCCATTCTTCTTTGAAATTCATCTTGGGCAGAAATGATGCCAAACGGCATCCGTTTAAAACGGTATCTGCCGAAGATGGTATTGAATGTCGTCAAGTCAGCAGATTCATCATCTAAGACTAGTGACCAATACCCGGATCTTGCATCCAGTTTGCTCAAGTATTTTACACCATGGAGTTTGGATGTTACGTCTTCCAGAGAGGGGATAGGGTAGAATGGTCTTCTGATTGACTTGTTTAAATCTACAGGGTCAATGCAAACTCTTAGACTGCCGTCCTTTTTTTCTACGGCGACCATCGAATTAACCCAGTCAGTTGGTTTGGAGACTTTTTCGATTATTCCCTCTTCTTCCATGCGTTTGAGTTCTGCTTCTAACTTCTCTCGAAGTGATGACGGAATTCTTCTGGCTGGGTATGCTGTAGGGACTGCGTCGTCCTTCAGGAATAAATGGCACTCTCCATCTAATTTTCCTATTCCTTTGAAGACATCATTGTAGCTACTGATTATTTCATCCGTTTTCGTCCTGTCGATCGCGTGCATTTCCTTGCATGTGTCTTTCTCAACTTTGCTGACATTCAGTACTAGTTTGACAATAGTTGCGTTTTTGATTGCCGTTCCTGATCTCAGTTCTTCTTATTTCTCGTTTTCGATCACCTTCCGAGATCGCAGTTTGCTTAATTGTCGTTTTCGTTGAAACGGAGACCGTATAAGGTCTCAGTTCTACAACACCTGCAAGTGAAACGGCGAACTGTGTCGCAGACGCAGTTCGCGGTCCGAGTTCGCCTGTCCTGACTAAATTAACCCAAAAAAGAAAAGGAAAGTGTGTTTGGAAATGGATGATTGCAACTTGTATGCCCTTGACTACAAGAATGGCCTTTTCACTGTCAAATATAACTACCCTTTACTGACGTATTTAGGCGATTTTATGAAGGATTTGCCGGGATGCTTATTTTCCGTTTTTATTCACCTGCGTCTTGAAACGGCAAAGGCGTCAGGCGAACCGAGTGTAAAAACGGAAATTAAGCTGCAACGGCGAACTCACAGGGGAACTTACACAGGCGATCAAAAACGCAGCTAATGTTCAGATCAATGCTTGACCGGAATCCAAGAATTGGCACTGAATCCGTTTCGACGACAAAGAACGGTAGGGTTTCAGCCTTGCTTGATTTGTGCTTGCAGCTCAGCTCGCATACGCCTCTAACAGGAATTTTTGATCCACAGTAGCTTGTGAGTTTCTGGGTACTTTGTTTCAACGGTGGCGGATGTGGTAAGGAGTCAAAATACTTGGCAGGTAGAATGTTAGCTTGTGCTCCTGTATCGACCTTGAATTTGACAGGTAAGGAGCGGTTCACCTCCAGTGTAATAAGCGCTTCATCTTTACTCTTATTGGTTTTGTTCTCTATAGCATATAAGAAGACATTGTCGTCTTCGTCACTACTGTCGGTTGGACTCTCCTTGTATTCCATCACCGCATTCACTGATTTGTTGCTTTTGCACACACGTGCAAAGTGATTTGGCTTTTTGCACTTTGCGCAGGTTTTTCCTTTCGCAGGACAAATGTGGCTAGGCGAGTATACTCCTCCACAGAAATAACACTCCTTTGTTTTTCTGGATGACGCAGATGCATGTTCGTATTTTCTGACTGGATGTTTGTACTTCTGGAGCATCGATTTCTTTCTTGATTTGATGTGGTTCTTGTACTTCAAACGTTCTCAGCTGTGCCTGGGTTGTTTGGTAAGAACGGCATTTGTCGACAGCTAGAGCCAAGGTTAGGGTATCACCTTCCAGGAGAAATCTTTCTCTCATTTTCGGGTCCCTGATGCCACTTACTATTTTGTCCCGTACCATTTCATCAGCACTAGTATAGTTACATGCCTTCACCAGGATTTTCAGTTCTGTGATGTATTTCTCTATACTTTCTCCTTCACATTGGTCACGGTTTTGGAATATGTATCGGGCAAATACACTGTTGGTGACTGGTGCAGCATATTCACGGAATTAGGTAAGTTTCTACATTGTTTGTTTCAGCAGCAGTGAGTGTAAATGTGTTGAATACTTTCTCCTTCACATTGGTCACGTTTTTGGAATATGTATCGGGCAAATACACTGTTGGTGACTGGTGCAGCATATTCACGGAAGCAGGTAAGTTTCTACATTGTTTGTTTCAGCAGCAGTGAGTGTAAATGTGTTGAATATCTGGCGCCCTTTTTCTCCTGCCCAGATGAGAAGGTAAGCACATTTGCTTTCTGCTGATTTTCCAGACAGGGGTCCCAGAAACATCAGTTTGGCATGTTCTTCAAAGCGTTTCCATTCAGCTCCGAGGGAGGCTGAATCCCAATCGATACTTAGTGGCTTCGCTTCCATCTTCTGACACCATGTAGCGTTTTACGAATGATATGATTTATTAAACCCAGGCATCTAGAACAAAAAGCATAATATAACAACAGCAAGCGGTTATATCAAACAAAAGCACAAGCACAGCAAGCAAGCATATCATCACTCAGCACGCATGATATTACACTAACCTCTTCAAGTCCAACGCAACAAATGAGATTAACGACAATTATGCTGGCCGTTCCTCAGGGAATCAAGGGAAACAGCGAGAATAGAAGGATTCACTCCACATGGACTCCGTGACTTCGCTTACGAAAACAGCAAGAACACGGGAAATGCTTCAGAAATGGATTTTGTTTGAAAAAAAATATGCAGTTGATGAAATTTGTCTGGATCCACTTTATATTTAGTTTTCCTTGTCCTTATTCTGTTTATTTTTAATTAAATTTACATTGCACCAACACCAGCAAAAATTGATTCCCCTCTGAATCTGAAAGGGAGTCCTTTTTGATGATGGTGATGATAATCAGAGCATTCCCCATCCATGGGGACTCGCGAGAATACGAGGAGTGAGTCCTGGGAAAAACAAAAATGCGGGGACTCCTCATGTGGAGTCCTCGGAGACTGGCGAGAATACGCCCAATGAGAGTCTTCCTGGCATGTTCCACCCTACTTACCGTAGTTACTAAGACACTAAGTATGACTTCACAGTTTTGGCTTCTTGGAGTCAAGGCTGGACCACATTTTTCTTTTTTTCAGTGAATGTGCCCGTGCCCCACTGCGGGCACACCTGTTCATAATGTGTTTTTTAGACATTTTTAAGAACGTCTCTTACCGTTTTTTAGACGTCTAAGAAACGAATTACGAACACGTGTGTCCGTAGTAACTAATAGTTACTGTTGTTGGTAGAGTGGAACACGCCTAATGCACTTCAGTCCACGCTGGGTATACCGCATACCAGTATCTGCGTTTGGTGTACCCTGTGCCTGAATAGCTTTGCAGAAGCGTTAATAAAACAGCGACCTTGCAAGAATCACTGGAGTCAGAGCCATCATTTGGCTAAAACCTAAGGGGTTCAGACACACAACTGACCCAGGCTCAAAGGCGCCTTGAAGACATTCGATCTTCGAACAATGGGTCATTATATTGGATTAAAAAGGTTCAATTTTCATCAGTGACTTTGGTCAACTGATATGGCGCAACCAGATGTCACAATTGTGATGAAAAACTGATTTTTTGGCTATTTTCCTGTTTTTTCTTGGTAGCTCTGGGCTAGGCGGCAGCCGCCCCCCCCAAATGAGGGCTCTGACCGGAGTAGTACAAACACTAATTAGGCAAATAGTGAACTTTGATGGCAATTGAAAACGAAAATTAAGCAACCGGCTTAGCCAACAGTGAACAAAACTTTGATCAAAAATGTAACTACAGACTTATATGTTTAATGTGCAGTCAAGAGTGAGGTTGGAACAGTGCTTGTGGAGTGTATTGAATGTGAGGCACCCATTCACCTGGATGGTGACGTAACCCATTGAGGTATGCACACAAAAATGTCCATCGAATTGGATGGCATCAATGTGACACTCATCATGATGATGGGTCGTAACATCCAACAGAGCCATCCATGCGAAAATGTCCGCCTAAAAAATTACCCAAGGTTGTCAAAATAAAGTCCCCTCTCCCAGTCCATCCTTGTACTGTCAGTAAAACGTCTGTATAGGATTTTAGTTTCCTTTTTTGTTTTCAGTGAAAGTTAAGTGGGGTAAGGAGCTCTTTAACGACATTGAGATTAACACTGAAGAAGACCCTGATGTCTTCAAAGCTCAGTTGTTTGCTTTGACTGGTGTCAACCCTGAGAGACAGAAGGTCATGCTGAAGGGATCAATTCTAAAGAATGCCTCCTGGCAAGGGTGAGTATTGTACTGTAAGTCTCGTTCTTTAGCAGGAATGTGTGATCGTGGGAAAGAGGTACTTTGCCTTGTACTTCGACTTAGTTCCGTTTTCAAGATGGTGGATTGTGGAAGGATAAAAAGGAACATCTTTTTGGCTGTCACGTGTACTGTAGGAGATTCTCCAATAGGCAGAAAGGTCTATTGAGTCTCTCAGGTATATTTGCGAGATTAAACGGGTGTTGTATTTCCCCAACGAAGACGGATCTGAGTCAAATTGGCTGTACTGACCAATTAGGAAGCCAGGCTTTTACTGGAAAGTGCAAAAATCAACCAATAGGACACAATAGACCTACTTATTTTGTTGTAAAAGTTTGAAACCTTCAGGATCTCATTTCTGATGAAACTCTTATCCGATACCATGATTAAACAATCAAAGTAGATCGAAAAGCCTTTTTAGTAACTTGCAGGTTCAGAATGGTTGTCAGACGCCAATAATGGAGACCCTGAGTCGAAATTCCTGTTGCGCACAATATTAAATTATTTGTTTTGCACTTTTTGAATGACAGTATTAAAATATTCGTTTTGTTTGATTAGCTGCAATCACCCACATCAGCCTCTTAAGATTTCCAGAATAAGAGTATATGCAGTCTGTCAAAATTTCGTTTAACCTTCAGGAATTTTCTTTTCAGTATCATGTACATGTTCATATGGAAGTCAGTCCCCTTACAAATTAACCGGCTTAAAAAGTGTAGGCCTGAATACTTCTACTTGATTGATCTTTCTTTCAGCTTCAACGTAAAAGATGGAGCCACTGTTATGCTCATGGGTACTAAAGAAGAAGATATTGCCTCTGAACCGCAGAAGAAGACGGTCTTTGCTGAAGATTTAAGTGAGGCTCAGCTCAACAGTGCACTAGACGTCCCAGGAGGCCTTGAAAATTTGGGTAACACATGCTATATCAATGCAACTGTCCAGTGCTTGAAAAACATTCCTGAGCTGAAAAACAGCATTGTAAACTTCGAAAGGTAAACCAAGAGTTTTAATTCTGTGTTTATTAACTGAGCTTCCATTTCCGTTCAGATGTGAGTGTAGCGTTGGTACAGCTTCCTTGAAGATCGGGAGAGGTAGAGAATTGAAGATGTGTCTATATTTTTTTTAATAGTAGAACCGTGGAAAGATCTTGGATGGCGGCTACTGTCTCCTATCGTTCCCTACTGGTCAAAGAATCCAGAAGAGAAACTAAATAAAACAGCAACCTTGATGAAAGGACAAAGGAATAGGCTACCTTCATACTCAAAACCCACTTTAGCACACAGTGCTGAAAAATAGGAAAGTGCCAGAGAAACAGGACTTCTGGGCGAAGTAATACCTAAACTTCACATACTATTATCATGTGGTTTAAGTTAGCAAAAATACGAGCAATAGGCCTACCTCTTCAGGGTTTTGATTTTTGAGCGGGAAGATAGAAGCTTGGCATATTGAATAACCTTCTTTCACAAATTGCCTATATCGAATATGTAGACGAGTAAAAAAAAATCAACTGGAGAGCTTCAGAATTGAAGAAAAATTCCTGCTGGATTCTTTCGTCGTGTTTTGTGGAGTCTCTATGGCTTGGCCTGAAGAATTAGTTTACAATTGCGAGCGGTGACTCAAACTTCACTTTTACAGGACAAGCTCCAGCTTTGGCTTTGAAGCAACCTCAGGCATTGTATCGGCAATGAAAGACTTGTACACTCGCTTGGACAAGAACAACGACGCTCACCCCATGCTCCTCGTTACTCAGATTATGTCGGCCTTTCCCCGCTTCGCAGAAAGGGGCGAGGGAGGCCACTTCGCCCAGCAAGATGCGAATGAGCTCTGGGTGGAGCTGATGCACACACTCCAACAGAAGCTCCCGGCTGTAAAGGGGGAAAACCAGGTCAAATCTTACACCTCTTTCGTCGATCAGTATTTTGGTGGCAGCTTTGAGTGCGAGATGAAAAATACGGAAAGCGCAGACGAGCCTTCGACAAAAAGTGTTGAGAACTTTTTACAGCTTAGCTGTTTCATTTCGCAAGAAATCAAATACCTAGACAGCGGTTTGAAATCGAAGCTTCAGGAACATATCACCAAGAGGTCGGAAAATCTGGGACGAGATGCCGTCTACGAGAAGACATCCAAGATCAACCGACTTCCTGCTTACCTCACCGTGCAAATGGTTCGCTTCTTCTACAAAGAGAAGGATAGAACAAATGCAAAAATCCTAAAGGACATTAAATTCCCTATGATCCTGGATACCTTTGATCTTTGCACACCAGAGCTAAAAGAAAAGCTTATTCCAATGAGGAACAAATTTAAGGAGCTGGAGGATAAAAGGGCGCTGGAAGCGAAGGACAAAACGAAAGAAAAAACGATGGAGAAGGCGGCGAAGAAGACAGAACCGTTTTCATTCCCTGATGATTTGGGATCAAACAATTCTGGTAAGTAGCATCTTCTGATCTTTTCCTGGTCCTTTCTGACATTCTTATTCAGAAGTAGCTCCAAATTCAGATTCGAGTTCGCCACATGCCAGTTCGGTACTTTCAAGTGGACTAATTTCTGGAAGTCCCTCATTGTCTCATAATCAACACATGTGACAGATCTAGTAAAATATATCAACAAGTTGATGAGTAGAAAATCTGCAATCTGCTTCCTGGACAGTGGAAGTTTTGTACTGTCTTTGGGAGTAGGAAGTGGAAGCTATAAGGCTTTGCTCAGACAATAGGGGACTCCCAGAAACTAGTCCTCTGGGAGCGCTAACGGGAGTAAGGTGGATTTCCCGTTTGAGACAAAAAGTGATATAGAAGCCCTATATTCCGACCCTAACATTCGTCACGGTGTCTTTGTTACCTTCGCTTTTTGTTTCAGTGTTTAACCCAAGACCCCGCATGCTAGGTGTTTCAGTTCTTGACAGTGCTTTATCCGGCCATCTCAAAGACTTTCTTTCTGTTTTTTTTAAGATAAGTAAGTAATTTATTTCTGAGTTGACCCGCCATTTTCGAAACTGGAGTATGTAAAAGAAAAGAAATAAAACACATAAAAAATAAAATTTGTCAGTCTTCGGTGAGAAAATAGGGAAGAACGTCATGTGCTGGCGGCCTGAGTTTCGGCAGAGACGACGAAAGTTCCATAAGTGTAACGCTGGCATCTTTAAGTTGGAGCTGCTCCGTTAGCATGGGGCTATGGCATGACTTTGACAAATAAAGCAAGGGCTTCGCATAATAAAAATAGCACTTTCTTATATTTTGTAACTCCTTCTTTCGCAGAACATGCGTTACACCGGAACAAAATAAATAGAAGAGTGCAAAAAGAGCTGGATTAATTTTTTAAGGCTGATCTGAATTCTACGTTCTGAGAACCCCTTCCCTGTGGTGAAAGCGAGTTCTCTTCTCAAATGCAGCTCTGTTTTATTTTGACGTTGGACCCTAGTTGGTCCTATCTTAGTTTAAACAAATAAATAAAAATAAATACAGGTTTGGCTCCCAGTGTCACTAGCTCTTTTGCTCTGCATGCAGTTCGCCGGGAATGCTGCTAAAATACGAGGAATTTGGTAAACAAAAATTCTAAAAGATCTTTCTGAAGTCGATTAGAGATGAGATATTGGAGTAAAATGCTTGCTGAACCAATATCTGCAATGAACTTCGTTTTCTCATTTGATTGGTTGTTTCGCCGGAAGTTCACATATTCAAGCGGTTGATTATGGATAAATAGCAAAATGTTAAAGGGGTCTGGCGAAGACTCGGAACTGTACAAGATTCGATTGTCTGGATCAAGAAGTCCAATAAATATTAAATTTTTGGGATCCCATCGAAACCTTTGGTCTTGTTTCGTAAGGCACCGTTGCACTATAAAAATTCGCAACCTAGATAGTGTTGTGGAAAAAGAAGATGAAAGAGGAGATTTTAAAAGCTTACCCGGGATTCAGAAAGACAGCTATTTGCAACATCTCCCACGGCCCACCAAGCTCCGGCCTTCTGCTCTCGTGCGACCCCTACATCCTTATCCCTTTTTGAGCTTGAATGCAATAACCAACTTCAACACGTGTTTCAGGCTACTATGAACTGCAAGCTGTCCTGACCCACAAAGGTCGTTCCAGCTCTAGCGGTCATTACGTCGCCTGGTGCCGTCGGAAGGGGGATGAGTGGTTCCAGTTCGACGACGACAAAGTAAACACAGTTACCACAGAAGACATCCTGAAACTCTCTGGTGGAGGTAGGTTCAAGTACTTCAAGTTTATTGCTTCCCCTCGGCTTTTTAAGGAAGAATGAGGTTTTAGTGGATTTTTAGAATGGAATTTTACAGATTATCAGTAATTACGTTTTTGATCTCACTTCTCCTCGCGATTCTCCTCTAGTTCTCTTATTTCGCGTTTTTTAACTATTGAGAAGAAGCCAATTAATTATCCTTTTCTTGTGTTTTTGTCAGAATCGAGAACGGGGAAAGCTACGCGATTCTGCAGAATCGAGAAGTTGCTTCGATAGTCACTTCTCAGTTCTCGTTCCTGATAGGTCAACAAAGGGCGGATGTTCAGTCCGTACAAACAGGTATGAACGTGGTGCTAAACTAGTGTTTTGTCAAAAGCGAGAAGGGCAAAAACGGTTGTTTTTACTAGAATAGAGAATTGATACGCGAGAACTATGATATCAGGTGAAAAACGCAATCAGTTTAACACTGTGACCATCAACTGGCTGACATTCGGATTAGCATTAAGAGATTCTAAATAAGCAAGACTGTTTACTGCATATGTATTTTGATTCTGATCATTTTAGGTGATTGGCACTGTGCCTACGTTCTTCTGTACGGTCCCCGGATCCTGGAAGTTGATGAGGACGACAGAATGGAAACATGAATTATTTCATTATTCTCGCCTAAAGAGAAACCTGCTTCTTGTGATGATTTTCTGAAGTTTTTCAATTCCTTTTAACAGAATAAATTATAGTTAGAATACCGCTTTTCCTCAGCGAGATCAAGAATGGTTAAAGGACACCTGAATGAAGAGTACCAAGTATAATCCCTATCTGTATGACTTCCGTTAACATTGCCTGCAGAAAACCCAATCCAAATACGAAATAGTGTTTCCAAGCTATGGTTTTTTGCTCCATTTTGCATCTGTCCTTATTTCAGACCGAACAATTTTAGAAATGAACAAATGTCTCCAATCAACCCTTCTTCTGGAATATTTTTTAACCAGTTAAGCCCAAACGTATATCTAGAAGAAATTCCAATACGATCCGGCCAGCGCTGTACAAGATTTGAATGAATTGCGCTTTTTGTCTTGGAGTCTGCATGTGCAAACCTCCAGAAACGAACATCCCTATTTTGAAAAAGTCACGCTCAGGAGAAGGAAGCTCTCCGTGGCCATGTCTGTAAATGCATTCTCCATGGTGTGTTCGAGTATGGTTTCATTGTTCAAGGGTCCTTTAAGAAGTAATTAAGTTGGGTTCGAGATGCAACGTATTTTCGCGATTCCGACAGTCACCTTTTTCGCCTGTCACGTTTTTTTTCGCGATACTGATCGGATATCCTCTCGCTTCTGAATGAGAACGAGTTGTGGGCGGTCGTACGTACCTTCTAGCTAAATATGACAAGCTATACTTTTTTACTTTTAACTCCGACCAGTTCGACTACTCAGAATTTCTTAGAGTTATTTAGAGGCGAAAGCCTTTTCTCTTGCTTTGTATTATAGAAAACACAATAGTAGTAACTGGTTTCCTGACAGCACATTGTCATTCTGATGACAAAAAGCGAGAGCGAAGAACGCGGCAGAGCTGTGACAAATCATAATTCCGCAAGTCGTTCATTCTAACGTAGCCTACCTTTATGGATTATAGTTCTAGAGCTAAACTGAGCCAGCTAGATTTGTTTTTAGCGATATTTCGGCCCTTCTTAGCAAGGGTCATCTTAAGAATCTAGCTAGAACAAGACCAAAGGTTTCGATGGGGTCCCGAAAACTTAATATTTGATCCGGACAATTGGGTCTTGTAGATATCCGGTCTTCGCCAGATTCCTTAAACATTTTAGCTATTAAAATTTAGAAACAGGTTAAGGCCAATGGCTAATCATCTGACAAAACCAAGTTCAGATATGGATTCAGCGCTACGAGAACAATGTCTAGTTGGATTTCGCTTTTTTATTTTATTTTCCGGGCATTAGGCACAGTCGTACACAAATCGTTAGTTTTTGGGGACAGTGCTTCAACGTTAGGTATGCCACAACGTATATGCGAGCAGCGACCTGGAGCAAGGGTACACTACCCCTTTATTTGAAAAACATATCATCATGGGGATACTGTACACCTGCCTCAGGCAGAGCAAAGTTTGCTCTGGCCTCAGGGCACTGTCGCTCCAACCAACGCTGAAGCACTGTGCCCCAAAACTGAGGATTTGTGTGTGACTGATTAGTCACCAGGAAATAGGCCACAAGGTCCAACGTATGGCTCAACTAGAGACACAGGAAAAGCCATTAAACCGATTTTGATTGCCAAATCAACACAAAGTTTTCGTTTGTTTTGTTGGGATAATGTAATAAATCGAAAAAGTAGTTACAAATGAAATTTATGGAGCTTCATTTAACAAAAAGTGCAATATCAAAATTGGCCTTTCGGCTCAAAACAGCAAACACTGAGTCAAACGTGTCGAGGCAGTTGAACTTTTGTTTAACAAGACAAAAGGTTCCGATGGGATCCCAAAAATTCAATATTTGATCCAGTTTGTCTTCACCAGATCCAGTCTTCGCCAGACTCCTTGAACAGTTTTATCTTAAAATTTAGAAACAGATTAAGGCAAACCAGCCAATCATCTAAGAAAACCAATCTCAGATATGGATTCAGCATGTGTGTTTACCCCTATAAGCCGATCGAAACGATCCTGCCTTACTTCTGCGAAATTTCTGGCTTCGGCGAAATTCCAGAACTACTTGTCCGGTGAAAAATTAAAGCTCAAAAACGAAATCAGCGTATCTCCTTACCCCTGTATCCAACATCTAATCAACTTCAAATAAAAATTTAACTTATAACAAATTTTCCGGTTTCAGTCGGATTCCGGATGACCTATAAGTCCGGCTAAAAAATGATTGTAATATGCGGATTCAGCGTCTCTTCTTACCCCTAGATCGAACACCTAATCAACTTCAATTAAACTTTTACTTTTAACAAACTTTCCGGTTTTGGCCGGATTCCGGGCGAACTACTTGTCCGGCGAGAGAATGATTTTCAAATTCGTGTTCAGCATGCCTTCATACCCCTAAATCGAACATCTATTCAACTTCAAATAAAACTTTTACTTTTAACAAACTTTCCGGTTTCGGCCGGATTCCGGGCGAACTACTTGTCTGGCGAGAAAATGGTTTTCATATTCATGTTCAGCATGCCTTTTTACCCCTATATCGAACATCTAATCAACTTCAAATAAGACTTCTACTTTTAACAAACTTTCCGGTTTTGGCCGGATTCCGGACGAACTACTTGTCCGGCGAGAAAATGGTTATCATATTCGTGTTCAGGGTGTCTTTTTAACCCATAATCGACCATCACATAAGCTGTTTAAAAATATTTTACTTGCCCCTTAATTTGAACCCCCTCCCCCACCCCTAAATGTAGAGCTACAGGGCTCATCTACGAACTCGACCTTACTCTTGACCCAAAGAATGCTCACACCAAGTTTCATCAAAATATCTCATTCCCTTCGAGAGTTATCGTGCTTACAGACGGACGGACAACTTTTGCGATGTCATAGGTATCCCTCCACTTACGTTTTGGGATCCCAAAAAGTATATTTCTCTGCCTTTTAATTGCGGCTTATCTGTTCCTTTAACCAGGCTCCGGGTTTGTCAATACAATCCATAATGGGAAGTTTCGGGCTGGCTGTTACTCTTTAGATATGCAAGCTATGCTTCAGAGTTACTCTTGGGGTACAACACTGAAATTTGGGTCTTTCTTCCTAGGGGTGACACCAAATAATACAGAACAGAAACGGTTTACGGCACTTTCCAGTACATATTTCCCTGCACCCTTATTCTGAGGCAATGCTGCATTTGTCCCCGGACTTTACGTAGGCACCACCCAGCTGCCTAATTCATTTTATGACTGGCAGCTGACAGCTAATGCGATCATTCCAGTTTCATAGCCAGCATCTGGTCGCCAATTGAATCATTCCAGCTTCCACAAAGAACAGTTGGGACCATTCAAATTCGCAAGCTCTCCCGTTTCAACGAAGAAGTGTCGCCTTGGAAGCTATTAGGCTCGCGAACTTTCAGTAACAAAAAATAACGAAGATTTTGACACGATTCGCCAAGGGAATCAGCTCCAGCCGGTTCCCCTAGGTCTGATCGTTGAACCATACACTTGGATAGAAAACCACCTAACCTTTTTAAGCGCCTCAGTCAATTTTCACTGCACTATAAATCTTCCTAACAAATGCATAAGCAGCATAGAATCCAATGGTTCCGGTCATGAACCAGAAAGTTATCACCATAAGAAGCGTATTCCCGAAGTACATTAAGGTCGGAATAAATCCAGTTATTTCTAACTTAGTGACGAAGTAAAAGACGGCATAAGCGAAGAGGTAGATGGCCGAACCTCCGGAAACGATGAAGGAGCGCCACCACCAGTTGTAGTCCTAAAAAGAAAGTGTGGTTAAGGTCCGACGATTGCAAAAATCAGATCGTATATCCTGTCACTAGGAAACAACCTCTAAGTAGTACTCGTCAGCCAATGGTAGTATTATATATATATATACATATGTATATATAAGTAAAGGGAAAGACTGTCAAACAAAATCTCAGTGATACAGAAATCTTGACCCCTACTGAAAAGAGTAGTCCCAAAAATCAAGCAATCAGTTCTGTTTAAATCGGAAGGTAGGTGTCCATCAAAAGGGGGCTACTTCTTTTATCCGTAGAAGAAATTCGTAGTGTCAGAGCACATCAGCGTACAGAAGAACTTATTTATAAGATGCACTGATAAGCAGCTTGTCTTCTTAATGTCAGCGACGGGACACTCCGTCTGTTACTCTAACCAAGAACAAATAATCTGATAGAACTTCTGTCTTTAGTCCCATGCAGCGACTATACGAATCCGTAGAAAAAACTGAGCGGACCTAGAGGTATGTTGGTTTGATGTCGATACCCGTTTACTCATCTTCCGTCTTCGCCGTTGCTTATCGCCGAAAAATAGTGAAGGAAGCTGGCAGGAGGTGTACTCCGCGCTCTGACAAACTGTGGAGCGCGTCCATATAACCAATCAGTTTTGACTGCTACTTTTCCTCACAGGCGGGTTCACAGCGATTTAGCTATTTGCAGAGGTAACGAAACGGGATGTGGCGCGAAGCTCCTAACCTCCGCTCGTTCGTAGCGGACAGGGTATGGGGAAATATTCGACTCCGCATAGTCATATTACAGAGACAGGGAGACGGAGTGTTCTGTCAGATTATTTGTTCTTGCCCTAACTGACTAACTGCATTGACGCGCATAAACTGGCTCCTCCTTGTGGCAGGAGCCAACTAGTCACAAATTGCCTCTTGCCCCGCCCTGGACGAGCAGCCAACTGGATTATAATTTCGCCGGCCAAGATATGCAAGAACAGTGCTCCTACCGGGCCTCTGATTTCCTGATGGGAGATATGTTTGCCCTCTTTGTGAGGAGGAGGAAGAAAATTTATACCATTTTCTTCGTAGGTGCCCGAAGCTTTCTGATTTAAGAAAAAAATATTTAGATGGAGTAATTCTGTCACTTCCCGAAATTTTGAGTAATGTTAACCCTACTGTTATTACTAGAGTGGGCGTCTATATAGATAAATGTTTAGAGCTGAGAGTGTTTAAGTTGTATTTTTTTTTTTGTATATGGCCCTTGGGCTTTTTAAATACACTTATCTATCTATCTAAAGTGGAGCGCTGAGAGTAGGGGTATGTTACTGGGACGGCTTTTTTTACTTACATGAAGATTTTTCTTTGCTAAATGGTAAGATAAAAACCTAGAAACAAGACTCGGATGTTCTTACTAGTATCGAAGCAACTACTTTGACTCACCGCAGTTGACTTTTTAACACAGCAAGTGGATTCAAATGGCACTGTCATAAGAACACACGACCTTGTAGCACTGTGTCCAGATTCTCAGTGATGATTTAGGGTATTTCGACAGGAGTTGTGCGTCAGCTGACATGTCATTTTCTCACCATATCTTGGAGCAGTACCATGTCCTCATCTGGGGGTCAATGCACAATTTTTGACATATACTGGGTTTGCACTCATCTTAAGAAGCCCTGCGAGGATGCAATAGCTTTGAAACAAATCTTACCTCTCCACATAGTTGGAAATAGACCATCACGATGGAAATTTGGGATACTGATATAACGAGAATGATGAAAACGAGGAACAGAAAGCCAAACAAGTAGTAGAACTGGTTTTCATAAAGAGCGGAGAAAACGAAGAACAGCTCGATGAACATTGCTCCGAAAGGCAGGATACCCGCCATTAACGACCTGGAAAAAGGTGTAGTTAAAGTTTAACCGAAAAGGGCTAGGATAGGACAATCTAGTTACCCATCACTTATTCACCTAAATTGGCTTTAAGACCCGCTGAAAATGAGTTACTTCGTTGTTCCGCTATTCACGAGTAATCGATTTTCAAATAGTGGAATTTCCGTGTGATTTGTGGTGCCTCTATGCGCTTTTATTTTTGCTGTATGCCTTACGAGAAAGATTTATCATTTTTTTTGGTTCAGGTACTAAGCGGTCTTCACCAATCTCACCACTGCCCACTGAAAAGCCGCATTTGTGTTGAGATTAAAATTTCCCGCGTCATAGTAGAATTTACGCTGTGGGGACAGCTGGAGATATTCCGAGCCTCATAACTAGAGCAGATAGTGAAAAATCAAAAAAATCCCTTTGCAGAATTCAAATAATTCAGTGTATCCAATTAAATGACACACAAATGAGTTGGCTTTTCAGTTAAACTTTAATAAAGTGCAAAGCGACTACGTACTTCCATGTAGACACTGTAATTTCTCCAGGACCGCTGTGTAGTGGTGGTGGATGGGGGAGCCTGTGCCTTCTACTCTTAGGCTTTCAAATCGAAAGGGTGTTTAGGATAAAAATACGAATTTGGAGGTTTAGAGTGCTATGCACAGCCTGTTCAGGAGACGCAATGGGCCATGATCCGCTGCACTTAGTTATTCTTAAGTGCATTCCAGTAATACGAATTCTAGACGATCTACTTTCCCTCTTTACAAGTTTCCCTGCTTCCAATTAGATGACACGCAGCTAAAGCGAAAAGTAGACTGCAACTTTACTGCGTTTCCCTTGTGAACAGACTTACCCTGAAGTGTGAGAGTGCTCTTTGATTTCTGTACAACAATTCTTTAAGATCGTGGCATGGGTTCCCATAGAAATGTAGTGCTTCGGGTATATATGTTGGTAATGGCCTTCCATTTTTCGATGAAGTGAACCTGCCAGTGATCTGCCAATCACCGAAAACTGAGTTCTGTGGACTCCCTCCTTGAGGTTCACATATGCGGCTCAGTTTACAAATTTGGCAATCGTGTGATACCCTATTAATTATGGTTCTCCCCACGTCGATGTACCTATCTTTTTGTTATTGTAATGTTTCGTTATTATTATTGTTTTGGAGTCTGACCCTAGTTGGGTCATAATCTAATTTAAATAAACAAAATAAAAAAAATTAATATTGAAAAAGGGCCCAGAAAGTTCTGCTATGCCATACAAAACAATGCGATTATACTTACCCTGTAATTGGCCTCATATACCAATGCTGTTCCGGCACTTGCCTCGGGATTTGGTTTGTTCGGACCGGCTGCTCATAAGGCCTCTTCCGGTATCCGAAATAGTAGCCAATATACACTAAAGGTAGTGAGATTCCCAGCCAGAGAAGAAGGAGGGAAACCATGGTGCTGAAGGGGACGGCACTAGAAGAATGTTTCCCAAGGACGAAGAAGTTCAAGAAGAAACTGGTGGCGAAAACGATTCCGGGGTAGAGCGTAGATGTCTGTAAACAATGATGTAGTCTGAAAGTAGCTGCACTGTTTAAAGCACAACTGAAGGCTACAATAATCCGTTATTTTATTTCTCAGTGAGCACACTGTCATAAGTTTCATAGCAGACTAAATATGAATGGGCAGTCTCAACAGATAACACCTAGGATGTTAGCTGTTATGTTTTTCAAACGTTATACGCACTGAAACGTTATGCGTATAAGAAGAGCGGTAACACCGAAAAACACCCGCTGACTTTTTTTTCATTATGATATCGGAAAAGTCAGCAAATGCTTTTTCGGCTTTTTTTTGTCCTCTTCCTGTCAATTCTTATTATGCATAACTTTTAATGCATAACGTTTGCAAAATCATAACAGATAACGTCCCAAGTGTGGCCTGTTGAAACTGCGCATCCCTGTGTTATCTGTTTTGAAACTTTTGACAGTCCAGCGCCATCACACAGGCCTTTTCTGTGAAAGCCTGTTTACTGCATCTATATTATTTTTGTCATTATCATTATGTTCCTTCACAGTCGTACTCGTGCATCCAGACAATAGCGCGTAAGTATAGGGAAGGGGCACTCGTAAGTAATTCCGGAATACCGCGAAACCCCTCCAAAAGTACAAGATTTTTTAATTATCAATACTTTAAAGATTTACAAAACCATAAATAATAAGTCTTTCTTTGGCCCAAGCCGACTGCGATTCATGTTCGATGACACTTCATACTTATCCGTTTAGCGACATAATCCAATATCTACAAAACCTATTCGGAAACCCGAAAAATCTAAACACTGCAGGTCTTCATAGGAGGATAGAGCAGTATGGTGTGGGTGAATGTGATAAAAAATGGTTAATAAGCGTTATTAGAAATGAGTGTTTTGTTTCGATTAAGAGATTGGGGCGATTCCTGAGGATAGCGATGGAGCACAGGAATATATTTTTGGAATAGGAAATCAATTTAAAACTGTGTTATAAGATATGAGAAATGTTACGTTTTTGGTTGTTCTTTATGTTATGTGCATTTTTGTGTGGTGTTTCTTTTTATTTTTTGTTGCCATGGCCCTCGGGCTGCTTATATAGCAATCAATAAATCTATCAGTGACCCGTACGTAAAATTCCCGCCTGAATGGCGGGACAAATTGAAACAGATTTCGACCCGATTTCAGGTTAGTTTCTTCCTGGGTTCGACCGGAATTTCGGCCTCGGTTGATTTCGACCGGATTTTCGGCGTCGAGCAGAGCTGAGGGCAAAATTCCGGGAGATCCCAAGAAGAGACTAACCTGAAATCGGGTTGAAATCTGTTTCACTTTGTCCGGGTGTGATTCCAGGCGGGAAATTTCCGTACGAGGAATTCGGGCGCGACGTAATGAAAAGTTTAATCACGATCCGTGCATGGGAAATATGCTTCGCGTTAGCATGAATTTTATCAACTAAATCATTTCCTGTGGTAACTGTATCGAACCTGATGTGAACGTGAATGCGCGTAAAGGAAACTTGTGGAACATAATGTCCTTGGGTCAAAACTAGGATTTAAAGGGCAGCTAAACTACCAGAAAAGACCACCATGGTCACGGAAGCTTCATAGTTTAACTGAAAAGCCACCTTATTTCATTTAGTCCGGGATCCAGACCGCGCTATCGTTCAAAAACAGGGGGGGGGGGGTAGCAAACGAGCTGCAGAAGGTTTGAAGAACTTTTCCAGAACAACTTTTTGTGCTGAGGACGAAAATCCTACCGCACCACTCCGCACCGATGTACGTCACCGACTTTTTAGCCTATAAAGGTAGATTAGGCCTATAAAGACCAACACTATAAAAACAATTTTCCTAGCAGGACCGCATAAGCTAAATCAAACAAACTATACATATTCTGAATCCTCTTTTTATCGTCTATCGAATGGTATATTTTTTATTTTTTTAAACCTAAGTATTTTTCTTAGAAACGTCTTAGAAACCAAGAAAAAGCGAAAATTATTTAACTTTTTTAACTAAATTGTCATTTATCTCGGAAAAACTTCCAGCAAACTACATATTTTTATTATTCAATTAGAAAGATAAGCTCCTTGCCAATCGTTTGAGCTATTAAAACTTAAAAAACATTCGGTTTTAAGAATGTCTAGATTTTTTTAAAGCAGAGCATCCACGTTTTCATCAGTGAGTGACGGTAGAAATTTTAAAGGAAATATATTAGTTTGACGGTAAGTTTAGGGTTAGTTTTTGGCGTGGAATCCAATTATGACAGTAATTTTTCCCTTAGCATATGTATAGATCATGTAGGCTATATAGCCTATAGGCTGAATGGCCTATAAATCCTATAATGATATTTTTGTTTTAAAAACACAACTTATGAGTAATCTTTACAGACCTGCTTTTTGAGCCGAGAACGAAAATCGCGTCGGATAATACAGCACCTGTGTTACCTGTGTAGGTAACCGACATTTTGGCCTATAAGGTGAATTTAGGCCTCTAAAGACCAGCTCAATGAAATCATTCTACACAAAATTTAACTTATTAGAGAGGAGTACTAGAATCTAGAATCTAATGTAGTACTAGAATCTAATTAATGATATAAGTTTCTTTCTTAGTACGCATATAGGCTATATAACATATAGGCTAAATAACCTACAATGAACAAACCCGTCAGATCTCTCAAATAAATTGACATTTTTATTGGAAAAATTTCCAGAAAACTGTTTTTTTTATTATTATTAGGCTACTGTACTAAAAAGAGAAGATCTTTCTCAATCGTTTGAGGTATTAAAAGTAAAAAAAAATAATTTAGGATTTCTGGAATTTCTGTAAGCAGGAAATCCAAGGTTGTGACTATGAGGTGCAGTAGAAACTTTATACTAAATATATTGGTTCGACGCTAGGTTCAGCGCTGATTTTTTACTTGGAATCTGATTATTTCACTAGTTTCTCCTGTAAGATAGTAGGCTTTAGGTCATATGGACTATATGATATGATATGATATATATTTGCACAAAAAGCCCGAGGACCATGGCACTTCAAAACAAAATAGAAAATCAAATTTTCACTAAATTCCCTAATAAATAATGCCCTCCTAAATAAATCTTTCTCGATGCTTCATCGAAAGCTTAAGGAATCTTCCCAACTGGCGAACTCCCAAAAAGCATTCATCCTTCATTACTTTAACCAACCATTCCTCATCATACACCCCTTTTCCAAACACTTCATCCCTCAGCTCATCCAATTCACTACATTCACACATCAGGTGCAACACATTCTCATTCATATCCCCACACATTGGGCAGTAGCATAAAGGATCAATAGCCTATAATGAACAAATCTCCGGAAAACTTAGTTTTCGCACGCCCATAGGTCAGTTTTTGTGCTGAATCCAGTTTGTCATCAATTCCAGCATCTCATAAGTTAGTCGCGTTTCACATATAAATCTGCTCGCTCTAACTTTTAAGCCGTGACGCCTGCGCCGTATGCGTTACAATAAGGGCCTACAGAAACAAGAACGGGAGGGTGGCAACATAATTGCTGACGTTACCAGAGGAACACTCTAGTCATCAGTCCGCTCAATATAAAGGAAATCTATGACTATCCCTATCAGACGACGGTAATGCATCCACAGACGAACCGTTAGAATTGCCTGTCTAGTTGTACCTCTACAACATCATCGTTGGCATCTGGAACACGTCCCCGAAGACTGACGCAAGTCCATCATAGCCCCCCTCCCCCAATAGAAAAGGTGACAAGGGTGATTGTAAAAATTATACTAGAATTTTTCTCATAATACGTGCAGATTAAGTCCGCAACTATCCTACTACTGCAAAGCTCCAGAGATTGAAGGGACAGACGCACAAAATCTAACCAAAGCGGGCTTCACAACGAGCATGTGCTGCACGGCTCTTCTCTCTCTGCCGCATACTTGAGCATTGGCAGCACGGATGTGCAGCCATCAATCGTTCAAGCATCAACAGGAAACCACAAAATTCTGCGTTGACTTTGTTCTTGCATTCGACTCAGTAAAGAAAGACACAACTAGCTGGGAATGCAGGATAGACAGGGTCCCAAGATAATCCGCATTTCTCAGGTATTCTATGACCAGACGGAGGCTCTAGTGAGAGGTGAAATAGAGCAGTCAACACAGTTCTTGACAAAAGGAGGCGTTTGCCAAGGTTTCATCCTCTCGCTAGCTCTTTTGAAGTTCGTCACTGATTCGGTTCTAAAGGATCATGGATAAGCACCGGGGGTGGAAGTCTGCTACTTGTGGAAGTCTATGACTTTCCATCGTTTTCCCCTGAAACAGACTGATCGCCGATTAAGTCAACAGGGCACAGTACATACTGAATGCTGCCCCAGACTACGAAGGTCCTGTCTTGTAGAAACTTCTAAATGTCCCCCAAACTTCGTCGATGAAAACTGCAGAAGCACGCAAAATCACCTTGTTCTACCAAAGGTGCCTGCGATCCATACTGAAAATTAAACCTGAGGATTACAGGTAATGAGGAAATGATAACAATGGCAGATCACAACGACTGCTTTGTCGAACCCAGTCAGAACCAGAGGACTAAACCGGTTCATGCACGTGTTCCGATGACCTGAAGTTGCTCTGTCCAGATTGCGCTGCAACCTCCCCCCTCCCCGGCCCAAAGGGTGGAAGAAGCGAACAGGGGTACAACGAAAGACATTGGTTCTACGGCGAACACGGGCCTCAAACCGATTGTAGCCTTTAGGAAGGGTCACAGACTAAGGGATATTCAAAAGACATCAGTTCTGGTGGTCAACACGGACCTCGATCCGACTGTAGCCTTTAGGAAGGATCAGAGACTATGGGAGACCCAATAGCTAGCCTTGATGACCAAGCCAGTTGTGCATGAACGCCATGAGTGAAAGGAGACATGGCGTCGATTGGTGGTTGCCACGAAGAGCAATCTAGTTTGGTCGTGAAAGAAAACTCCGTTGCAAGCGGGTGAGTGTGGGTCAATAGTTGAGAACAGCGTCCGGCCAAGATTTGTCGTGCGGGCCCTAAGTTCTTGTCTTCTAAGGCTGATGTTGTTTCGTGAGTCAGTGGCTTCAGCGAATTTGATCGGTCTGAAATTGAGCCAGGGTTTGAAAGCTTCCCATCAAAGGGCAAGCGTGGCATTACGTTGGCGACAAGATACCTAACATAATTTGTACTTAGAAAACGCATCACTTTGGCCTGCAGGGAATACAGGATGTTATATTTTGTCTAGAATATTTTCATTGGGCTGGTCTTTATAGGCCTAATTTCCCCTCATAGGCCAAAATGCCGCAGATGCTGTCTTATCCGACGCGATTTACGTTCTCGGCTCAAAAAGCAGGTCTGTAAAGATTATTCAGAACTTATATTTTCAAAAAAAAAAAATCTTTATACGATTTATAGGCTATTCAGCCTATAGGCTATATAGCCTACATGACCTATACGTATGCTAAGGAAAAAACTGATGTCATGATTGGACTCCATGTCAAAAACTAACCCTAAACTTACCGTCAAACTAATATATTTTGTAATAATATATGTTTTGAGAGATATGACGGGTTTGTTCATTATAGGCTACTCAGTCTTTATGTTATATAGCCTATATGACCAATATGAATCCCAAGAGAGAAAATTATGTCATAGCTAAATTCTACGTAAAAAACTAACCTCAAACTTACCGTCAAACTAATATATTTCCTTTAAAATTTCTACCGTCACTCATTGATGAAAACGTGGATGCTCTGCTTTAAAAAAATCCAGACATTCTTAAAATCAAATGTTTTTGAAGTTTTAATAGCTCAAACGATTGGTAAGGAGCTTGTCTTTCCAACGAGATAATAAAAATATATAGTTTGCTGGAAGTTTTTCCGAGGAAAATGACAATTTAGTTAAAAAAGTTAAACAAATTTCACTTTTTCTCGGTTTCTAAGACGTTTCTAAGAAAAATGTGTAAGTTTAAAAAAATAAGAAATACACCATTCGATAGACCATAGAATAAGGATCCAGAATATGTATAGTTTGTCTGATTTAGCTTACGCGGTCCTGCTAGGAAAATTGTTTTTATAGAGTTGGTCTCTATAGGCCAAATTGGCCTTTATAGGCTAAAAAGTCGGTGACGTACATCGGTGCGGAGTGGTGCGGTACGATTTTCGTTATCAGCACAAAAAGTTAGTCTAGAAAAGTTCTTCAAACCTTCTGCAGCTCTCCTGCTACCCCCCTTGAACGATAGAGGTGCCTGGATCCCGGACTAATTTGTATCTCGTGCACTTAAAGCAAAAATCGTCATTGGGGGATAGCGGAGCAATGGACTGATGCATTTTCATCGGGTTTTCCTATTCAAGGTGATTAACGATTCTTAACCCAGTGAAGCTCATTCAAGTACCAGAAGTAGATCTTCAAAAAACTTACCATAAGGGCTGCCTTACGCCATCTCGTTCCGCGAATAGTCTTATACAGACGGGCTGACTGGTAGCCAGCTATCAGACCCATAAAGACGTAGAGGAAAATAACAGCTGACATCAATGCACCTCTCGACGCGGGCGAAAGCATACCCAGGACGGCGAAAACTAAAAATTAATCCAATTAATCAACAGTGTAAGCGCGAAATTATTTTGGGGCCTGAACCAGAAAAAACTAATTAGAGTGGTTCAAACCCCTCCATACAAAAAACTCAATACAACAAGATTGACTCAGCACTGATTGGTAGCGCCACACACAACCGCCAACACAAGTGCAATTGTTTAAACAAATTATTATTACTAAAATGAAACCAACCCTCCCAAAAACACCCCGCAGGTGGGAAGGACAACTGAAATCCGACAACCCTGGCGGAAGAAAAAAAAGACTGGCGTGCCGGACCGGCCAAACATCGGTAGCAGCCACGCCCTTCGAGACCGATAACAACTATTAAAGGACCCGTCGTACCTATAATGGCAATGCAACCTACTTCCGTAACTGCATTCACTGATTCTTAAACCCGGAGACCTAATTTCATATATTACATTCTAATCCGGCTAACGACACCTTACTAATCTTTGCACTTGCCATGCTTCAGTATCTTCCAGGTGCGTTATGTTCCCGACGAATGCTCGCGTATCACGCAATTGATGCGTCAAACCGGTTAACCTTTTGACCGAGTTTTTGCTAGAAGTCAATGGGCCTAGGAAAAGGCTTAAAACAGCCAAAGCCGTGAATAATTTGTTAAAAGCAGAGCCTAGTTTTACAGTATTCAGATAGTTTTGAATACTGGAACATAAACAGTAAATTGTGCGAGGTGTGCTTTAATGCCTGATGTTGCTTAGCTGGCAAGACCGCAAATAGCTACACTCCCTCAGATGGCGTCGGGGCCGGATTCATGGTTTTGGACAAACAAATCTAAAGAAAGAAAAAAACGGAAGCCTCTAACGGAAGAACAAGAATAAAGAATGCATTTCTTGGCAGTTGAAGAAAATGAAGTCATGACGGTGATGTTTAGGTAAATGAACGTAACGGCAAATATGAAAGATGTTCGAACCCAAACACTTACACTGAGTGATGATGGCCATGCAGAAGATCTGTAGTCCGGATCCGATTACAGCAGCGAACAGGGCGGAGTATTTCGGTGGCCTAAAAGTATGTATAATCAGAACAATATTAATAAGGAAACTTGCGGAAACTGTCGTCTCCAAGACGTTTCCAATATTGGAACAATTTATTGCGACTTGTAAATTAAGGAACTACTTTGGCTCACCAACAGTTGATGTTTACACAGCAAGTGAATGAAAACGTCACTTTTCAAAGACACAAATGTTTCATGGCAGCACACCTCACTCTAGTTTCTTATATCTCTGGCAGCATGCCTTAAATACACTTTCATCTCAGAAGACGGAGACGAAGGTGAAACAGGGTTCAGACACGGGTTTCCAAATTCTGTATGAAGTGAAAATCCTTCTGATCGCTGGACACGCTCATATCCTTAGTCTTTCAAACTGGCCAATGGGTATTTAGGTTTTAAAGGCGTAGTGTATTCTTCATAAGCTTCGATGTTCCTTCGGCAGGGGCGCCACTATGGGGGGGGAGGGGGGGGGGGGACTCCCCCCCCCAAAGGTCTTGAGAAAGTACTTTCGTCGGGCGAAGCCCGGCGAAAGTTCACTTGTTTGTTGGCGCGGAGCGCCGGCAAACCCAGGAGAAATAAAATATTGCATGCTTTTGTCGGGCGTCGGTCGACTCGTCGGCACATCGGGTTCATTTCATACGCAAGAAGTCAAATTCTGCAAACATTCGTCGTGCACAACACAGAAGAAATCGAATTCTGTATCCTTTTGTCGGGCCTCGATATTCTCGTCGGCACATCGGGTTCTTTTTAAACATAAAAAATACAGAAGAAATTCAATTTTATATGCTTTCGTCGGACGTCGGTAGACTCGTCGGCATATTGGGTTCTTTTTATACGCAAGAAATCGAATTCGGCAAATATCTGTCGGGCAAAACACAGAAGAAATTGACTTCTGAATGCTTTTGTCGGGCGTCGGTCGACTCGTCAGTCCTGTTTATTTGTGATAAATCAGTTTCAGCAAACATTTGTCGGGCGCACCCGGGAAGTTGAAGTATCGTCGGCACATCGTGTTCTTTTTATATACGTAAGAAATCAAATTCTGTAAATGTTTATCAGGCGCATCCCGAAAGTGTAAGTTTTATTATTGTCGGCTCATCGGCTTTTATTTACATGTAAGAAGTAAAGTCCTTTACAGTCTTGTCGAGCAAAACAAAGAAGAATTCGAATTCTAATGCTTTAGTCGGGCGTCGGTATTCTTGTCGGCACATCGGGATATTTTTATTCGCAAGAAATCAAATTCTTCAAACATTTGTCGGGCGTGGAAAGTTTAATCGGGATCGGAATTTCATTACACGTAAGAAATCAAATCCGTAAACTTTTGTCCAATCCCCAAAGTTTATGTCTCGTCTGCAAATCGAGATTTTCTACACACAAGAATCAAATTTGTGCCTACTTTCTTCTGGATGGCCATACTATTTTGGCGGAAAGATCTGTAATTTCACAGGTAACCTTACTTTTATTTGAGATCGCTCATAAGCGTATAGTACTCGCGTAGTACTCCTAGTACTCTCTATTTGGAAGAATGGTGTTTCCTTTAGTTGGTGTTTTAGGACTGAAATGCTTGGGGGTTGGAAACACATTAAAAGCTAGAATTTGTAAAGTATAGGTATAGAATAGCCTAAAATTTTCCAGAAAAAAGAAAGATTAAAAAAAAAATTCGCCTGCGGCGCTTCATTTAACTTGTTCTGGGTTCGGTGTTTTTAGCGAAAGGTGAAAACTAAAGCCGAATATGTGAATTTAAACATACGAATTTACATTAAAAAATAATCTCAGCTAATGCATTACAGTTAGTTTTACACAAAATTTCGCGTGCGGCGCATTTCGTAGTATTCTTTATTCGGAAGAACGGTGTTTCATTTAGTTGGCATTTTAGGATTGAAATTCTTGGGGTTTGAAACACCTTAAAAGCTAGAACTTGTAAGCTAAATTTTTCCAGAAAAAAGGCAGATTTAAAATACTTCGCCTGCGGCGATTAATTTATCTTGTTCTGGGTACAGTCGTTGGAAGCTTCAGTTTTTAGCAAAGCTGCAATGAAATCCCGAATATGAGAATTCAAATTTAAGAATACATTCAAGGACTATTCTCAGCTGATGCATCACAGTTAATTTTACACCGGTTCAATTTTGTGCTGGCGGGAAATGTACGCCGTTGCCGCGAAGCGGCAACGGCGTTTTTTGTCGGCACATTTTTGAGTCCGTCGGCACAAACTGGACGTCCCCCCTCCAAAGGTAAAAGGCTAGTGGCGCCCCTGTCCTTCGGACGACATCTTCAAACCTTCCTGACCCCCCCCCCAACATCCTGCCCTGCCAGACCGTGACGTCCTACGTCAGTTTTATATATGGTTTTGTTTTATATTTTCTTTATTATATTTTAGTTTTGTTTTTGCTACGGTCCTTGGGCTTTTAAAGCACTAGTTTGTATTATTAGGCTATAAGTCGAACTTTCAGATGTCGTTTACGATTTTATGTTAGAATGTTCTGTCATAGCTATGTGTGTATAATGTGTGCTGGTTCTATATTTTTATACTTGCGCTGTATTTAATAAGCAGGTTACAAGTAACTTGTTATGTTATTACACTGATACTGAAAGGCCATTAAAAAGGCGATCAAATCACATCACAAATGTAAAACGAACGACAGACAGAAGTAAAACGGCAAAGAAATTACCTGAAAACGTCTCCATGAACAAGCTTCCACCCGCTTTCCTCCAAAGCATCGTCACTCATTTCGTCTTCGTTGTATTTGGCAATATCTCGTCGAAGAGTTCGAATCATGATCATGGTCAAAATACCTGGAAAATAAAACGTTAAAAGTGGTTACCTCTACTCGTCAGGTTTGGCGGATATAACAAAAAACAAATTGAACTGAATTGTACGCTATTATTACCAAGAACCTTTTTTTTTAAGAGATAGACGAAATTTAATCACTTCTGGAAAACCAGGTTCATGGGCAGTTCATTACAATTCTTGTTAATCTTGAGGCGCATGGTAACTGAGATAAATAATCATCAATGCTACCTACCGGGTATTAGCGCAAGCAGCTCTTACAGTGATTTCCCACTAAGTTTTCTCAAAAGATATAAACTGACAACTTGCACCCAGTCCTTCGCGGTATCCTGCCCGACTGTGCTACAGAGACGGTGAGGCCTCAAAGACAAGCTTTAAAACCAGTCCCTATCCTTCAACCAGTTTTTTGCCAACATGTAAGACATCAGAATAGTTTTGCCCCCTCCTTTGTTTAGTTAGTTAGTTTAGTTTAGGATACTTTTATTAACAAACAATCAAGACCACATAAATAGCACAGCAAAAGCACTGCTTGCGAGGATGTACTATTAAACCAAACAACAAAAAACATAATGGAAATACATAATGGAAATTACCACCTTATTGGTTTACCCTCCCCCGTTGTCTTTACTTTACCACCTGCTATTCGGCCAGTCCGTAACTGGTGCTGCACTAAAACTGAACTGAACCGAACAGGACGTAGGGGTCGGATTTACGGTCCTAGAAACTAATGTTTGACTCTGTCCTAACCACTAATATGTGTCCAAGAAAATAACAGTCTAATTTCACTTATTTCAAGAAGCATGCGACAGAAAAACCGATTTTTTGTGTCATAAATCCAACATTTTTTGCGGAGGATTATTTCTTCTCGTGTAAGATACCTGGGAAAACAAATAAAAGAAGGTTGGGTAACTCACCTGACAAGAAAAAGACGACGATGACCGAATTTACAATCGAAAACCAATGAATCTGCGTATCATTCATATTATTTAAGTAGATATCCCACCGAGAAGCCCACTTCACGTCTGACTTCTTGAACTCCACCGAATAACTGAACAGGAGATTCGTCTCGCCATCTTTCGCCACAAACTGAGGCTTTGAGGATTCTGCCACGTGGCAACTTCCACTAGTGGGCGACTCGAGCGAGCTGAAGGCAACGCTCTTTGGCTGGACTTCAAAACCAACAATACGGTGGTTTACCCTACAAGAAAGACGCGATGACTCTCAACATACATGTTTCTTTTGGACTTCAGTTGTTTTCAAATTTTGTCGGTTGTTATTTTCGAAAGTCGAAACCAATTGACGTTCTCATGGTCTTAATATAAGACATTTCTGTTTTTTCCTACTTTCCTTTATAAACTGATCTCGACTATGTGTGTAGGCCCCGACAGGTGGGCACTACCATAAATTGCACACGGTAACTTTTGGAAAGAGCCGGAATGCAACTCAAAGAATTGCCAGAACTAGTCAAGGTGTCAAGGTCTAAGATATGAATTGCCAGCGCTAGTCAAGGTGTCAAGGTGTAAGAGATGAAATAAAAATCATATTTTTGACCTTCATCTCTGCTTCAAATGCTCGGAAGGATACGCTGAATTGGAAACGGATCCAGGTTGCAACTGTACAGTTTTGCTACTTGAAACAGTCAAACACTACAATACAGACCGTTGCTTCTGTAGTCCACGTAGTAGCATCTGCAGCGGTAACCACGCGACCTTTCCTCATCACCCTTTTAATTTCATGGCTGCACAGAGCAGCCAGAATAGATAAGAGTCTCGCGGATATGTTTAGCTCAGACGCAACGTTACAGCAACTTGGGCAGAGGCCAGGGCATAAGAGATTTTCGCCTCCATAAATTTCGTTCAGGAAAATACAATACAGCAAACTTGTCCTAAACATCCATAAAGCCGTATGCTTCATGCTGATTCGCGGCCACGCAGCAACAATCCATTACAATTCAGGATGCCAAACATTCTACGGGGGGGGGGGGGTAATAATCTTGACGAAACACAGTCCAAGGACAAAGCTCCCCTTCCTATAACAACATATAACTGCTTACCCATCCTCTGTGTGGTACTGAAACACGAACTTCAGGTGGTTGTTAATTGCTGGTTGGTTGTCCAAAACGGATCCCAACCGGTAGCCTCGCTCGTAGCGGGTTTCCCCAGTTGCTGGGTTTTCAAGTCGGGTAGCTACTGGCAGATTGTCCACTAGCCTGTAAGTTGAGAAAACAAGTACAGATGTAGGCTATAGCGTCATACCGACTACATATCCGTATAGACCATCACCAGTCACCTCCACGGTTTATAACCAATGAACTCTACAGTTTAAAAGCACCACGAGGAACAGCCTCGCAAGAATAAACGAATGCTAGTGAGCCTTAGCAACATTAACCGCGTTTCTAGTTCAAAAGATGGGTGTCAATACTGATAAACTGTAATGCCGATATGCCGAACGGGCGCTGGGATTCGGACGAACCATGGTGGGTAGATAGAGAACATTGAGGCTCCTGTGACACGCACACACGCAGAACGACTGAAGGAATAGGGATAAAGATTACTAAGAAGATAAATCTTTATCTGCCATTTATAATGCGGATCGGGTCCGGCTGGGGAAGATGGGGGGGGGGGGCTGACTGCTGATCGGGTGGGTTGATCGGTTCGAAACTTGGGAGAGTTACAGCGGTTTGACCAGAGCCGCGATCCCAATCGGATGCAACCACTGTAGAAGGGTGGAGAGGTATCGAATACCGTGGCATGCATGGTTCTTTGACCGTGTAGTTGTACGAAAAAAATTGCATGTATTGATAAGTAGTAGTATGGAATACTTTGATTTAACATACCTCCGACTGGGTTAATCTTAAGTAGTAGTATCCGATAGCATCCAGTTTGCTAGTAGCAGCATGCAGTGGCAACAATTACTCCTGCATGCTACTTTTTCGTACTACTCCATACGACTAACTCTCGAAAATTTTTCATCGGGTTGGGACGATACTTACTATGTAGAATCATTTGGCGGATGAGAGGATTGCAGTAAAATAAATAATGAGTGCGAACATGACTTACAGGTGAATAAAGTACTCCTTCAAGATCTTGTTGGATACTTCGGAACTATCCTCTTTATTCCACTTCAAGGGAATCTGCTTGCTATTACAGAGGATCTTGCAGTCAACATTCTCTAGCATCTTTACTTCATACGGCGTGTTTACGATTCTGTCACCCCTCAGAATTTCACCTAAAAAAGAAAAATAATGTTCTTTATTAACTTCTTGTCCCTGACCAGTGGGGCGTCTGTCGCAATAATGGTTTCTGTATATTTCCTTCTGCCTCAGAACAGCTTATAACGAAGAAGCACTTTGGATTTATCAAAGGAAGATCCGCGGAATCCCAGCTATTACTGACAACAGAACAGTGGAGGGTGTACATCGACTCTGGTTTCCAAGTAGATGTCCTGTACCTTGACCTCCGAAAAGCCTTCGACAAAGTTCCTCATAAGAGACTCTTGGTGAAACTCGAGAAGCTAGGTATCCGCGGGAGAATGCATAAATGGATTGCCTGCTTCATCTCCGAACGGACACAGAGAGTCAAAGTAAACGGGCAGCTAAGTAACTCTTCCGTCTACGTAACAAGCGGAGTGCCCCAGGGTAGTGTATTGGGACCATTACTTTTCAATATCTACATTAATGACTTAGTGTCCGGCATTGATTCCGATATCGCGTTGTATGCGGATGACACCAAGATCGACAGGGTCATTAGGAGTTCCCACGATTCACAAATACTCTAAAATGATATTCACAAAATTGAAATCTGGATGCAAGTGTGGCTGATGGAAGTCAACGTCGAAAAAAGTCACCATCTTCGCCTGGGACCCTCTCACTTTAAAACTGTCTATACTTTCAACAGCCTAACGATACCCGAATGTAAGACCCAACGGGATCTAGGGGTCCTGATCGATGGGGATCTGCGTTTCTCTCAACATTACAACCTTACCATGCAAAAGTGTAATAGAATCCTTGGTGTAATTCGAAGAACCTTTAGGTTTAAGCAGGATGGTTTTTTCTCGCTTCTGTTCAAGTCGATGGTTCGCCCGATCGTTGAATATGGCCACACCACAGTGAGGCCATATTACAATGTGACACTGAGGGGTATGAAAAAATTCAACGGAGAGCTAAGAAGTTTGTGCCAGGTCTGCGCGATCTTCCCTACCAAGTGAGACTAGCCAAGTTGTGCCTTCCCTCCATTGCATACAGGTTTTTTAGAGGAGACCTGATTGAAACGTTCAAATTAACGAATGGAAATTATGACAATTTTGAAGTGACTGATTTAGTAAGATTCAGCATTAACCGTCATCATCGGGGGCACGCGTACAAGCTTGCAAAATCAAGATTCCACAAGGACATTTTTAAGTGTGGTTTTGGTAACAGAATCGTTGATCCTTGGAACAGCCTTACCGAAGATGCGGTTTATGCTGAATCGATCAATAGTTTCAAGTGCATTGTTGATGGGATTTTTAACTCCGATCAGTTCGACTACTCAAAATTTCTTAGAGTTATTTAGAGGCGAAAGCCCTTTCTCTTGCTTTGTATTATTCTTATTATAACTTTTCAGCCACTGTCAACTTTGCCTTTCAAAGGTTGGTTACAGCATACAGATATGGGACAGTTAACGGAAGGGGAGTAGCGCTGCCTAACGGCAGTAGACGTGAACAGTGCGGTGTGCAGATGGCACCACTGCAACAGGGCTGACGAAAAGAGAGCAATACATTCACTAGTGATGTGCGCGACCATGGCCATAGGATAATAGTGTGCTAACATCAAGCCTAAAGGGGGTTGAAGAAGATTGAAATTATGTAGCAAAGGACGTGCGATAGTCAAAGATCACAGCCTCTTGGTAGCGACAGACAAAACTGCTTTTCTGAGCCACTCTACCGTGAAAAGGTCATTTCTAGTGAGGGTTGTGCTTTCAAATATTGTTTTGGGCGCATAAGATAAAAAAAATTGGGGGGGGGGGCAACACCCTAACAAACTATAAAGGGAAACATTTAGAACTTTTTTTTTGCTCAACACAATCCGAGATTCGGAATACTTGTTCCGGCCTACTTCTATCTCAGCCTTGCACTAATGATTGTTCTATGCTATCTGGCCTTCCATTCTCCTTTGAACTGCTGATTTTTGGCATTGAGCTCTTTCGGTCTGGTCTAACTTGCAAATGGTTTTAAAACTTTTGACACACAGCCCTATTCAGTGTGATTCCGTTTACCACCATTTTGATTTGGACAGCCAACTTATTTCAAAAGATAAAGCTTCTCAAGGCATCTCCTATGAAAATAAAAGAAAATGCCTACCAATATTCTCTGGAATGTACTCCATGTCCGCTGGTTTGCAAAAAGGTAGAGAATAGTAAGCATATGGCAACTGAGTTCTTGTACTTGTCATTTTCACTGCTCTGACTACAACATTGTCTCCTTTTTTGAATTCGACAGGAGCCACACCTGGGACATAGAATGCTGAAGATGTTGAGAAAATAAGTACTTGGCACACCAAAGGTAGTAAAATCTTCTGTAAAAAAAAAAAAATTTGAGTTAGATAGGTAAGTTCCACCCAACGTGTGTCTCGGCTTATTCTACTACTAATCCTGACTTACCCAGGCTAATAACTGAGCATAATCAGCTACTGCCTTTTTCTGGTCAAGAACAGGGATATGCGTAATCAATTAGTTGCTGACTGCATCAGATTTGCTACCATCTTGGTTTCCTGGTTGAATAGATGGTCATAATACTAGTCAGGCTTGGGAGTTATGGTAAACTTGGTACTCATATTTATGTATTGGGCCTGGGGCCTGCCTGGGGCAAAGAAAGAGACCCATAGATTTCTGTGTGAAGTTTACAGCTGGTTCAGGTGTCTGGAGACCATAAACAATAAACCAAATTGGCAGATGATATCCTAAGCATGGTTTATTTTCAGAAATCACAAGATATTTTAAGGTCACAAGAATAGATAGATAGATAGATAGATAAGTGTATTTCAAAAGCCCATGGGCCATATACACAAAAAAACAACAACAAAATATAACTTAAACAATCAGACTCTTTCTTAACTCTAAACATTTTTCTATATACACGCCTACTCTTGTAATTACGGTAGGGTTGGTATTAGTCAAAATTTCAGGAAGTGACAAATTTATACCTTCTAGATACATTTTTCTTAACTCAGAAAGCTTCGGGCATCTGCGGAGAAAATGGTCCAAATTTTCTTCCTCCTCCTCACAAAGTGGACAAGCATACCTCCCCTCAGGAGCCACACTACCTCTCTCAAAAACCTTCTGCCTGCTCTGAATTGGAAGGCAGTTTGCCCTTAATTGGATCCAACGCCTTAAAACTTTCCCGGGTAGATTAAACTTGAAATATACTTCCTCTCCAAAACAAACTTTAACCACTTGATAATAACTTAATGTTATAGAACTATTAACAATACTCTGCCAACACTGGATTTCCTGTCCCTCTAAAACCACTCTAATCTGACGTTCTAAATCTTTTGGCAGATCAACACACCCAACACCTTCATTCCATACATATGGCATTCCTGCTTGCTCCAGTATTAGTTTTATCTGGAATGGCCAAGAACGTTTCAAACCAGTCTTCAACATCTCATCATAAGCCACCCTAGCTAGTCTATCCTTACTCATTTTTATAATCTTTAACCATAATCTAAGCATCAGGATAGACCTACGTAACTTTAAAGAAAATAAACCTATATCACCCTTCAAAATTTGAGAATGAGTTGTCGGATGTAACCCATATACTCTTTTATAATACTGAAGTTGGAGCGACTCTAGTTGTTTTGCCACCTCTCCGCCCCATATCTCTGCTCCATATTCTAAAATTGGTAAAACTTTTGTATTAAATATTCTTTTATGCATTTTAAGGTTTTTTATACCCATAATTGTCTGATTTCGAAAAATCGCTGACATGGCTGCTTTACATCTATTAATCACGTCATCAATATGGGGTTTAAAACTTCCGTTGTCACTTAATACGAATCCGAGATATCTTATTTTCTTAGCAACCTTCAGTTCTTCATTATTGAAAATGAATTTACAATTTTCTAAACCGTTAGTTTTTCTTTTTTTGAAAATAATTACTTCACTCTTCTTAACGTTCAACTTTAATTTTTTCATCGACAAATACTCCTCTATCAAATTCAAAAGCGTCTGCAAATCTTCTGGCGTTTTGGCAACCACTGCAAGGTCGTCCGCAAACAGCAGCACTGAAAACTTTCTACTTCCGAGACTTACCGTTGGAGCCCATCTTTTCTCTAGAAAATCCACAATATCATTAATAAAAATATTAAATAGTCTTGGGGATAAAGTGCTACCCTGTTTTACACCTCGCATAATAGTAAATTGCCTGGATATACTACTACCAACTTGAACTATACCTTTTACGCAAACATACATACTAACTATTAAACTTACAAATGAATTAGGTAAACCAATTCTAACTAGAGCATCTTTCAATAATTCTCTATCTAAACTATCGAATGCCTTATGGAGGTCTAAAAATCCCACATAAAGACTATTCTTCCCCTTTCCATATTTATCTACTAACGCCTTTAAGACAAAAACCCTATCTAACGTTCCGTACCCGGCCCTAAAACCCCCTTGCTCCTCGTGTATTATACTACTTTTATTTAACCATTTTGCTAACCTAACATCTAATATTTTCTCCATAAGCTTGCTTAGAGCAGGTACTAGCGCTATCAACCGATAATTCTCATGAACCTTGGGATCTCCCTTTTTAAAAAGCGGGAGAAACATGGATTTTTTCCATTGATCCGGCCATTCCCCAACCTTTAACACCTTATTACACAACAAAACTATTATCGGCATAAAAACCGACGAAAATTTCTTAAAAATCAATACTGGGATCCCATCAATACCGGCGGCTGACCCCCCTTTTAACTTTTTTAATACTATTTCCACCTCCTCCTTACTAACTTGAGCAACTAAATCATAATCATTTTCCTTCATTGGATAAACAGCCTCTTCCGGACTTACCGTCATCTCTTGCATTTCTGAACATTGACCTTCCAGCTCTTCTAGATAATCAGGCCATGAATCAACTTCTGGAGCCGCGAAAATATTTACTTTTCCATTTCTGTCTTCTCTTTTTACATCACCCCAAAACTTCTTAAATTCTTTCTTCCGAAAACAATCAATAACCATCGTTTTCTTCTTATTCTCAAACATGTATTTTTTTCTTTTTATCAGTCTTTTATACTCTCTTCTCTGCTCTTTATATTCTACTAATCTCAGACTTTTTTCTTCAACAGTCGCACACTGTTTTAAACGATTAAGTAACTGCCTCAGTTTTTCTTTCATTATTTTACATTCCAAATCAAAAAAACTCTCAGCCTTTTTTTCTTTTTTTGTCAAATTACACATATCAGCACAGCTACATATTAAATCATTTAATCCAGAAATTATTTCGCACACGTCGTTTTGATCATCAGCAAAAGATTGGCACTTAGTCGACACGTCCATCGCCAAAAACACTTTTTCTAGACTCCTTATATCATCATCTGACAGATTACATCTTATTCTAGGCCCTAAGCCTACTTCCCCATCATTTTTATCACTATGACGATATTCACTCACTCTAAAACGATCTTCCTGGTACAATCTTAACTTAATCTCAAGTTTCAACGCCCTATGATCTGATCCAACCAAATCCAAAATTTCAACACCAAGGGAATCCGGGGCAAAATGCGTTCCAATCAGAGCATAATCAACTACACTCGGCGTAGGCCCTGCCAGGCAAGTAAACTCACCAACACACTTATCCTTACCGAATCTACCATTCCCAATCATCAGACCATGCTCTCCGCGCAATGCCAGGAGCTTTCTCCCCCAAACGTTAATTTTTCTTTTTTCATCCCTGTTACTACGTGCCATTCTACTACTTAGTGGAGCAACATCACCTAAATCCGGTATTAATACATCAGGAACCTCAAGCGCAGTACCAGTATAAGCATTGAAATCTCCCATTAGAATACACTCGGCATTACTATACTTTTCTTTAATTGATGTCAGTTCCTCCTCTAATATACCCCAAGTATCTTCCCGATTATACGAACTATTTTGAGGCGGAACATAAACCACGCCCAAAATCAACTGCTTACAACCTTTAAAACAAATACTCAGCCAAATTAAATTTTCCGATCTACTCTTGATTCTCACGTACCCATCAATAACAGACATTTTTATCATAACCAGAATACCACCGTAATATCTATTGTTTCTCGCTATTTTTCGAACAACTTGTTCAACCTGGTAACCGGGAAAAACAGATATGGGCGACGAATCATTCCATGTTTCAATAAGCGCTATTACGTCGAATGAACATAAGTCCTGATACAAAAAAGGTAATTTTTCACGCAAACCTTGCACATTCCACGAAACAAGACTCAGTATATGGCCCTCGTCTACCTATGTAGCTACGTTATCGGACATCGCGTCACTTTGCAAATCCATGGCGAGGGGTTAAAGGGGTTAAAGAAATGATAAACTCTAAGAACGTAATACGTGCTGAGAGCCAGGTGTTTCAGCTTTGCTTTGACATAGGCCCAAAGAATAAATCAGATTCAATGAACTTCATCTGTTATTTCTTTTGTAATGTTCTTTTTCTCACTCTGGGATACTTTAGACAATTACTTCTGGCAGAAAATTAAATAAAAAAACAAATTTAAAAAAAGGTAAATTTTTTTTAATTTTAAATTTAAATTTTAAATGAACACTTCTGTGACAACATTCGAGCAGCATTCGAGGTTCTGTAATAACGAGGTCGGGTACCCCTCCTGGCTCCTGTCCTGTTGTATCCAGCCTGTGACCTGTGTCAGGCCTGTGTCTCTGTAAATCAGGGATTTGTGGTAGACCAACTCACCATTTGTACAGCCATAATTGTTTAATGTTGATGTAGACTGAAACACAGGATTAAGCACCTATTTTCTTGATCTTGCTAACCAGGCCTTTTTTGGCAAGCAAGCAGGCTGCTAAGTCTTGTCTCAAACAGATGTATCCACTTAAGAAAATTATGCCTCTTAATGCCCTACAGTATCGACATTTATTCGTTCCATGGAGAAACAGAAGACACTTTGACTTTAGAGATCCCTCCCTACAGACAGCCTAGGCTACAGATCACAAAAAAACAAAACAAAACAATTCCAGGATAGAAGCTAACGACTTCAACAAGTGTGAAGCTGGCCTCGACTCGAAATCCCGAGAAATCTTTTGGAAAACTTCCTACGACGCTAAATACAAAGACGTGAAAAATACCAAATCAAAAGTGGAACCAGGTTGACCATGGAATGTAAGTACCCGATAAGTACTTACTCCAGATTTTCTTTTCAGATTACCAGACGAAGCCATCTTGAGTTTTTCCCTGGTTTTTGGGATCCCAAAACGTAAGTGGACGGATACCTATAACATCGCAATAGTTGTCTGTCCGTTCGTCTCTCCGTTTGTCTGTCCGTCTGTGAGCACGATGACTCTCGAAGGGAATGAGATATTTTGATGAAACTTGGTGTGAGGATTCTTTGTGTCAAGGGAAAGATCGAGTTCGTAGATGTGCTCTGTAGCCCTACATGTTTCAATTCAATGGACGACAAAAAATATTTTTAGAAGCTAATGAGTTTTCATCATTATGAGAAAATCAGTTTTTTCGCCGGACAAGTAGTTCACCTGGAATCCGGGCAAAACCGGAAAATTTGTTTAAAGTAAAAGTTTTATTTGAACTTGATTAGATGTTCGATTGGGGGGTAAGAGGACATGCTGAATCAGTATATGACAATATTTTCTACCCGGACACATGGTTCGCCCGGAATCCGGCTGAAACCGGAAAATTTGTTATAAGTTTTCTGAAGTTGATTAGAGGTTCAATATAATAATAGTGTGTATTCAGAAAAAAACCCGAAGGCCATATACACAAACACATTACATATATGTACGTACACAAACTTAAACAAATCAATGAATCTCCTAACAAAATTCAAGTTTTAATGCACTATCAATGTATCGCCCTACTTTACAAATTACCTGCGCAGAAGTACTTAGTAAGATACCAGGGAGGGCAACACTAATTCCCCGAAACGTATCCTATACGCTCTTCATAAAATTACATCCAGATTAGTTCTTTTTTGGCCGCTAGGTGCGCTGGCATAAAGTAAACAATGACATGTTACTTCGTGGTATACGTTTATCCGCATTTGTTTGGCCATTCCAAATTGTCTTAGGCCTAGCCATACTTGAAACTTCATAAAATGCCTCTACCTCTGTTTGTTCTCAATCCAGCTCTGTTTTATCAGTCTACATCAAGTTTGTCAATTTTGGCTTCCGACATCATTGCTGACTGCTGAACCACTTTCCGACGGGGCTAATTAGCGGGTCGGTGTGAGCCGAAAGCCTAATCACTCATTCTCCATTCCGACAACTTGTCCAACCTTCTCACGTGTGATTGTTATTGTTCCTCTAGCACATCTGGTGATAATTCGGTATTGGATTTTATGAAGAGCGTATATGCTGAATTCGAGCAAAACCCTGAAGGCAAAAATGATCACGGGCTCATAGGGATCACGAAAATGTGTATTTTGCTAAAAAGTATTTTTTGTACGTTGTGGTTGCGATTAGTACTTTAAGGGATGGTCGGATCTGGGAACTGACAATTTCTAAGCCAATCTTGTCAAGTGTCTGATTTCCAAGCCAAGTTTCATCGTCCTAGTACATCTGGAAGTACCTTGATTCGCGATCACCGGAATTCCGGACCCCCCTCCAACTCCCCGCACAGTGCCCGAACCCGGTCCGGTTCTGTCACTGATGTATCTAGAGCTTCTGCTTCTTCTTCCAACCAAGTTTCGTCCCAATAGCTCCACTCTAAGCGTGTCACAAGATTTCGGGTTCTCCCCTCCACCTCCCCCCCCAACATTCATCGGATTACATCCGGACTTTAAACAGGACATTTGAGACATGAGCTCTTTCCAAATATCAAGTTTCATTAAGATCCGATCACCCGTTCAAAAGTTATACATACCTCAGGATTCTCCCTCCCTCCACTCCCCCCACGATGGTCGGATAAGGGAACTGACTATTTCTAAGCCAATCATGTCAAGTCTCTAATTTTCAAGCCAAGTTTTATCGTCCTAGCACGTCTGGAAGTACCTTAACTTGCGATCATCGGAATTCCGGACCCCCTCCCTCTAACTCCCCCACAGTGCCCGAATCTTGTCCGGTTCTGTCACTTACGTACATAGGGCTTGTGCTTGTTCTTTCCACCAAGTTTCCTTCCGATCGCCCCACTCCAAGCGTGTCACAAGTTTTCCGGTTCCCCCCTCCGATCCCCCCCCCCACCTATATCGGATCTGGTCCGGACTTGAAACTGGGCATCCGAGACATGTGATCTTTCTACGTATCAAGTTTCATTACGATCCGATCACCCGTTCGGAAGTTATACATACCTTAAGATTCCGGATTCCCCCTCCCGTCAATCCCCCCACGATGGTCGGATCGGGAAGTTGACTATTTTCAGGTTAATCTGGTCGAGTCCCTGATTTGCCTGCCAAATTTCATTGTCCTAGCACACCTGGAAGTAACTTAACTCCGTATCACCGGAATTCCGGAACCCCCCTCCAACTCCCCCCACAGTGCACGAATCCGGTCCGGGTCTGTCAGTAACGTACCTAGGGTATGTGCTTGTTCCTCCCACCAAGTTTCATCACGATCGCTCCAGTCTAAGCGTGTCACATGATTTCCGGTTCCCCCCTCCGACTCCCCCCCCCACATTAATCGGATTCGATCCGGACCTGAATCGGGACATCTGAGAAATGGCGTCTTTCCAAATATCAAGTTTCATTAAGATCCGATCACCCGTTTGAAAGTTATGCATGCCCCTAAATTCCGGATTCCGGCTCCCCTCCCTCCCCCCACGATGGTCGGATCGGGGAAGTGACTACTTCTAAATTAGTTTGGTCGGGTCCCTGATATGCCTGCCAAGTTTCATCGTCCTAGCACATCTGGAAGTACCCTAACTCGCGATCACCGGACTGACCGACCGACAGACCGACCGACGGAAAAGTGATCGGTATATGGCACTTGGCCGGAAGGCAAGTGCCATAAAAACGGAAAAAAATATGCCGATATTTAGATAATTGCGACGTTCTGAGAAAAAATAAAAGTAAAACACTGCCTTATCTCCAGAATGGAAGTGCCAAAGAAACCGGATCCAACACACTAACTAAATCCAAACCGTCGGGATGGAACTTGGTGGGAAGAACAAGCATAACTCTTAAGACAAATTATTGACAGAACATGACCGGCTCAGTGCACTGGGGAAAGTTGAAGGGGGTTTCCCGGAATTCCAGTGATAACGAGTTAGGGTACTTCCAGATGTGCTAGGACGATGATACTTGGCGGGCGAATTAGGGACCCATTAACTTGGAAATAGTCACCCCTCCGATCCGACAATCTTGGGGGGGGGAGTGAAAGGAAATTCAGAATCTTGTGTCATGTACAATTTTCGAACTGGTGATCGGATCCGAATAAAATTTGATAATTGACTACAGAACATGCGACAGGTGTTCTATTTACAATCTTTTTTGGGGGGGGGGGTGAGGTGAAAGGAAATTTAGAATCTGGTCAGGATAACAAGCCTTTGCTGTACATACAGCCTTTACAGATTTGGACTAGATCCGGCCACTGTATGGGGAGTTAGAGGGTGGGTTCCGGATTTCGTGTGATCACGAGTTAAGGTACTTTCATATGTGCTACGATGATGAAACTTGACAGACACATTAGGAACCCCACAAGATTCATTTGGAAACTGCCATTTTCCCGGGTCCGACCATTTTTGAGGAATTTGAGGGAGGAAAAATCCGGAAACTTTCGACATGCATGACTTTCTAACAGGTTTCCATAACTGAATGAAACTTGACAATTAACAAGGGTACATTCCCCTCATATTCAGTTCAATTCCGGACGGGATTCGGCAACTATGTGGGTGCACCAGGAATCCCATGACAAGCTTAGCCTAAAATGGAGTGCTCGGGACTGGACTTGGTTGGAAGGAAAAACATAAACTCTAGACAATCATTTGTAGAACTGATCCGAATCCGGTCATTATCGGATGAGTTGGGAGGGGATGCAGGGCCGTCAGTTATGTGGCATACATACACTGTAAAAAAAAGATCTTGCAGTATTTGCTACTGGGATTAATCTTGTCTTTATTGAGATAAGATTACCCCTAATTCGGATTAATGTTATCCCAGTAGAGACAAGATTAATCCCAGTAGCAACCACTGCATCCTTATTCGGAGAAACTTTTTACAGTGTAGCTCTGGTACGACTGACAGAGCTTGAAGACTCCTTAAAGTGGGCATGTTAACACCAATGTGCTGAAAATAATTTTGATCAAACGATACCACAAACGGACCACTGTCATGGTCCGCAAAAGCTCATGATCATTTTACCTGAAGATCTTATATTAAAATTGAATCACAACCTTAAAGGGTCGATCTAATCGCACAGCCCTATTTTGCGCAAATACAGGAAAGGATGCATGGAATATTGGGGGGAAAACCTTACACTGTTCCCGAAGCTCACTGCTCTCAAAGGACTAAAAGAATTGACATCAAACAAAACTGAACCAACGGATCAGACAACAATTGACGAATTGGAAGGAGATCACTGGAAATGTCCTGGCACGCTTGGAGTTGAGGTATCGGGATGAGACTTAACAAGACGAACAAGCGTAATAGCAATTCGAACAGTACATCATTTTTAGAACCGGACCGGATCCGGGCACTGTTTGGAGGGATAGAAGGGGATCCCGGAATTCTTGTGTCATGCTTAATTCTGGAATGAGCGGTCTGTCTCGGATGGAACTTGACAAATGTTCCGTTGGATATTTCGTTTAAGGTCTGTATTAGGGACTTGCCTAGACAGTATAGCTTTCAAACGAGTTATCCAGTTTGGATGATACTTAACGAATCACGATGGTACCAATCTTCTATTTTGAAACAGTCCTTTCCAAATTCACTATGTCCGCCCGTCTTACGATGAAAGGAATCTCGGGGAAGAGCGCAAAACCTATCTAATGAGCATGTTAACCACCCTTACAAGTGCCACATGAATTTTCAGGTTGTTCCTTCAAACAAGGTTGTTCATAGTTGTGTCTTTTGATGATCCGAACCATGTCTGGGGGGGGGGTAGGGAGACGAGTCCCTATATGTATGTAAACAACACATCTACCAATAGGCTTACTACGTAGGGGAGGTTGAAGGATGGGGTATATTTGATATTCTTGTCAACAAGACATCTGCTAGAAAAAGTTGTTGGACCTCAACTAAGCTCCGTTTCGAGGGTCCGAACCCGATACGGCCGCTGTGGGAGTCCTTTAATTTGTATTGCATCGCATCTAACGGAAGGAGTTGCCTGGTTATAACCATAAGATAAGATATAATTTTTAGACCCCGGAAAGAGTTGCCGGATCTGAACCAAACTTGTTCGTAATAGTGATTTTGAAGGACCGAACCACATCATCTTAATTTTGTCTGCACACCACAACACCACCAATTGATTTGCTGCCAGAGCTCATGTATGGGTCGGATTGGGTGTGAACCATCAAAAGCCAGAACTACGTCCCTAGCTCTAACTCTCAAGTTTGGTGAGATCCGGCAACTCAATCTGGTACCCGGCTCTACCTGCTGTTCGCACAAATATGGACCACCTTCCCACAGTGTTTGGATCATCAAAAGACACAGCTAGGACTCGGAAATTATGGGTCTCCTCTCATGTCCGTATTATGGAGGTATGTCTATCGTCTTTAATGGGTCCTCTTTAGTTAGCCAGATCGGTCCTATTTTTTTTCTTGGGTCTTATTTTTGTTTGTAGAAGGGTCAGTCGGCGCTTCGGAAACTTAGTCTGTGGTGGATCTTCCAGAAATGAAATTGTTCCTATGCTGTAGGCACAAAAAAGCTTCTAGTTTCAGTATTGGCTCAAAACCATCTCGACGACTGTTTTCTACATTACCTATTTAGTCATTATGTGGTAAGCTATCGAATGATATGTTACTCGTCCCAAAAATAAAATAAAATTGACAAACCACCCACCCTATTTATCAAGGTATAAAATCCCGAATTTCGTAACTTTGAAGGGACCCACCTGGATTAAATCCGGATTTTTCGGACCAAACCACCCACCCCCACCCGGCTAGATGTCATAGATTTTAATACCTGTGCCCCCCTGCAAGCACCCTAGGTCCATCACTGACAGAACCGGACCGGATTCGTGCTCTGTGGGGGACTTGGAGGGGGCTCCAGGATTCCGGTGATACGGAGTTAGTTACTTCCAGGTGGGCTAGGACAAATGAAACTTGGCAGGGAAATCAGGGACCCGACCAGATTAGCCTGGAAATAGTCAATTTCCCGATCCGACCATGGTGGGAGGAGTGGAGGGAGGGGGAGTCCGGCCGAATCTCGAGGCATGTGTAACTTCCGCGGAACGGGTGATCCGATCATAATGAAACTTGATCTGTAGAAACACCACATGTCCGTTTCAAGTCCGGACCGGATCCGATGAAGGTGGGGGTAGTCGGAGGGGGGAACCGGAAAACTTATGACACGCTTGGAGTGAAGCGATCGCATAAGCACAAGCCCTCTGTACATCAGTGACAGAACCGGACAAGATTCGGGCACTGTGGGGGAGTTAGGGGGGGGGCCGAATTCCGGTGATCGCAAGTTAAGGTATTTCCAGACGTACTAGGACGATGAAACATGGCTTGAAAATTAAAGACGACATGATTGGCTTAGGAATAGTCAGTTGCCTGAACCGACCATATTGGGGGGGGGGGTGGAGGGTCGGAGAATCCTGAATCTTAAGGTATGTATAAATTTTGAACGGGTGATAGGATCTTAATGAAACTTGATATTTGGAAAGACCTCGTGTCTCAAATGTCCTATATAAAGTCCGGGTGTAATCCGATGAATGTTGGGGGAAGGTGGAGGTGAGAACCGGAAATCTTGTGACACGCTTAGAGTCGAGCGCGATTGGGATGAAACTAGGTTGGAAGAACAAGCACAACCCCTAGATACATCAGTGACAGAACCGGACCGGGTTCGGGCACTGTGGGAGGAGTTGGAGGGGGGTCCGGAATTCCGGTGATCGCGAATCAGGGTACTTCCAGACAGGGGAGTTACTAGCCAAAATGTTTGGGGGGGGGACAAGGTATTTACCCGACTGGCTGATCATTTTTACCGACTGTTTTTATGGCACTTGCAGCTTCGCTCAAGTGCCATATACCGATCACTTTTCCGTCGGTCGGTCTGTCTGTCGGTCTGTCTGTCGGTCGGTCGGTCGGTCCGGTGATCGCGAGTTAGGGTACTTGCAGATGTGCTAGGACGATGAAACTTGGCAGGCATATCGGGGACCCGACCAAACTAACTTGCAAATAATCACTTCTCCGATCCGACCACCGTGGAGGGAGTAGAGGGCGGGGGAATCCGGAAAATTTAGTAGTTTTTGTAAAACCCCTACCCCTTTCTTTACACTAGTAGGTCTGCGCGCGGCGTGACGTCACTCTTTGCATCGGATCACTCTGTTAACATTGGAAAGAGCTAGTACATTCGAGGGTCAAAGGGGTTTGTATCTGTGGTGCAGTGCGGGGGAATATGGAAAATTGAGTGTTGTGTAACTTTCGAACGGGTGATCGGATTGGGACGAAACTTAATATCTGAATGAATGACATATCTCTGATGTTCCATTTGAAGTCCGAACCGGATTCGACATCTATGGGGGAATTGGGGTGGGGGAAGACCGGAAATCTCGAGAAACGGTTATAATGGAGGGATCGGAGTAAAACTTGCTGGGAAGAACAAGAATCTGCTCCAGATAATTTGTTTACACGTTTGGACTGGACCCGGACACTTGGGGGGGGGGAGGTGGAGGGGAGTTTCACGGAATTCTGGTGATGACAGTTTTTGGGATTTTCACGACGAAACTTGGGAGGTGTATCAGGGACCCGATCAAACTGACTTGTCAATAAAAATTCACTCGATCCGATAGTCGTGGGGGGATCGGAGGGAGGGGGAATCGGGAATATTTAGCCATGCGTAACTTTGGAACGGGTGATCGGGTTCGAGTGAGATTTAATTACTGAACAGAGCCTGTGGTGATCTTTTTCATGTCCGGACCGGATCCGACAACAGTTGGGGGGGGGAATACGTGACCGGATTGGACTGGAGAGATCGGGATGGAACTTTGTGGGAATAACAAACAAGTCCAAACTGAACCGGATTGGCTCCGGCGACTGTGGGGGGAGTTTGAGGGGCGGGTCCGGAATTCCGGTGATCGCGAATTAAGGTACTTCCAGATGTGCTAGGACGATGAAATTTGGCTGGAATATTAGAAATTCGACAAGATTGGCTTAGAAATCGCCACTTTTCAAATCCGACCATTCCCTGAAGTACCAATCATGACCGCAAATTAAGAAAAATACTTTTAAGCAAAATATGCATTTCCATGATCCCCATGAGCTCATGATAATTTTTGCCTCAAGGGTTTTGCTTACAAATGAAGTTCTAGCTCCCTTAAAGTGTGCATCTTAACCGCAATGTCGAAAAGTACTTTTTATCAAACGATACATCTGAACCCATGATCAGTTGTCCCACAAGGGTTTTGCAAAAAAAATAATTTCTTGCACCCTTAAAGTGCGCATATTAGTGGGAAAAAAAAATACTTCTGATCATACGTATATATCAATGATCCCTAAGAGCCTGCTATCGTTTTTGCCTCAAGGGTCTTCCTTACAGATGAATTTCTAGTGCCTTTAAAGTGCGCATCATTACAGCCAAGTTCAACGATAATATACTTTTCTCTAGCTCCTTAAAGTGCGCATCTGAACCGCAATCGAAAATTACTTTTGATCAAGTAATACATCTCAACCCTTGCAAGTGCCATATGAGCTTACAGCTCTTGTTGCGGATAAAAACGACTATTATTGAGCTAAAAACGACTGGGTTGACGAAAAATTGGCTGATTTTAATGAAACAAGACCAAAGTTTTCGATGGGATCCCAAAAATTTAATATTTGATCCAGACATCTAGGTCTTGTCTTCGCCAGATCCAGTCTTCGCCAGGCTAATCATCTGAGAAAACCACTTTCAGATATACCTCTATAAGCCATCTATTTTGACGATACTCATCGAAACTTCCTGCTTTACTTCTGCCAAATTTCCTTTTTCGGCCGAATTCCGAGCGAACTACTTGCCCAGCAAAAAAAGATAGTTCAGAATCAAATTCAGCGTATCTCCTTATCCCTATAAAGAACATCTAATCAACTTCAAATAAGACTTTAACTTCTAAAAAAAAAATCCGGTTTCAACCTGACTCCGGACGAACTATATGTCCGGGTAAAAAATGATTGTCATATACAGATTCAGCGTCTTTTCTTATCCTTAAATCTATCATCTAATCAACTTCAAATAAAAACTTTGCTTTTAACAAATTTTCCGGTTCTGTCCGGATTCCGGACGAACTACTTGTCCGGCGAGAAAATGGTTTTCACCATCGTGTTCAGCATGTCTTCTTACCCCTAAATCGAACATTTAATCAACTTCAAATAAACATTATGCTTATAACAAATTTTCCGGCTTTGGCCGGATTCTGGACGAACTACTTGTCCAGCGAGAAAATGGTCTTCACCATCGTGTTCAGCATGTTCTCTTACCCCTGAATCGAACATCTAATCAACCTCAAATAAACATTTTGCTTTAAACAAATTTTCCGGTTTTCGCCGGATTCCGGGCGAACTACTTGTCCGGTAAGAAAATAGTTTTCACCATCGTGTTCAGCAAGTCTTCTTACCCCTAAATCAAACATCTAATCAACTTCAAATAAAACTTTTACTTTTAACAAACTTTCCGGTTTTGGCCGGATTCCGGGCGAACTACTTGTCCGGTGAGAAAATAACTTTCATATTCGGATTCAGCGTGCCTTCATACCCCTAAATCCACTATCTAAACAGCTTTCAAAAATTTTTAATTTGAATTACAATTTGAAAAAAATTTGAAACTCCTTCCCCACCCTCAAACTTAGAGCTACAGAGCCCATCTTCGAATTTGACTTGTACTTTGACCCGAAGGATCCTCCCACCAAGATTCATCAAAACATCTCAATCCCTTCGAGAGTTATCGTGCTAACAGACGGACAGATCGACGGGCAACTTTTGCGATGTCATAGGTATCCGTCACTAACGTTTTGGGATCCCAACAATTCCACGGAGTCTGGCGAAGACAGGATATCTAGAAGATCCAATTGTCTGGATCAAATATGAAATTTTTGGGATCCCATCGAAATGGTCTTGTTTGTACGCGGAGTCCGCGTGTAGTGATTACCTCATTCTCGCCGTTCCCTTCGAGAATACGCCTCAAGTCTGAGTCAAATCGGCACAAGCGTGACGTCACAAGCATTTGATCTATTTTACCTCAGAAAATTAAAAATTGCACTTTATTCATATCGGTGAATATATATTTTAACATATATATACAGAGCCGAGCGGCCAGCGAGGCGCTGGTTGCGTTTACGTTTGTGAAACGGCCTAGGGACAATCAAATCCTATGTAAGGTCCTCAATTACAAGACGTCACTATATACGTCACGACTGTACCTAATTCCGATACAATTTAGTCGACACCTTCAAAACTAGTGGTGTCGTCTGTGCTTTACGCACTTTTCGTACTTGAACCAGCCTTTTGTAGAAATCCCGACGGTGTTTTTCCAAAAGGTTACAAGCGACATTTTTCAAAATTGTTCAGCGAAAAACCTTTCACCTTTAGGCCAGGAAGATGCTAAAAGTCTCATAACGGTGTTTTTCGAAAAGGTTATAAGCGCTGTTATTCTCGAAATTGAGTTATCACATTAGCAGGGCCCTATCGAAAGCTGTGTCCTGAATGTCTGGTAAAATTTTAAAATCGAAGCAGCCGAGATACAGAGTTTTCTTTCTGAATGAGTAAAAAACAGTGTTTTAAGTTCGGTATTCGTAGGAATTCTATTGACTACAAACAACTTTCATCATTTCTCTGTGGGCAGTTCTATTCAGTTTCTTATTTGCCCTGGTCAGAGTCCCGAGATTTTCCGGCGTGCTTAGCCTTCGACCGGGAACTGTTTCAAAATTGTTGGCGAAGAACAGGGAATTTCTCAGTGTCAATGGTTCTTGCTTTGGTGAATGTTACATGGTTGTAAGGATTTGTAATAATGACGGAGATCTCTGAAAGGCTTAATCATGGGAAATAGTCAGTGTGTGGAAAACAAGGACAAGGGTATGTCAGAAGTTAGACGAATTCCTACTAGTAAACCGTGTGGATCAGTCAATCAATTTCGAGTTCCTACTGGCGAACCAATAGCTGCGTTTTTGCAGATACTTTGGTATCTGATACCACGTCAAAGGTCGTTTTTGCAGTTACTGAGTATCTGTCCAGTAAACCGTGTACTGCAGATTTCTCTTCCGTGCATTGGAGGAAGACACAAGTTCTTACCATTAGGCCTATCGGTTCTTGGCACCATGCACTTGACGCTGCCTCAGACCTTTGTAAATTACTTGAAAAAGATGAGAAGCTCCGGTTCTTCGTGCTACGACAACGAACGAAGGTTTTGCCAGGCACTATATTTGTTATACAGTATAGATTTCGACTTTAACAAGACCAAAGGTTCCGATGGGATCCCAAAAATCTTCGCCAGGCCAAACAGCTAATCATTAAGAAATCCAAGCTCAGATATGGATTCAGCATGTGCGTGTACCTCTATAAGCCGATCGAAATGATCCTGGCTTACTTCTGTGAATTTTGCGGTTTTGGTGAACTTCAAGAACTACTTGTCCGGCGAAAAACTAAAGCTCAAAAACGGATTCACCGTATCTCCTTACCCCTATACCCAACATCTAATCAACTTCAAATAAAAATTTAACTTCTAACAAATTTTCCGGTTTCAGCCGGATTCCGGACGAACTATATGTCCGGCTAAAGAGTGATTGTCATATACGGATTCTGCATCTCTTCTTACCCCCAAATCTATCATCTAATCAACTTAAAATAAAACTTTTACTTTTAACAAATTTCCGGTTTTGGCCGGATTCCGGGCGAACTACTTGTCCGGCGATAAAATGGTTTTCGTATTCTTGTTCAGCATGTCTTCTTACCCCTACTTCAAACGTCTAATCAACTTCAGATAAAACTTTAACTTCTAACAAACTTTCCGGTTTTGGCCGGATTCCGGGCGAACTACTTGTCCGGCGAGAAAATGGTTTTCATATTCGTGTTCAGCGTGGCTTCTTACCCCTAAATCAAACATCTAGTCAACTTCAAATAAAGCTTTTACTTTTAACAAACTTTCCGGTTTCGGCCGGATTCCGGGCGAACTACTTGTCCGGCGCGAAAATGGTTTTCATATTCTTGTTCAGCATGTCTTCTTACCCCATAATCGACTATCACATTAGCTGTTTCAAAATATTTTGCTTGTCCCTTAATTTGAACCCCCTCCCCCACCCCTAAATGTAGGGGTACAGGGCCCATCTACGAAATCGACCTTACTCTTGACCCAAAGAATGCTCACACCAAGTTTCATCAAAATATCTCATTCCCTTCGAGAGTTATCGTGCTCACAGACGGACGGACGGACGGACGGACGGACGGACGGACGGACGGACGGACGGACGGACAGACAGACAACTTTTGCGATGTCATAGGTATCCGTCACTAACGTTTTGGGATCCCAAAAATAGCAATAATGATATAATGCAGAAATTTAGCCATTGGCCTCTACAGAGTTCGCCTAAAACGCTTTTCACCATACATTTTTCCAGCGTATAGATTGTCCAAGGAATTCTTTGGAGAGTTTTGGAGAGACTATTTGCCAATGGTAGCGTTTCAGTGAGTTATTACAAGTTACGATGATTAGAGGAGGGGCGAGCGTGTTATAACGCTCTCTGGAACGAAAATAATAGCAACGCGGGCATACGTCATAACTTTTACGGGAGTTCCTGCAGAACCGATAGTTATCATCATTTATGATGCTTGGGGCCATCGTAAGTAAATTGTAACGATCGTAACAGACGGAGAACGAAAAAAAAATAAGAGCAGGCCCGTATCCAGGAGTTTACTTCGAGGGGGGGTTTGCCCCCGGGTCGAATCCAAAAGTACAAAAAAGACATAGAGCAGATTTTAAAGCCCACAAAACGATACTTTTGTGGGTTTCGGGAGGGGGAGGTCGAACCCCCTAACCCCCCTAGAGACGGCCTTGAATAAAAGGGAGGAGTTTATTTACTTATTACGGCGGTCTATGGAACGGCAACAATAACAAGAATAGTAACGATCGTAATTAATAATAAGTCGCTGGAACGCTACCGATGTCCATAGAAAACCGCTAGCAACTCAGCTTAAAGTCATGTCCGCACAGACCGTATTGTGTCCGGACACCACTACCCAGCCTTAGGACCGACTGGGAACCGTGGTCACCGACTGGACACTTACTGCACAGGCATTTTGGATGTGAGTAACCCCTCGATTTTGTCAGCAGGCACGTTCTCGTAGTTTCCTTGACACATCGTAAGATTCAATCTGATCGCCACGTTGAAGTCACGTGTGGGATGGGCAAAACTTGGTGAAACGTCAAGTTTATATTCCTTATATTTCAGAGCGTCCAGGGCCTCCAGGTCAACCTACCGTTTTTGTGTCAGAAGGTGTAAAAGGAGTTCTAGTGAAATGGGCCCCGCCGACGTTTGACGGAAACACTCCAGTCAATAGTAAGTATATGTACCTGTAAAGAACGTTACAATTTGTTTCCAGAAAATCCCCACCCAAGGACTTCACGATATCTAGGATATGTTTGGATCTTAAGAAGTCTATCACCAGAACCAAATTCCATTTTTTATTTTAAGGCTGCGTCAACACATCACTAAATGGCAATTCCGAAAACCTAAAGTTTAACTGAAAAGGCAGCTTGTTTTAACTTTGATATTTGAATAGGCTACACTGAAATATTTTGACTCATCTCAGAAGATTTTGTATTTTTCACCCGGGTCTCTAGTAATAACGTTCAGAGTCTCGTTCAGAGTCTCGTTCAGAGTGTTCGCTGCTTGCACGACAACCCAAAATTCACCCAGACGTGGAGAATTTGAATTTCAAAAAATAGGACTGAATTTAAAGATGCTCAGCTCGGAAAAGTTACGCCTCTAGTAAGCAGGAAAATGATAAGACAGCTGACTTTTCGGCAATGGCTTACTTTCGTAGTTGCTAAATACTTCTAGTTCTAGCGTAGGGGACCAGCACATAGATGTACCAGAAATCCGAAAAAATAAGTTCGTTCGATGAAATGAATCAATCATCTGTGGAAAACGGACAAACGAAATAACGCATTTTTATCGGGTTGTCAAGCCTATTTAAGTGAATAAATGATGTATGACTAGACTGTCGGATCTCAGACCTTTCAAACTTTCAGAACAAATTGATATTCTATTCCTACATCACTAATTTGAATTTTATATTATATGTTATTCAATCAATCGCGGACCCTGAAATTGCATTACAAGTCTTCCGATTCCAAGGAGTACCTCCTCTCGGTTCTCAATCGTCTCCAGTAAATCACTGAAAGTTGGGGCATAACTTTGAACTTGGCCAATCTCGGTCAGTGGTAAACACGGAAGCTTGTTTTGGATGTGCCATGCGAGCATGTGATAAGTGATAATGAGCGTGTTCCACCCTACTTACCGTAGTTACTACGCTAGTTACCGTAGTTTCTACGCTAGGCTGGAACGCTTTTTTATTTTTTAAGTCAAATATCAGGCCGCGGGCTGATCGGGCCAATCACGTTGCAGAGATGCGTAGTTACTACGCTCCCGAGCGTGGTAAGCAAATAGTTACTATTAGTTACTATTTTGAGAAGGTTGGAACGGTCAGCGTAGTAACTTTTCGTGAGGATGGAACGGAAATAGTAACTAATAGTTACTATTGGTAGAGGTGGGAACACGCTCTATCTATATCTATCTATAAAGCTAATAGGAAAACCGTTTTTTTCTCTCAATTCTTTCCAAAGAACAAGAACGCTTACCACCAAGAACAATTTACTACCTTACGAACAGACTATTGTCAGCCTGAATAACACAGAACGACATGAATGCAGCGCTTTGACGGAAGACATTCTGTATTGAAGATGTTCGCTTTACGCATCTTCTTTACTTCTGTTGTTTTACGCTCGCCTAACATTCATGTAACATCACCAAGCCGCCAAACGTCAATCCCATTTACAGTTTAACCGAAAAGGGCTAGGATAGGACAATCTAGTTACCCATCATTTATTCACTTAAATTGGCTTGAAGACCCGCTGAAAATGAGTTAATTCGTTGTTCCGCTATTCACCAATAATCGATTTTCAAATAGTGGAATTTCCGTGTGATTTGTGGTGTGGTGTGGTCTAATAGTAACTCTATGCGCTTGTATTTTTGCTGTATGCCTTCCGAGAAAGATATATCAATTTTTTTTTGTTCAGGACTAAGCAATATTCACCAATCTCACCACTGCCCACTGAAAAGCCGTATTTGTGTTGAGATTAAAATTTCCCGCGTCATAGTAGAATTTACGCTGTGGGGACGGCTGGAGATATTCTGAGCCTCATAACTAGAACAGATAGTGGAAAATCAAAAAATCCCTTTGCAGAATCCAAATAATTCAGTGTATCTAATTAAATGACACACAAATGAGTTGGCTCTTCAGTTAAACTTTAACGGCGTTTGGGTTAAGCGCTGTAAAATGGTGCTTTCCTGCCATCTATGAAAGAAATTAAAAACGGACCACAGAGCTCCACCCACTAAGTTCGGCAACGTTTTTGAAAGTCGGCTGAGACGTGACTTTTACTTTTGGCTTGTTTTATTTGTTCCTCAAAATTTGTATGAATAAGATTTAGCCTAATTTCTTCTAGCCTAATTTGAATTAATGATAAAACGATCCTATTGCTGAAATCTCAAACAGCTGACAGATCTCAGCTTTTACTTCAGTTGCTTATTATGGCCAAGTCCAAGACTCCAAGAGTGGCAAGAGCCAAAAAAGACACCTGAGGTGCATTTTATTTAGGTCCATTCGCCCGCGCGGGTCACTAAAATCGTTATATTTAGCGAGTGGGTGACAGATGACATCATAGTGACGTCACGGTTTCGCCGTTTTATTTACCCCAGCGGACAATTCGTCCGCTAGCGGACCATGAGACCAGCATGAGACACCCGCTGGAAAAGTGAGCGGGGAAATTATCGAAATTATCGGAAATTATCGTCAGGAAATTACCATTTGGCGCCAAGTTTGAATCGGTCCTGATAACTGACGAAACTTGCTCCGAGATCATTAATGTTGTTTTATTTACGCTTGCAAGCTCAAATAAAACGGCAAAATGCTGACGTCACAGTGACCCGCTAGCGGACCCTCGGATCGTAAATAAAACGCACCTCTGTAAATGCTGATCTTCTGCAGAACATAGTACAGGAGGGGTATCCAACCTCAGACAATTTTTCAAATTTCCAGTGAAGCCTTTCCTTCAGAATAATCCATCTGGCTTAAAAAGGAACCAACAAATATGACAAACATACCAGACTGAAGCTAACTGAATGGTTTACATATTGGGATAAATAAATATTGCTTCAATTTTTCTAGTTAAACATATTTTTCTTTTCAAACAAGATCACTTCATTTTAATCTCATCTCGATCCATTCAAAAATGACGAAAAAGAAAGAGATAGCAAAGTCAATAGGCGGAAAACAGGTTTTTAAAACATAACAAAATGGATCAGAAAAGGAACAGAATTTGAATATTTTTGGACATGTGACTTTGAAAAAGTCACATTTTGCCTCTCGACTGTCAGGATAGCTTGTACATTTCATTTAAACATTTTCGCGGCAAAAATCGAGGTAGTGTAAAAACGAGTTTAGGTACCCCTCCTGTAACCATGACCGGCCCAAGAGTGTCCAAGACCAAAGTGAGAATGGTTTGTTGGGTAGGCTATAGTCAGTTCTGTGGGATTGACTGGTGCCATTCATGGGGTGAAGTAACCAATTTGCCCGTTTTGTGTGTTTTCTCTAGCATCTTCAGTTTCAGTAGTTTCACTCAGATTTGTTTCCTCTCCCGGTACTTTCTGTAAGTCATGGCCACTGTACCTCTGCTGTACCTTGACTGCACACAATTTTAAATCAATCCTTCATGTTTTTTTGCCTTCTTGGCTCTTCTGAAAATGAAAAGCAAGAAAGGCTCAGATCAGAGGCAGAGGCCAACTGTATGCTCCATATCCGTAATGGTGTTTTTTCTTATATGGTACATGGCACCGAAGACAAGTGCTATAGTGAGCCATAGCTAGTCTAGATTCTATGTTTTATCTGTTTGGCTAGATCAAGGGAAACAAATGTTCTTTTTTAGGTTATAATGTCTATAAATGTGCTGTGGGATCCAACCACTGGGAAAGAGCACACAGCGTTCCAACAAGATCAAATGAAATTGTAATCCATGGTTTAGTACCTGGCCAGCCATATCAGGTAAGAAACTACATCTTTAATTCTAAGTCTATCTCTTTTTTTTCTCAGCAACCTAGCACAAGACAGAAGTCCTGTCTGCAGTAAGTAAAACAAGTTCAGAGAAAGAAAGCTAAAAAAATCAACAAAATAAATTTTGCTTAAACCAGGCTAACAGATTTTGCTACAAATACCTAATAGGGTAGGCCAGGGGTAGGCCTATGTCAAATGCAATTCTTGGGTACTCCGAACCCCTAAAAATTCAGTCAAGTTAACATTGTTTCAGTGCAAATGCTCTGCTCGCATAGCCTATCTGAAATTCCAGCATTAGTGGTTAGAATGTGCCAACTGTAACTAAGGAAATAATGGGCCATGATACTGGTCTTTGTGCTACTCTCTATTTCAATCGGACCCTATGTCATGATATGAGACCCTTGACCCTTCTGCAACATTTTAGTACGGTATTTATAGCTATGTGTGCTGGGAGAAAGACTTCTGTTGCTGTGTGCAAAAGGACAACTTTGTGACAAAGAGTGCCCTCAACATGAAAGTCTCTATTTTAACTTCATTTTAGCCTATATAGTGACTTTTCATCTAGGGTAGGCAAACTTTCTCTTTGGTACCATTCATAAGTTTTTTCGTCTACTTTTCTCTCTATTGTAAGTTATCTGTTCCAAGTGAAACAGTGAATCTGTAGGGAATAGTCAACAGTAAGAAGTACCAAGGCAGTGTTGGGCTATCCGCTCTCTTTCCTTGACTAGACAAGATGGCACTAACAGAGATGTAGCCAAGAAAGAAATTGAGTCTCTCATTGAATGAAGAACTTTGTGGGTGTCTGTTAATCTTTTTGTTATTTTTCCAGGTGCGAGTTGTAGCTGAAAACTATGTTGGTGCGTCTCTGATTGCAAGTCCCCCTTCGGAGGGCTTTATTGCTCCATACGACCCTGCACTCGCCAGGGACCCAGAGTTTTTGTTAGAACTGCGAGACATTTCGGCAATCGAAGGAGAAAGGGTGAGAAAATATAAATAATTTGCTTCCTAAGTGGGCTACTAGTCCTCTAGTCCTCTTGACCTTCGTGGCAAGAGCAGCATCTACGCCACCCCCACCCCTCGCTCACGTAGGCTAAGTTCTAGATAGGGGAAGAATACTTGAGTTAAGAGGAGGGCATCGTTTCGTCATATAGTTCGGGGAGGGTAACCCTCGTATCCAGTGAAATGTGTCTAGCCTGGGTAGTTGTATGGTCTAATTTTATCCGTGCAGTTCAGTTTAGTGATACGTAGTAGTATAAAATATTTTGATTTGAATGTGCTTCAGACTGGGAAGACTTAATCAGTAGTACCCAGAGGCATCCAGTCTTGATATAGTTGCATAGCATGTAGTTGAATCAGTTACTGCTGTATGCTACTAAGTATTAGCCCATACAACTTCCTACAGTTAATTTTCGACAAATTTTCATTGGGTAGCCGCCCACCCTCTTGCCTCCCCAGGTAATTGCGCCTGTAATTTTGCTGATTGATAACAGACATAGTATTGAGCATGTTTACTTAACTGTTGCGTTCATAGTAGGCCTACTGCAATCATACCCTTGCAAGTGGGCTACTGGGGTCTCGTCGAACCGTACATTTACAGACTCCATCTTTGAGCCCTATAGAGCCCCTTGATAATTCTTGGTATAGGGCCTTAGCCTTTCTTGCAACTCCATCACGCCTCTGATATAAAGAATGTAAGCAAAACAACTTGAGATCTTTCTGGGATCTTTGTGTCTCTTTCCCCAACGTAGCCTAGTTGAACGCACTTGGCTGCTATAGTTCCCTTGTTTTAGTCTATTTTTTTGACCGAAGCAGGGGACGAACCGCCGAGGATGGGGGACATTTTATCATTGTTTTTATTTGTTGTCGCGGAAAATTGTCTGTAAGGATAGTGTACAGAATTCATTTGGTTATGTCTGGACTGAACATTGCCCGATCGATCTTTCAGGACAAAGCTACAGAAAAGGCTTTCGCCTCGAAATAACTCTAAGAAATTTTGAGTAATCTAGCTGATGAGAGTTAAAATCCCATTAATAATGCACTTGAAACCATTGATCGATTCAGCAGTAACCGCATCTTCGGTAAGGCTGTTTGTTCCAAGGATCAACAATTCTGTTACCAAAGCCTTGACCTTCAGTTACCGTTTTCCTAGAGGTATGAAATGATCCGCGTACTCTGAACGTGTCCGAAAGCTCCTAAACGAACGAGAATGCTGAATTAATTCAGGATTGTATGCAGCATTTCGCTTTCGGACTTAAATTTTCGCTCAGTTGATGCAGCATTAATTCAGCATGAAATTCATCGAAAAATTCAGCAAAGATGCTTAACTTTACGCTGAATTTTAAGAAGAAACTGGGGAGCAGGCGATCAAGGCTAAATTTCGGTGTTCTAGAAGTGTCAGAGAAGAAATAGAGGTAAATGCAGCATTGAGTGCAGTATTTACAGCACTAAAAAGCTTTCGGACACGTTCTCTATCTGTTTGAGCCAAAAGCTTAGCCTAGGTTTAGAATAAGACTGCCAAAGTCATACGAACTGTTTGCAATTGACATTGACATTAACTAGCAATTACAAATTCACTCTGACAGTTTAGGAAAAACGTAAGGCAATCTGAAAATTGGCTAGAAAAATGTACAACGTATGGCCAAAAGCAACTAGTAGGGGGGGGGGGGTACACGGCACATCTGGCGACAAGACTCCAACTTTCCCCCATATTTTTAGGAAGTGTACTCCGTCTATCGTCTAATCGGTGTCTGATTCGGCTGTAGCCAAGATTGTTTCTGCGGCTAACTTATTTTTTCTTTCAGGTTGAGTTCGAAGTTGAAGTTGACGGAGTTCCCCTTCCTGATGTGAAGTTTTACAAAGATGGTTTTGAGATTTATGATGGACAAAAAGCTTCGATTGTTAAAGGACCAGGAGGAGTGTTCTACCTTATTTTCCGTACCTTGGCACTTGATGATTCTGGTGAAATCAAGTGCGTCGCCTCGAACGAATTGGGAGATGTTACGTCAGTCGCGCGATTGCAGGTGGATGGTAAGTTGAGCTTCTAATCTATGAATGAATGGCCTTAGAGTTCAGATCCTTGTGGTCCACCAGTTGCATCCGATACAGCCAATAGTTGCGTTTTTTGTCTCTGGTTCCTGTTCCGTGTTCTGTGTTCACAGTTGGTTGTTTTGGACAAAAAACGGTATTTTTGCTTACGCTGTTCCGTGTTTCGTGTTTTGTCGCTGTTCTGACGAAAAACGAAAATTTAGGTTCCTGAGCATGTCCTAGGCGGGAAATCTGTTAAACTGCAAATTAAATTCCAAAACGACCATACTTTAGGGTCCATCTTATCCTCTGAACTTCTGCAATTCTTTATTTTCTATCTGCGAATTCCTCTGCAATTTTCTATCTGAACAGTGACAAAACATGCTAGGAGAGCAAGTTCCGGGTTTTTCAAAACAGACAGCGGAACACAGAACACGGAACAGCGTACAAAAACGGGAAAATGAGAGACAGCGTGTTCCGTGTTTTGACAAAAACGGGAAAAATATAAAACAGAGAGAAAACAGTGAACAGAACAGAGACAAAAAACGCAACTAAAGTTTTCTACCCCTATATCGGCACTCTAAACAGGTTGGTACAGACATTTTATCATTACCTAGATTTTGTCTGAACTCTAGTCAAGCCTTTCCACCCCAACCGGAAACTTGTAGCGAATCCTAATTCAGCAACTGACCTCGCCGACCGATATATAAATCCGATCTGAAAACCGTGCGCCTCAATTTACTCTATATATCAGTCCTGATCAGATTCATCCGGCAATTAGATTCGTTCATGAATTTCCTGTTTGAAAGGAACAGTAAACTTGACTACGCAACTTTCGGCCATCGAATCGCCAGGGGGGCTTAGATAAATATGCAGGGTCTTATTGTCGACAGGTTCTTTGTTATCTCGAACCGTCTCGAACCCCCTCCTTAGTGTTCCCAAAGCTAGCTGGCAGGCCCTTGCCCCTTATTTACTGTAATTATGCACTTATGTACTGTAAAAGTTCGCCTTTTTACATGTAGACCACAGATTAACGACCTCCCCGACAAGACGGCCGGGGTTCGATTTCTAGTCGCGGCACACAAACCTTTTGCTTTTGCAAACCTTGTTCTGAAAAGTCGAATCCTCGGAAACTGCCCGGAAACTGCAATGGTCGTAACGAGAATTTTTCTTACTCTCAATATCGACTCAGGGTACATTCTTGATATGTTAGCTAGCTCCCCGAGTCAAGTTTGAGTCAAGTTTTCTGTTCCTTTAACCTGATTCCATTCGAACTGCTAATTCAAGGCCAGAACTAATCTCATTTTTCTGATTCATCATGTCCTTTTGTGTCAAACCAGCATTCATTTGGTTTTATCGAAGAGATAAATTCCTGAGCCCCTCCCCCACCCCGGAAATGTTCAGACGCAAAGCCTATCTTCGAGCTTAGTCTCACCATTGACCTGAAGAGTCTTCACAACGACTTACGTCAAAATATCCCAATCCGTTAGGGAGTTAAGTCCGGTCTTCACCTCCTGGAACTTCCGGAATCTGGGCTTCCAGATTGTTCTTTGACGTCTTCTGTAAATTGCATCTGGAACATGAACAGGTCCGAAAGTATATCAAAATAATCCGGAAAAGAGGGCTTTTGAACTTCCAGATTTCCGGAATTTTTAAGTATCGCAGAAGAAATTAAAAAAAAATCACGGAAAATCTGGGAACCCAGATTCCGGAAGGTGAAGACTCACCTTGATCGAGTTTGAGACAGACGAACGGACATTGCATGTATATCACTCACGTTCGTTCGGGATCCCAGCAGTAGCTCACGCATGGTTTTCGATGACTCGTCATTGGAATGTGTATAACGACGTGGAGTCATAGGTGTTCATTGTGACACTTTACTGCCCCTACTTGTTGGCATTCCTCTGGAATTTCGTCTTGAGTAATGTCACGTGCTGTCTCGTCTCTGCAGAACGGCGCTGAGACGAGCCACTTGATAATCAGGAATTGATGGGTAGGTGGAAGTTCGGCAAAAGGAGATTCACTGGAAACGAAATGAGCTCTGAAATCAGTATTTTTCTCAGCCAGCGATATTTTGAAGTCTCGTTTTGATTCTTCTACTTGGTGCTTCCGAATGTTTCAGCATATCTTTTGTTGCGCTATGTACATTCGATTCATTTCAGTTTAGTTTAAAAATTTGATTTGTTAAGAAACCCTACCCTAGGCTACAATAAAACGAAACGTAAATAATCACCACACACAGGCAGAGATAGTCCATCAAAGCCAGGATTACACGCATTACACGCAACAAACAAGTAATGTTTCATTGGACTAGTTTCAGTTCAGTTTCAGTTTCCCTGCCCTAGCCAAGCACTCCTTTCGTGCTTTCCTGGCAGGGATATTGTGTCAGTTGTGCATTTTTTTTTCTTTATATAGTCCAATGAAACTGAACTGAAATGGAACTGGAAAACACTGATTTTACACTATTTGAAGCCAGCAAACGGTTTCTCAGAAAAGTACGCTTTATATTAAGCAGTTCATATTTTTGTTCAGTGGGGGGTTCAGTGATCCCTTCTTAACAATAATAATAATATATACTTTATTGTCCGAAACATCATACGATGAACGCTAGACATAACGTGGCACTAATTTACTTATTCATATACTCTGTAAAATACTGGCGAAACGATTTACGGTACCGATTTGTTGCAACAGCGTGACACGGCTGGAGCTTACGCTTTTGCCATTTCACATAATGCTTAGCGGGAGGAGAAGGGGGGAGCCATTCCCTGTACCTTTGAGACTGGAGCAACCGATTTCCAAACTTAATTAGTAGACTATGTCTTCGATCATGTAGCGACTCCAGGCCCAGAAGTTCCAGCCGCTCATTGTAGCCCAGTTCATTTTTGCCAAGAATGATTCGGGTCGCTCTTCTTTGGACAGACTCAATATCATCACTCTGGGCTTTTGTTAGGCCGGCATGCCAGGCTGGACATGCATATTCTAAAATCGGGCGAACATACAGTAGGTAAAAATTAAGTAGACTTTTTGAAGAAAAACCAAACCGACGCAGTACGCTGAAATGAATATGTCTGGATTTTTGGAATAGACCGGAAATGAACCTGGGCAATTTTTTGTATAAGAGATAGTGGTCACCCGGGACACGGTCTAACTGAGGGGAAAGTTGAGCAGTCTGCTCGTCGCCATCCGCCTAGGGTTCTTTTAAGTTCAGACAGTTCCTCTGGATTGTTCTTTCCAGTGGCGAGCTTAGATGTTCCCGTTCTTGAAATGAGGAGTAATTGTTCAAAATTCTGGTCGATAGTTTTGGCAGTTGTCCTGCAAGATGCCGCTGGAGACCAAATCGCCTTGGCAAACGTAGAAAATGTCAATCTAATTCTATAAACAAGGTTCCTGGCACGCGCGTATGATTTTCACTCCTGAAAGTTTAGGCCGTTTATCTTCTATAAATTCTGAATCTGCCTTTTGCATGCGGTGAGCTAGATCTCAAGCTTCAGGAATTATGTAGGCTACACAAGAAAATATTGGTTAAATTATAGAATGAACTTCAAGGCTTTTCTTGAAGTTGGTCGGAATGCAGGACCGTCATTTTTCATTTTGCTGCGTCGGTCGGGGAAATATATATTCAAACAGTGGATAAAACGGATACGTAAGCTACGATGCTTTGGCAGCAAATCATCGTGTTTGTGGTGTCAAAGCATCGTAGCTGACGTATCCGTTTTGTACATTGTTTGAAAACATTCCACCTTAAAGTTTAACCGAAAAGGACTGGGATAGGACAATCTAGTTACCCATCACTTATTCACTTAAATTGGCTTGAAGACCCGGTGAAAATGCGTTACTTGGTTGTTCCGCTATTCAGGAATAATCGATTTTCAAATAGTGGAATTTCCGTGTGATTTGTGATACCTCTAATTTGTTGTATGCCTTACAAGAAAGATTTGTGACTTTTTTTTTGTTCAGGCACTAAGCAATCTTCACCAATATTGCCACTGCCCACTGAAAAGCCTTGTTTGTGTTTAGATAAAAATTTCCCGCTTCATAGTAGAATTTTCGCTGTGGGGACGGCTGCAGATATTCTGAACGCCATAACTAGAGCAGATAGTGGAAAACAAAAAAATCCCTTTGCAGAATCTAAATAATTCAGCGTGTTCAACTAAATGACACAAAAATAAGTTGGCTTTTCAGTTAAACTTTAAGGTAATATTTATCCAATCCCGTGCAGTGCCGTCTTTTACTTTTGGTGGGCTCTAGGTGCAACACAATGCAATATGGCTAGCAACTGCAGCCTCATATCCCAACAATGATGATGATGATGATGAAATTTTATTTACGCACTAGACGAGAGGAAAAATAGTTCAGTAGAGAAAAAGAAAAACCACACTGAGCTATAACGGAGTAAATTCACAGGATCAAAAAATAATACATCGTCCGTTTTACACCGTCCAATTTACACCGTCCGTTTGGAGGATGTGAACTACCGTCCGTTTTTGGAGGATGTGAACTACTTAGACGAATTCTCCTTCGGAGGGATCACTTTTCCTATAGCTCGCGTCTATTTGGCGATTGTAGTGGTTTAGAGAACTATGTTCACAAGCCCCTCGGTAGCTCAGTAGTAGAGCGCTGTCAGTTAAGGCCGAAGGTCGTGGGTTCAAATCCCGCCTGAGGAGCATTTTTGTCTTTCAGTTCACTACTTATAAAAGTATATAATGTTTTTTAATTATAAAAAAAAACGAATTTGATTTTTCACGTATTAACCTATGGGAGTTCCTGCGATTGGGCAGCGTCGTACATAAGGTGCACCTTACGTAGGGTATATTTACGTAATGTACCTATAAGGTTCTGAGTAGGTGGATAACACCATCACACCATGCGGTGAGGCAGTAAACCCATGACGTCGCGCGTAAAGTCTTCCTTATCCCTCCCTAAACTGCCAAGTAGAAGAACCAAATTTGAAAGCTGTCCTCAGAAACAAGACCAAAGGTTTCGATGGGATCCCCAAAATTTAATATTTGATCCAGACAATTGGGTCTTGTCTTCGCCAGATCCAGTCTTCGCCAGGCTAATCATCACCACCAAGTTTCATCAAAATATCTCATTCCCTTCGAAAGTTACAGACCATACAGACGGACAGACACTAACGTTTTGGGATCCCAAAAAGTCTGAAATAACTATATTTCAGATAATTATAAATAAAAGCACGATGAACAAGACCAAAGGTTTCGATGGGATCCCAAAAATTTAATATTTGATCCAGACAATTGGGTCTTGTCTTCGCCAGATAGTCTTCGCCAGGCTAATCATCTGAGAAACCAAGTTCAGATATACCTCTATAAGCCATGTCTATTTTGACGATGCTGATCGAAACTTCCTACTTTACTTCTGCCAAATTTCCGATGTATGCCGAATTCCGAGCAAACTACTTGTCCAGCAAAAAAAAAGAAACTTTCAGAAACGAATTCAGTGTATCTCCTTATCCCTATAAAGAACATCTAATCAACTTCAAATAAAACTTTCCGGTTTCAACCGGATTCCGGACGAATTATATTCCGGGTAAAAAATGATTGTCATATACAGATTCAGCGTCTCTTCTTACCCTTAAATCTGTCATCTAATCAATGTCAAATAAAACTTTTACTTTTAACAAATTTTCTGCTTTGGCCGGATTCCGGGCGAACAGGTTGTCCGGGTAGAAAATGCTTTTCACATAAGTGTTCAACATGTGTCTTCTTACCCCTAAATCGAACATCTAATCAACTTCAAATCTGGAACCTGGATGGATTATGGTTAATTTATTATATTATTTTATGTTGATGTAGTTATAGCCTACAGTATATTTAAATGTCTGCCATTTGGCCTCGAGCCCTCTCTCTGCCAAATTGGCTTTTTATATTGAAATTATATAGTAATAAACAGAACTTGAACTTGAACTTGAACTTCAAATAAAACTTTTACTTTTAACAAACTTTCCGCTTTTTGCCGGATTCCGGACGAACTACTTGTCCGGCGAGAAAATGGTTTTCACCATCGTGTTGAGAATGTCTTCTTACCTCGTAATCAACTATCACATTAGCCACCCCCACCCCTAAAATCCTAAATGTAGGGCTACAGAGCCCATCTACGAACTCGACCTTACTCTTGACCCGAAGAATCCTCACACCAAGTTTCATCAAAATATCTCGTTCCCTTCGAGAGTTTTCGTGCTTACAGTCAGACAGACGGACAACTTTTGCGATGTCATAGGTATCCCTCCACTTACGTTTTGGGATTCCAAAAAGGAGTTACATAAATTTTAATAAATATTTCAAGCAAAATGATAATTCAAACGAAAATAGACATCTATAAAGTGGGAGGACGAAGATGGTCACCCCGGATAGATTGTCACGTGCCGGATATCCTCGCGTTCGGCTAAACTTTACAACACTTAAACACTTGTCTGGAACTACATAATTCCGAACACTTCTTCTTTAGGTTAACTGTAAAGGCATATCGAAACAGTTTCCTGAGAAAATATCTATATTTATTGATGTTGATAAACATCACTATATTGTTTGTGACTTTTCACAAACTTGATGACAGACTAGCCAATAATCCAATTGCGCGCTGGAACGTATGGAGTAAGCGGGCCGTTAATAACGCGATACTTGTGTTTGCTCATACTCTGCTCTGGGCCTCGGCTTCTGATAAATGGACAAGTAAATATAAAAGAATTCTGAGAGATAAACGCGTGTTCCACCCTTCTGACAATAGTAACTATTAGTTACTATTTTCGTTCCAACCTCGTGAAAAGTTACTAAGATGACCGTTCCAACCTTCTCGAAATAATAACTAATAGTAACTAGTTGCTGACCACGCTCGGGAGCATAGTAAGCGTGATAACTACGAATCTCTTTGATGTGATTGGCCGGATTAGCCCATGGCCAGCACGTACGTGGTACGATATCTTGCCAAAAATAGAAAAATGCGTTCCAGCCTTGACGCCAAGAAGCAAGAATCCGTGACGTCATGTTTAGTAACTACGGTAAGTAGGGTGGAATACGCTCATAGTTACGTAGGATCACACTTCCACTTCCAGTAGGCCAATCCGTCATTTCTGTGACTCAGTTTTTCTTTCTTTAAGCTCCACCTCGAGCCGTCCCGACTCGGCAGCTTGACGAAGGGGTCATATTCGATGCCAAAGAGACCTTGCGTCTCCGAGTTTCCTTTACCGGTCGACCCACCCCAGATGTGACCTGGTACCACGAAGGAGTCCTACTAGAGTCGGGAGGCCGAGTTCAGATAGAGACTTCAAGCCAGTCCAGCACTCTCAAGGTATTTAATATTCTTTTATCTGTTCAGTTGGAGCTTGTTTACTCCTCTTTACCCGTGCCCTTAGATAAAACTCTTTCAATAGTCGAGCTATTTTATACGGAAAGTGTGGAATTTGGAAGTGGGGCTTCTGAAATTACAGACAAAGCTAAAAAAAATGTCATCCACTGTTCGTTGTTTGGTAGCCTGACCTGAGCCGTGTTTTATTCGAAGTTCATAGTACAGCGAACTGTTTGTTGTTGTTTTATTTGCCAGCGGGCCGCCCGCTGAGTGCCAGCAGACCTGCTAGTTTGTACGCTGGGTGAGGCAGGGAAGAGTTCAGCGTACCTTCTTACGTTGTCCACCAGGGATAAAACGGCTACTTACAGTTCGCCATCCGCTCCCGCTGTACTATGAACTTCAAATAAAGCGCAACTCTGGCTTAGTGTGGTTCATGGCATCATGCAGATATTTTTTTTTAACATGCCCAAATAATATTGATTCATTGACCCGCTGCAAAAACTGTATATGGAAAAGAAAATGAGTACAAGACAGACAGAAGAGAAGTTAAAAGCCTGTAAACGATGAACAATACCTATTGTTCTAAAACAGTTCATGCTCTGCGGATTTTCTTGCGGCTTTAAGACGTCTGTTAAGAATACAATAGAATTGCATTGATCAAAAGTAACTATCACAGCGTGACCGCCGAATTTGACCATTTCGCCATACGAAATAAATAAATCACTCTAACGTTTTCGTCTAAAAAAAGTTTAAAAAGACTACCTTTTCAGTTATTGATTCCGTCCGGTCGGTTCTGGAGTAAGAAGCAAAGCTAAACGCGTCCAGAAAAATCGAGACAGGGTATAATCGCTGCACCAACTCTGCCTTTAAGGCGGGGATCGGCCACCACCTATTATATACTCATTACTATATATTATTATATTATTTAAAGCTGGAAAGCATCCAAGCAGGCCAAGCGACCTCAGGCAATAGGTGTTCAGAATTTAAATAGCCTGTTAAGCTTTTCAGTTTACCTTTAAAGGTGGGAGCTGCTTGAGACTACGTTGTTCTGATTCTCTCGGAAAACGGAAACCGGAATCCGGCCCTCGCATCCCGGAAAACTGTGTTCCACTTTTGGTAAGCGCTTTTGAGACGTGGGTCAGGGAATCGCCGCGCTCGTCTGATATTTAGAGTCATATAAATAATATTTCTTTATTAAAATGACCCCGGACCCGTTTCTGTCCAGGTTCCGGTTTTCGAATCGCCTTTTTCATTTCAGATTACTAACGTCAGACGCTCGGACAGAGGAGAATACAATGTCAAGCTCGCCAGCTCCCTCGGCGAAGACTCACAGTCCATCCTGGTAACGATAACAGGTAAGGCTCGTTGCAAGCCAGTAATGGTTGCGTTCCCTGATACTTACTCTTTTACTACTATGTTCAGGACACAAGTTGTTCAGGCCTCACTGGCGCTGAATGCTGGCGGATGACCCTGGGCCTTAATACCGGTCCTTGGTAAAGAACGTCAAGCCAAGGTGAATCTCATCTTCTCCAGTGGCGACGGAAGACTCTTGTAGGTTCGAGGTTAATTTTCAAGGTATTCAGTCGTGTCTTTAGTTGCGTTTTTGCTGATACCATGGTATCTGATATAGGGTCTAAAGTCGTTTTTGAGGTTATCGTGGTATCTGATACCACGGTCAAAAGGTGTTTTTGCTGTTGTCGTGGTACCTGGCCAGTTACCGTGGTAACAGATATTCAGATATCACGGTCCGACCGTGGTATCTGGTCGTGGTATCTGGAAACGCATCTCACTTTCATCAAACTTTGTCAAATTGGTGAGAAAAAAGTTCAGCACTTAGTGATGTAACTGGATATCAGTTTTTCTTTCGGGATGATTTCGAAAAATGCAATTCCGGCAATCGTCGGTTTTGCAGTGGACCGTATATCAGATACCACGGTAACTGCAAAAACGACCAATTGCAGATCAAGTTACCGTGGTAACAGATACCATGGTATCTGCGAAAACGCAACTTTTATCTGGCCTTCCTGTCGTTTTCCAGTTTGGGAGAGAGGTGGGGGAAAGCGCCTTCTTCGTCAGGGTGTCTTCACTTTAGCGGCTGACGTGCCTGAACAAAGTAAGTCGCCGCTACTTCACCAACGTGAAGCACTCCCTGGTGCGATTACCTGTTTATATATAGTAAGAAGAGGAACCATAAGTCCTTGTTTGGCTTGGCGTATCGGAATAGTTATTGTTTTGTGTTCATCCTACGCTGCCGTTCTGGGCTTGCTCTGTCCTATCTGGGTATTTACTTACGATGCTCTCGAGCGCCATAGCTCGAACGTAGCGATAGTCGATGTTTCGATAATCGAATAACGTTTCGATTTTGCTCTAAGGAACGAGAATAGTGGAACCGAACACATTGTTACGATCATTAGTTTTTTGGAACGCATCCTGATTAATAGCAAATTTCGCAACGCTTCTCTGGTTGTTCAAGGCAATCTTTCATAGCCCGTGCTGTTCCCCAATCACTGAATACAGCTGTCACTCACACTTTCTCACCCGGCAAATCATAAGTATATTTCCAACCTAAGCTGACTGCGAATCATATTTGATGTTGCTGAAACACCTGAGATTTATTCCAGCGATATTTCCGTTGTTCTTGGCAGGGGTTCGTTTCTCTAGCTTGACCTTAAAGGACCCCTCTTACTTATTTTGCCTCTTATGTTATATAGTTATCCCAAGGTTCCCTTCCGGAAATATATGCTTCTGAAATCCCCGACTTTCGCTATTGTTTCGTTTTGTTCCTACGTCCTTTTATCGCTTTTTTGGCCCTGCCGAGGTTTGCAGTCACGCTTGATGATTGATGATTCGCCGATACTCTTTCACATGAGAAGCTTCATAGTGTTGTTTTTCATTTTGGAAATTCATTTTCTTGGTTTTCCCACTTTTTTTTAACCATGGCGCGATCAGTTTTCAAAGATTTTACGTCCAGGCGCTGCGTCGGAGAACGGGAGGACTACGTAGAGCGTGTTCCACCCCTTTACCAATAGTAACTATTAGTTACTATTTCCGTTCCAGCCTCACGAAAAGTTACTACGCTGACCGTTCCAACCTTCTCAAAATAGTAACTAATAGTAACTATTTGCTTACCACGCTCGGGGGCGTAGTAAGCGTAGTAACTACGCATCTCTGCAACGTCATTGGTCCGATCAGCCCGCGGCCTGATATTTGAGCGAAAAAATAAAAAAGTGTTCCAGCCTAGCGTAGTAACTACGGTGACTAGCGTAGTAACTACGGTAAGTAGGATGGAACACGCTCATAGAGTCGCTGACTAGAAAATCGCTAATTTCTCGTGGCAGGTAATGAAAACGATATTTCTGAGCCACTTCATCGTGAAAAGATCATTTCTAGAAGAGTTTTGCTTTAACAGGACTGAACAGGACATTGCCAAGAAGGGCCGAAAGATCGCTAGAATACAACTCAGCTGACGCATCCGTTTAAAACAGTCGAATATGATTCGCAGTCAGCTTGGATTGAAGGAATATTCATATTAGTATTATGGATAATAAGCTATAACTTTTCTCGAACAGGTGTGTAATGTATATCTTCCTATGACCCACGGTCAGTTATATTACGATAAACTTCACAATGAAAACGCCACGGAAAATCCAGCCAATCACATTTCAGAATTAGTCATAACAACCTGCTGGAGAGGTTGTTATTTGTCATATCAACCGCCCCGGAGGTTGTTATGACTAATTCTGAAACGTGATTGGCTGGATTATTTTCAGCCCCGAAAAGCGGAAATTCTGTTCGAAAAAGTTATAATAGTTAACATACCTCCATCTCGACTGATATCGGAATCACAAGCTCGACGGCCATTTCAAAATATCAACCTCGCCTTCGGCTCGGCTGATATTTTCCATAACCTGCCTCGCCTTCGGCTCGGACAGGTTATTTTCAATGTCCATCTTGCTGTTATTTTCCGGTATCAGCCTCGATGTCTGAAGTTAACCTTTAATATCCTAACCAATTAACTAAATAATGGAAGAGGCAATAAATAATAAATGACGACGGCAAACATTCTTAAAAAAAGAACAAGCACAACGAAACACCACAGCAAAACAAGTTGTATCCTGAAGATGACCCTTGTCAAGAAGGGCGCTATATATCGCTAGAATAAATCTCAGCTGATGCATTAGAATTTCAGGTTTCGACAGCATCTTCCAGTTTGATGACAACAAATCCGAGATTGGCACCATTTTGGATCGAAGTTTTGCCGCGATCTCGAATACCAAAGAGGCGTACATTTTTTGTTTTCTACATGTCTAACAATTTGTCTCATTCCAGATCGTCCCACGCCTCCTGGTGCCCCAACGTTAGTCTCGGTTTCTTCAAATTCAGTAGAACTGCAATGGACGCCACCAGAGGACGACGGTGGCTGCAAAATCAGCTCTTATATTGTCGAATATTACAGAGTAAGTCTTCTTATGACACGGGTTGTAGTAGGTGTTGGTATTTTTTGATGTGCCAACTACCTTTTGTCCCACGACCTTTACGCCAAGTATGACAACCTTAATACAGATGCCTTCCTGGGAACGAACTTAGCTCTGGGACTTGTACCTGATATTCAAACGAAAATTTGCGAGAACTGAGCAAAAGCACAGGACGTTCCAGTGGCGGACAGTCTCAAAGACTTGTTCGGCTATAACTCAGGATACCTCCAAACTGATTCGCATCGCGTATGGCCGTCTCCGTCCAAACCGAAGTCGTCATAACCGAAAGGCACTTGGCGAATTTATAATGCATTTTGCCTTATGTCCTGTATTTTTCCGGTGAGTACCACATTCTGCGGAAAAAAGCCATGAAAGTTTTAAAGACGTCCTATCTTAATCATTGTAAATTTTAATGTATCTCCCTCGTTCATGTCGTAATCGTAAGTTTATTCAGGAGTTCGGCGTGCAAGATGTTATTCGGTCACTGGAGAGGACGTCGGCGTCTCTGCTAAAAACACCTGGTCGTCCAGCTCATCATCTACATGATGTTTTTCATGAATTCTTTAAGCCTATAATTAAAAATTAAGTCCAAAATTGTCGTCATCAGTGTTGATTTTTATTTGTGTTGTTTTTCCTTTTTACCATTTAACTCCGCTGTCGCCTGGTGGGTCATACATTAAATATATTATATAGTAAATGTGCCGTTATACTCCACCGATTGACCGAACTAAATTTTTAAAATTCAAGAATTAAAGATGCGATAACAGCAAGAAAATTTAAGCGAAGCTGTTCAGGGTACATTCCTTTCAAATAACACTGGGCGATGATACCTTTAAGGCTGAAAAAAAATACCAAAAGACCTTCGACACTACGTTATTCGTCACGCACTGTGTTATTCGCCGTATTATTATTCGTGTTATTATTATCACTATTGCAATAGAGATTTATCATTATGACTATTATAATCATTTTCATCAGTTGGCCTAGCTTGATCAGTGCGAATGGATTCCAGCGAACTAGGTAAGAATTTCCGTAGTGTGGGGTTCCGGTCATGAATCGATCTGAGTGTAATGGCGACGTTTCGTATCTGCCCTAAAAATGACCGTTTTGGAGAAAAGGATTTAGCAAAACGTCCTGTGCGTGTATATTTATCGGCGTTCTGTATTTCTCGTTGAGGAAGTCAGAAATGAACTTTCACCATCAGCAGTTGCAGAATTCTACAACGCGACAAGTGTCCATCTAGCTTACTATCTGCCAGTAATTTTTGATGATCTAGAGGTTTTTTTCTTCTAGTCTGGATGGAATATGTGGCTGAAGGGTGGCACTTTTCGACAGTTGAGTGGATCTCTCAACGATCTCCTGCCTGGGTCGGAATATAGATTTCGCGTGAAAGCAGAGAATCCGTATGGAATGAGCGAACCCAGCCGAGAGTCGGCCTTAATAGCTCTCCCAGCCCTTTCTAAAAGGTAAGAGAAATGGAAGTGCAGCATTGAATACCAGTCGCATTTTTTGCACCAAGAGCTTACTCCTTACTGCTCTTTTGGCCTTTATTTTTTTTTTTTTACCAAGCCCTTTGTCCTTTCTGCCCAGGCTTGCGAAGAGATTAGACTGGCAACTCCGAGGTGAATTGACCAGTCTTCTCAGGAGAACGGCGTCAGACTCCTTCTCTACCAAAAACAGTCAAACATTGATGTGGACAGAATCTCGACTGCTGTTTATTTCTCTATTATGAAACTTTTTCTGATTTCTATGGCGTATTCTCGCTGTTCCCGAGGACCCCTTGGGGAATCGCGAGAATAGAGGGAGTCACTCCACGTGGACTCCGCGTGCGGAAACAACGAGAACACGGGGAATGCTTCCAAATGGATTTTGTTCGAACAGAAATATGCAGTAGACGAAATTAGTCTGGATCCACTTTATTTTTGGCTTTATTTATTCTGATTGTTTTTAATAAATTTTACACTGGACCAACACCAGCAAAAATTGATTCCCCTTCGAATCCGAAAGGGAGTCCTTTTTCATGATGGTGATGATAATCGGAGCATCCCCCGTCCGTGGGGACTCGCGAGAATACGGGGAGTGAGTCCCCGGGACATACAAAAACGCGGGGACTCGTCAAGTGAAGTCCTCGGGGAACGGCGAGAATACGCCTCTAATCGTCTCAAAATTAAAATGAGCGGGAAGAAGAGCGACTTTCCACTGAAATCAGGTGCGAAAAGCGACGCAAAACTACATTTACACTGTAAGATCGGTTGGAAAGTTTCCGCCAGACTGGACTACAAGATCCCATGCGTTTTGTCGGTAGAAAATGCTGTTTTCCTTCTGTTACACCTGAACATTGATGTGGTTCTGTCGCGCATCTTTTGAGACAATAAATAAATCGCATCGCGCCTAACATCAGCTGTGTGACTGGCGGGTCGCCGTCACTACCCCCACACGTCATAAACCCCACACGTCAGTTCACCCACAAGAAAAATCCGACAGTTCGCCGACACGTCAGTTCGCCCACACGTCAGTACCCCCACACGTCAGTTCGCCCACACGTCAGAACCCCCACACGTCAGTTCGCCCACACGTCAGTTCGCCCACCGTCAGTTGACCCACCGTCAGTTCGCCCACTTCAGAAATACGTCAGTTCTCCCACACGTCATAACCCCCACACGACATAACCCCCACATGTCATAACCCCACACGTCATAACCCCCACACGTCATAACCCCCACACGTCATAACCCCCACACGACATAACCCCCACACGTCATAACCCCCACACGTCATAACCCCCACACGACATAACCCCCACACGTCATAACCCCCACACGTCATAACCCCCACACGTCATAACCCCCACACGTCAGAAGACCCACATTTTCCGACAGTTCGCCCACATATGATGACCCAACCGCCAGTTCGATAATCTCGAGTGAATGCAATTAAAAGAAAGGGATCATAGCCCAGGGGATTCGTAAGAAGAAGTCGACTTCTGCGCGTTTAGTGAGGGCGAATATTAATTCAGTATCGTCAGAAGCTTGCTAATTGATTCGATTCTTTTGTTTTGTAAGTGGGAAGGACACAAAAAGAAGAATATGTGCAAGAGAAAGGCGTTGTAACAAGTTGGTAACGAAGGTGGACGATTGGGACTAGTCCATATTGAAATGAAAATGATAAGAATTATAACTTTTGTTGGCCAGCTTTCTTACTCTTTTTTCAACAACGCTTAATATAGTCAGGGGCGTAACTACCATCGGAGCCCTAAGTGTGCCGATAATTCTCATTGAGTGCCGTAGGATACCGGAAATGGAGATGGATGCATAGTTTTTCGCCTGACTTCAGATATTGTATGTTCTATCTGAACCTTAGAGAAAGGGTCTTTCGAAAATAACCGAAATTAATGCTCAGCGACGAATCTAATCGGTCCTGGGTTGTTCAGTACAGTACTGTACCCAGATAGGAGACTAGTTACTGTAACTAGTAGATAGATTTTCATCAATAATTATACCCAGATACCGGAGTGAAGTTACCCTTTGAATTTGAATATCTGTATCCTGATCAGTTATTGTTGAAATTCCTTTTGCTTTGTGACCAATTTTTACTATAAATGATAAATTTCGTTTTTGCGGCATTCAATGACAAACGATTAGCTTTTAGCCATACAATCAGTTGGGAAAACGCGATTTGCAGCTTCTCTTTGACATCCTGTTCCGACTGTCAAGCAGCTTCTAACGTACTGTCAGCAGCTTATAACGTATATAGCCTATTGAAGACAAACTTAAACTGAGCGCCGCAGCAACATTTTTGTTAATCCGACCTTTTACTGGCAAATTCAACTACTTCCCATGCTAATTCTAGCTTTTAATGTTGCCCTGACCACAGAATCTCAAGCTTAAAACCCCACCTAAATGACGTACGCTTCAACTAAATAGAAAGTAGGCTATTACCAAGAATAAATAACGAGACAGAATTACTCTCTCCCTATCTCGGTAATACAAACATGCTGAGTCGAGTAAAATACGACCGATTCCCGATGCAGAAGAGCGGGTTCGTGCCACATCACGTTTCGTTACCTCTATAAATAGCTAGATCGCCGGTAAGTTGTGAAAGAGGAAATCTAGAAGTCAACGCTGATTGGTTCCGTGGAGACGCTCCAGAGAGGATCAGCGCGCGGAGTACGCCTCCTTCTCGCCTCTTTCGTTATTTCTTGTGCGATAGGCAACGGTGAAGACGGAAGAGACAGACATCAGCTCAAAGCTACAGTAAATAGTTCCAGCTCCGCTCAGATTTGTCGGGGTTTTCATAGTCGCTGCACGGACTAAACACAGAAGTTCTTACTGATTATTTGTTCTTGCTATTACGAAAGGCGCCGCTGGCAAAACTTTTTAAATCCACCTTTTTTCGGGCAAAATTTGACCACTTCCAGTAGTAGTTCTAGCTTTTAACGTGGCTGAGATTTTAGGCCTAAAACCTCGTCTAAATAACTCGCCTTTCTACTAGATAGTGAATAGGCTACTATGAAATAAGCCACAGGGAAAATTCTTAGGTAAGAGAAAGTAAGGGCTGCCTAATGTACATGGCAATGCTCCCACTCTGCCCCTTCCGAAAAAGGTAGTGGCCACCCAGAATAAAAAAGATACAAAGTAAATTTGTTTTGAATTTGAAGGTGGTGTGCATGTGCAATCATCAGGCCCGTCATTTCAGTGCTTACAAGGCCGGTTCATGCTAAGACCATACTCCGCAAGACATCCTTGTTGTATGCTAAAATAAGGAGATTTTTTGCACAAATCAGAAAGGCTGAAATTGAAACTTTGTGCCGCAGGCAGAAATTTCGAAAATCGGCACATTTTATGGTAAATGCAGAGATTTTGTACAAAACCAGTTGTGTTCAAATTGTGCGCCACAGGGTGAAAATCACAGTTCGATAACTGCATTTATGTCATTCTGACAAACTTGAACCCTACGACAGTCATTCTAACAAGCTCGAAACCCACGACTGTCTATAAGATACAACTAGAAAATCTCTTCGGAAAATACGACAAGAAACGGGTCATTTGTAGGGAAAATTCACGATTTGATGTCACTCTGGCATGCTCAAACAAACGACTATCGTTCTATCAATCCCAGAACGCACAACTGTGAATCTGACAAGCTCAAAACATACGATTCTTCGTAGGCCATGTGATTGGAGAATGTCATTCGCGGGCAAAATTCACGTTTTATAACTGTCTTTCTGTCATTCCGGCAATCTGAAACATACGACTCAACGACTGTCATACAGAAAAGCTCAAAACATACGACTGAGAGTACGATTCTCTGAAACAAGGGGGGGTGAGTCACCCCCCCCCCACGCCCCCCCCTCGAACCGCCCTTGTAGTTACAGTTTGTAGGCTATGTTTCAATGTGAAGGTTTTACGCTGGATAAAAACCAACGTCACTAGTCGTTTACCTTTAAGGGGGGGGGGGAGGCGGGTACGTTTCGGGTTGTGCCAACAAGTCTGGGAAACTGACGAGAAAACCCTTTTTTTTCTTCAGGTTTTCTTGGTTGTTACATTACTCGGTAGGCTACACTTCTGGACATTAACATCAAGGCCAGCCCAGAAAGGAACATATAATATAAGCATATAGTAAAACTGAGAAGAAGACAACAACAAGTCTGGGAAACTGAGGAGAAAAACCTTTTTTTCTTCAGGTTTTTCTTGTGTTAGATTACTCGGTAGGCTATACTTTTGGACATTAACATCAAGGCCAGCCCAGAAAGGAACATGTTATATAAACATATAGTAAAACTGAGAAGAAGAAAATAAGCTAAACTTCAAGTCGACGCTGCTTTATAAGTTGTGTCAAGAAGGTTAGGGTCGATCTTGTTCAGCATGTTTTTTTATGACCTCATAAGCCTTTTCCTGCACTTCAAGTGTGGGCGAATCTCAAGCGTTGCCTGTTTCTGTAGTAATTTCCTATTCCGGCTTTGCTAAGTATACTCTAAGAATGGCTGCAAACAAAACTTACTGTAGCTCGAACTTGTTCGAACAGTTCCAGTTCTTTTACGACCAGAGTTACGAGCTCATATGGCACTTGCTACGAGTAGGCAGTACAAGAAAGTAAATGAAAACGTCACAAAATACCCCCCTTCCAACCTCCCGCCGTCGAAAGATGCGGTTTTGACCTAGAAATGGAATATTTATGGCATCTGCTCCTACAACCCATCAAGTTTCACTCGAATCTGAGCATTTCCGGGTAATGTCCGACACCCCGAAGTCAAATCCTTCCGGGAGCCAAAAATGGAATATCTAGGGTAAATGACGAGGTTCAAAGGCGAGGTTCTCCAACATGCCCACTCTGCCGAGCCACGCTTAATCGGCAGATGCCCTTTTTGTCTCTTTATTAACTGTTACTCTTCTGAAGTATACATTCTCCTCACTCCATATATTTGAAACCGTGTAAATTTCGTGTCTGTGCTTTTATTTTTGTTTCACGTGTGCATAAATTTCTAGTCCCTTTCCGCGACCAAGTTTTTGCTCAATATATTTGAAATGTTCTTCTTTACCATGTTTTATTTTGTACTTATATGAAGTAATAATAATCGAAGCATTCATTTTTAATGGTATACTCGTCCTATTTTAGTTTTCTCCCCTCGTGTCTCCCACTCCGACTTGACATAACGATGCATGTTCAATGACCGAGCCAGATACACACACCCGCAGTATTATATTCAATGTTATTATTGCCGGACCGGACAGAAACAGAAGCTTTCGGTAGTCTCAGTGCCGTTCGCCAACAGGAAACTTCAGTATCGGGCCGGGCCAGCACGCCGTGGTTAAAAACTGGAAAAACAAAGAAAAAGAAAAAGAGCCTGGAAAATGAAAAAAAAAACATTTTGGAGCTTATCATTCACTTATTTTTAAAAGGTCAATTGGCGGACCTTTGAGGCTTTGCTCCGTGACTGACAAACTAGACTAAGTCGAAAAAGTGATAAAAAGCCGTAGGTGCAAAAGGAAACACTGGCGAAGGGTGGGGATTTCTGAAACTTGTAATTCCACAAGTAAACTAGGGATAATCGAAAAGGCAGAGAGGTCCTATAAGTTTCACTGCATAGAGTCGGGCGTTCCATTCGATAAGGCTACGCTTCACTTGCGGCCTATTGGAGGTGGCAAGTCCTTTTTAATTTTCTCGCGCACCAGGAATGACTTTGCCGCCTCAAAACCGGCCTCAAATGAAGCGCAGCCTTATCGCATGGAAAGCTCGACTTCTCGCAGTGAAATATCAAATCTATTCTACCGAAGCAAAATTTTAGTAAGATGTAGATGTAAAAGAACCTCGAACTACATTGTGTTTCTGCTCAGATGTAGTTGACCACTTTACAACTAAGATATGCTAACAGAAAATTACACACGGCTTCGGCTGTTTTTAGCCTCTTTCCATCTCCCTTACCTTGAACTACAATCTTTGCAAAATTTGCATAGCCGGTCTTCGGACGAATAAGCTCCGCGGATACAATGATCGGGTGCCTAATACGTCACGCAAAGAGAAGAAACATGGCAAGCGTGATGATCAGTGTGTTGCTAATAGAGGAAATAGGATACACTTATGAAGTTGAGCATCTCTGGAACGATAATGAATGGAAATAATACTGAAGCAGAATGAATTACTATAATAAGTACGACGTCTCCTTTAAGGGATTGAAATGCAACCCGCCAGGTCCTCGTATGTACTTTAACGAGCGAGAAGGACGAGCTTCCTTCTCTGATCCCTGCGTGTTTTCTTTCGTCTTTTTTTCTTTTCGTAAAAGAAATCAAAGCTATCAGATCTGACAGCAAGCTTCCGGCGATTCTGAATGAATTTTTTGCCTTCGTTAAAATGCGCAAACGTCGGTCCCTTCTATTTAGTCCCCTGGGTTTTGACCGTTGACTCAGTCGGGTTTTCTGAATTAATTGGCGGTGGGTCTTTGTTGTGGGCGAACTGTCGGAAAGTGTGGGGGTTATGACGTGTGGGAGTTATGACGTGTGGGGGTTATGTCGTGTGGGGGTTATGACGTGTGGGGGTTATGACGTGTGGGGGTTATGACGTGTGGGGGTTACGACGTGTGGGGGTTATGACGTGTGGGGGTTATGACGTGTGGGGGTTATGACGGTCGGCGAACTGACGGTCGGCGAACTGAAGGTCGGCGAACTGACGTGTGGGGGAACTGTCGGATTTTAGGAGTGGGTGTACTGACGTGTGGGCGAACTGACGGTCGGTGAACTGACGTGTGGGTGAACTGACGTGTGGGTGAACTGACGTGTGGGCGAACTGACGTGTAGGCGAACTGTCGGAAAATGTGGGCCTTGTGACGTGTGGGTGAACTGTCGGAAAATGTGGGCGTAGTGACGGATTTTGTGGGTGTTATGACGTGTGGGGGTTATGACGTGTGGGGGTTATGACGGGACCCCTGACTGGCGGCTTGTAGTCTGAATTTCAGTACTACTGGTCATCGATATACTCGGCTAAGTTTGTTATAAACACCTAGATAGGACACACGCCTATCCCGCAATGTTAAACTTTCGGACAAATCTAAAATTCCAAAAGCCGAAAAACACAAAAAGTGGCGTTTCTCCATAAGCCGTAATGTTAATGTTCGGTATTGTAGCTTAGGCCTATGACGTCGGAAATTAGTTCCGACAGCGGCAACAGGTAGCCCCGAACCTCCGACAAAATGACAGTGGACACAAAAAGTGACCTGACCCCGATCAGGACCAGGCCAGGGGGGGAAGTGGGGGTAGGTCAAAAACACCCGGGGAATCCCCTCAGGCACGCAAAACGAAAAACGTGTTTCCAAAGGGAAAATTGCGAAAGGAGACGAAATTCATTTGTCGCTGATAGGGTTTTCAGACACGGGGAATGCGAATACGGAGTTGGTTTTCGTCCCCGAATTTCCCTTGACCCTTCACGGTCCTAGGGTCTAGACCCTAAATAATGAAATTGCTGTATCGGCCAAGAAACACATGTTTTAGGGGTATTTCAAACATCCTGAATGCGAAAATGACACTTTTTTTTCACTTTAGACTTACCCCTGACCCGTTTCCCTAGGGTCTAGACCCTAAAAATGAAATTGCTGTATCAGCCAAGAAACACATGTTTTAGGGGTATTTCAAACATTCTGAATCAGAAAATGGCATTGTTTTTACTTTAGAGCTACCCCTGACCCGTTTCCCTAGGGTCTAGACCCTAAAAATGAAATTGCTGTATAAGCCAAGAAATACAAGTTTTAGGGGCATTTCGAACGTTCTGAATCCGAAAATGACACTTTTTTCACTTTTTCTGGTGTATAGACCTTAGAAAATTAATTTTTAATCACTTGTTTCATAACTGAGCCGCATTCAGCTTATTGCAATTTAGTATCTCAACCGAGAAAAAATCTACTGTAGCCTAACACAAAACATGAAAAAAAAAACACATTCGGTTCATAATTCAGCAGCTGTCAATTTCTCGTAGTTCAGTATCTCACACCAACAAAGCAATATATTACAACAACAAAAAATGAAAAAACACATCTTCACAAGTTACGAAATATACAAGAGCGAAGAAGTTTCCTTCTGTTGTCTGATAGTCGTTTCCTTGCTTCGACGGTCAAAATCTCGCCAGTTTGCCTGAGTCGAAACACTATAAACATTCGCACTATCTTTCGAACAAGGAATTGTGAGTGGGCTAAATACCCAATCTCCATGCTATCCCTGTCGTGCTGGTGAAGGATACTGAATATGTCTGAATATGTTTGTTTCGGGTTTAGATTTTCTGATTCATTTTCTTCACTTCATTTTCTGATTCAGAATGTTCGAAATACCCCCAAAACGTGCTTTTCTTGGCTGAAATGGAAATTTAATTTGTAGGGTCTAGACCCTAGGGAAACGGGCCAGGGGTAGGTGGAAATTGAAAACAAGTGTAACTTTCTGATTCAGAATGTTCGAAATACCCCCAAAACGCGTGTTTCTTGGCTGAAACGGTAATTTCTTTATTAGGGCCTAGACCCTAGGAAAATGGGTCAGGGAGAGGTCTAAAGTGAAAAAAGTCTCATTTTCGGATTCAGAACGTTCGAAATGCCCCTAAAACTTGTGTTTCTTGGCTTATACAGCAATTTCATTTTTAGGGTCTAGACCCTAGGGAAACGGGCCAGGGATAGGTCCAAAGTGAAAAAAATGTCATTTTCTGATCCTGAATGTTCGAAACACCCCTAAAACGTATGTTTCTTGGCTAATACGGCAATTTGATTTATTAGGGTCTCGATCCTAGGGAAATGGGTCAGGGGTAGGTCTAAAGTGAAAAAAAATGTCATTTTCGGATTCAGAACGTTCGAAATGAACCTAATAATTGTGTTTCTTGGCTTATACAGCAATTTCATTTTTAGGGTCTAGACCCTAGGGAAACGGGTCAGGGGTAGGTCTAAAGTAAAAAACAATGCCATTTTCTGATCCAAAATGTTCGAAATACCCCTAAAACATGTGTTTCTTGGCTAATACGGCAATTTGACTTTTAGGGTCTAGACCCTAGGGAAATGGGTCAGGGGTAGGTCTAAAGTAAAAAAAAATGTCATTTTCGGATTCAGAATGTTTGAAATACCCCTAAAACATGTGTTTCTTGGCTGATACAGCAATTTCATTTTTAGGGTCTAGACCCTAGGGAAACGGGTCAGGGGTAGGTCTAAAGTGAAAAAAGTGTCATTTTCGCATTCACGATGTTTGAAATACCCCTAAAACATGTGTTTCTTGGCCGATACAGCAATTTCATTATTTAGGGTCTAGACCCTAGGACCGTGAAGGGTCAAGGGAAATTCGGGGACGAAAACCAACTCCGTATTCGCATTCCTCGTGTCTGAAAACCCTATCAGCGACAAATGAATTTCGTCTCCTTTCGCAATTTTCCCTTTGGAAACACGTTTTTCGTTTTGCGTGCCTGAGGGGATTCCCCGGGTGTTTTTGACCTACCCCCACTTCCCCCCCTGGCCTGGTCCTGATCGGGGTCAGGTCACTTTTTGTGTCCACTGTCATTTTGTCGGAGGTTCGGGGCTACCTGTTGCCGCTGTCGGAACTAATTTCCGACGTCATAGGCCTAAGCTACAATACCGAACATTAACATTACGGCTTATGGAGAAACGCCACTTTTCGTGTTTTTCGGCTTTTGAAATTTTAGATTTGTCCGAAAGTTTAACATTGTGGGATAGGCGTGTGTCCTATCGGTGTCCGGTCAATTCGTCACAGGACAATTCGTCATAGGACAATTCGTCACAGACAATTCGTCACAGGACAATTTGTCACAAGGACATTTTGTCACAGGGACAATTCGTCACAGGGACAATTCGTCATACGGACAATTCGTCATTAGGACAATTTGTCACACGGACATTTCGTCACAGAGAGCCTAATTTCAAGTTCAAATTTCGATATATTTTAAGGTATATATTTTTAAATACATTAATCACCTTCTACGTGATTCCCTGCTCTACTCGAAACAAAATAAATAGCTTAGCAGTACATTATCAGTTTGGATTCTCGTTCGACAAAAAATCAGCTTTTTTGGTGATTCGTGGCAAATCCACGAACGTGGTTCGAAGAAAGCTAGTCTTTAAGTTAAAGACATGATAAATCAACGATTTTCATAGCGTAGGCTGCTGAGCGTTGTCCATTGCCGCTCCTAAAAAATCTTGTAATTTCCGAAGTTGTAGGGTACAAAACCACACATACAACACCAGCAATTAGGGAATATAGAAAATACTACTTAGCAGAACAGAAAAAGCAGTCATTTTCACAACAATAGAAAAAATCTGATTCCCTTGAATTCAGTTTTTCTGTGTTTTGTATATGAGAACCATTTATAACAGAGTTTTCATGACCTTTCTCAGTCTTTGCGAGTTCCATCTTAAACTGATAACACCTTGACTCCCCTCGAGAATATATACCAGTATACTGAGGATTAAATATCGGAGATGAGTGCAGTGATTAAAATAATGAGTCAAATATGGATTCAAACAACTTCCTGTGAAGGGGTGGCATTTTTTATTTGACCCAAATTACCATTCCAATAGCAAGCATTTTCAGAAATGACGAACTGTCCTAGTGACGAACTGTCCTAGTGACGAATTGTCCTGTGACGAATAGTCCGTGTGACCAATTGTCCTGTGACGAATTGTCCCTGTGACAAATTGTCCGTGTGACAAATTGTCTGTGACGAATTGTCCTGTGACGAATTGTCCTGTGACCAATTGTCCTAGAATCGTCCTATCTAGGTATTTATAACAAACTTAGCCGAGTATATCGATGCTACTGGTCCCTACAGTTTGCAGCCGCATCCGCAAAGTATATCAATCTGAAAGGTTCGCCGAATAGGATTGAGATAGGAAAATTTAGGAATCACTTACTCCCTTGAACCAGGGACCCATAAATTTCCTTACAGGGGGCCTGTCATTTCCTATGCTTCTATATTGATATGATGACCGAACCAAATCCAGTTTCCCAAAAATCCCTGCTTGAGTCGATCGGCATTCTTGTTTGCCTCATTGGAGGTGCGCGCCAAAAGACTCCTCCCTCAAGGCGCCAGCAGCCAATCCCAAATTTTGTATATCTGGTCTTGACCGTTATTGGTGAACCGATGAGGTTCTTAGCCCCGACTGGGGTCTCTGATCCGAAGCCCTTAGGCTGGCTTAACCTTGTAGCGTCGAGCGGTAAGGAACATTCCCAAAAGCTTGAATTATTCCAATTATTAAGAAAGCTAATTTTGATAATTAATATCCTAACATACTATTCGTAACATTGGACCGTGGGTATATCTCGAACTATCTTCCGTGCGCTCAAGATAGCATCAGAAATATCTTATTGTAAAGGAAATTTATGGGTCCCTGCTTGAACAAACTTGAAAACCGATGAAACTGCGTTATTACTTGCTCCGGTGGGCTATTCCCGAATAACGATGTTTTATTTGTCAGAAAGACCTTTCCAAACTTGTGGCAGCTTTATGTAATTTCAGATAATTACGATTAACGACAGCACCAAATTGTTCAGCACAAACTTTTCAGGCTGCCAGTTCTGAGGGACTTTCTGTTTTTACACCAAGGCATATAGCAGCGTCTTTGATTTTATTTCGTTCGCATTTTATAGAAGAAACAACCACGTCATCTACCAATTACGCGGTCTAACTTGGAGATTGTTCCCTTCCACAGAGTCAAAATAATTCAGTGTATTAAAATGCAAGATAAAAAAAAAATAAGCTGCCATATCAGTTAAAATTTGACACCTTTCAAGTTTAACTTAAAGGACAGCCTATTTTTGTATTTATGATATGGATACACTGAATTATGTTGACTCTTCTGATTTTAAACGGATTTCATCCTGGGTTTTCTGTGGTGTCGTTCAGAATAGGTACTGACTCCTCGACGCGTTTAATCTGAATTTCAGCAAAAGCGTGCATTTTAATGACTAATGAAGCGAAGCTTAGGAAATATTCAATTCCAGATTTTACTGTAAGTTCACTTCTGAAGAATGCCCACTATTGCCTGTGGCCCCAAAATAATTTTTTTGGCTATCGTTTACCATTTTAATTGCTAAACATTGAAGGCTGAAGCATAGAGGTACAGGTACACGCACATAAAGTCGGTTGTAAGTACTGCCAACGAAGTAACGCATTTTCATCGTGTCTTCAATCCTGTTTAAGTGAAAAATTGATGAGTACCAATACTGTCAGGCCTTATTTCGGTTAAATTCTAGTAACATTGGACATCAGGTGAATATTTGATTGAGACTTGACACGCTAAGGTCGGGCTTCACTACCCAGACGCCCCAGAATCTGGGGTTCGGATTATGTGAAGACGGTCCCAAACAGAAATCAAATCAAAAGTCTTTTCAACAGTCCACTTTGGGGTATTTTTCAGCACTTCTGTCATTTTCTTAGATTTTACCACCTCAGCACAATAATTTCTCCAAGTCAAATGAAAACTACTTTCAAATTCCCGTATCTTTTCACCCAGAATCCGGGAATCTGGTAGATTTTTCTACCAGATTCCCGGACGCGTCCGGGGTGTTTTCAGACCGTTTCAGACCTGTCTTCACTACCCATACCGATATCGAAGAAAACGGAACCCAGAATCCGGGCGAAAAATCTGGGTAGTGAAGTCCGACCTTTACTTATCTTCATCTTCATTTCAGCTCAAGGCAAACACCTTCCACTGAAGTACTTGATTACGGCGACGAAACGACGATCGGCAGCTCAATTTTGCCGCTAGATGATGAATTTAGCAACCAATCAGAAACTTCGGAGTTGGTTTATGCCGTAAGGCCATTTTCTGGCGGAAATGGAACCGAAAGAGGTATGCGGATTCCGGAAATCTTGATCACTGCCCTCTAAGAACTGGTGGCGAGACTGCTGTTTGTAGATTTGAACGCTTGTGTAGACGATGGTGGTATTTTATCTTTGGCGTGCCCACTCGTACTTCAAGGCGTTCCTTCACGTACTTTGCGATTTAAAAAAAAAACCTCCCCGATGGTGTTTTTTTCTTAGGTCTCATGAGCATGTCTTTCGTGGACTGACATGGAAAAGCAGATCTGCCACCATTATAGCAGCCGAAATCACATCCGATTCGTATTTTAACTAAGTCAGTAACGCGTATTGCCCGTCAAGATTCCGAAGAACAAGCGGAGGAGAATTAAACAAAAAACAAAAAACTTTGAGACTATCAACATATGATTTTGTTCTTTGCAGATAAACACCTAATACGTGGCATACTTAAAGTTTTCGCAGAGCTTTTGCATAGGCTTCCGTGAAAATGGAATTTTGTTTTCGAGGACAAGCTCTAGGTGGCAAGGGCCGTGTACAGTAGAGGTATGCTCAGAGGCGTCACTACTGGGGGGGGGAGGGGGGGACGCCCCCCCCCAATGTTGTCGGCCAGTCGGTAAAAAAAGCCGAGTCGGCGCGAAGCGCCGCGATTTTTAGTAAAAACAGTCGATTTTTTCTTCTTAGAAATAGTAATTTTTCTTAAAAACAATAAAAAACAGTCGGTTTTTCGTAAAAATAGTCGTTTTTTCTTAAAATCAGCCGATTTTTCGTCAACACAGTCTTTTTCTCAATGATAGTCACTTTTATCCGCAAAAATAGTCGGTAAAAATGACCAGCCAGTCGGTAAATACCTTGCCCCCCCCAAAAAAAAATCATTTTGGCTAGTAACGCCTCTGGGTATTCTTATTTGAACAGTTACTTAAATGTGAACAGTTCAGTTTTGGGCTAAATGGTAGAATGAAGATCCAAGAAAACTATTCAGATGTTTTCAGAGGTCGTTCATTACCTACTTTGGCTAACTGGTAAGTTGACTTTAGCCACAACAAGTGCATGAAAAATGTCAAAGTTCAAAGTCAACAAATGTTCAAATAAGCATACTTCTACTGTAGTCAACGTGCTGCTCTTGGGTACTTACGTGCTATGACGTTAGTGCGCGAAAGACATGCTGAGAAGTGTTAATAGTTGCGTTTTTGCAGATACCATGGTATCTGATATCACGGTCTAAAGTCGTTTTTGCAGCTATCGTGGTATCTGGCCAGTAACCGTGGTATTTGATATTCAGATACCACGGTCCGACTCCGACCGTGGTAACTGATCTTGGTATCTGAAAAAGTCATCTCATTTTCATCAGTTTTTGTCAAATTGGTGGGAAAGAAGTGTGGCACTTAGTGATGTGACTGGATATCAGTTTTTCTTTTGGGATGACTTCGAAAAGCGCAATTTCGTCTTTTGTCGTTTTTGCAGAGCAACCGTATATCAGATACTACGGTAACTGCAAAAACTGCTAATTGCAGATCCAGTTACCGTGGTAACAGATACCATGGTATCTGCAAAAACGCAACTAATATTTTCTTTGAGATGTTTTTAATTCAGAACTGGAATGTATCCCAGGGATGTCGTTCAGAATTTATTTAATGTATTCTTGTTGTAGAGGGCTCATATTTTTGTTGTCACTGTGGGGCCGGGCAGTCTGCATTATCTTGGTCCGAGGAGAAGTTCGCGGTATAAGAAGTAAATGTCGTTTCCGTCATACGGAGTATCGATTCGCTTGCTTGTTCTGAAAACACAGTAAAATTTGGAGAAGAAAATGAAAATTTGATTTAGAAAGTCAATTCACTTAAAAAGTTAATACAGCAAATACAACAAAAAGTTAATACAGCAAACCTTGTTTGCTGTAAGTTTAGGGTTCTGCTTTTCTTCTACTGGCCAAGTAGCTGCGAAACTGTTTTCTGCGCTTAGTAATCAAAAATGAATGAATTGAACGAAGGAATTTATTCAACAAAACACCCCAGTAGTATGACGTTCGCAGGTTAGTTCTGGACATGTGGTTGCAGGCCGTATATGTGGATCTGTTCACAGCAAACATATCACGACCCCGTCTGATGACTTTTAAAGGAAGAAGAAGAAGAAAATTAGAGCAGGGGTTGCGCTTTTCCCACACCAATCAGTCGAAATCAAGATTTTCCAGCACCTATTTGCGATCCTGCGAGCGTGCGACCTGATCGATACGGTCTAAGACTCTTTGGTCTAAGACGCCAACAGCGGCGCTAGCAACACCTAGAATCCATTTGACGAGGAAGAAGCCTGCGTGGGCATTGGGCCCTTTGGCGTATTCTTGGAATCTACTACTACTACACTCCCTCGTTTTTCTTGGCTGTGTTCTGTGCGAGGGAAGGGGTGTAATAAATAACTGTTTCATGTCGGATGGTTTTTGAGTTCTTTTTTTGTCAACAAATGTTTTTTTTTTTTATAGAATTTTAGGTCAGAAACAAATGGACCTTTTGTAAATCTTTTTTTTTTTTTAAATAAATGCAAGCCTTTTGCTAGTTTTACTTTTTAGTGGGATACAGAGAGGGTTTCAAAACTCCATGTTTTTTCTAGTCCCTAGCTGTAATCTCCAGCCGGTACTTGGTAGGACGCCTTTTGCGGGCGAACGGTAGGCCAGAGGCCGAAAACTTCGTGCATGCTCGCTCTGATAGTGAAAATTCCCGATATAGAATGGGTTTTCCCTGGCCCCTTTCTTCTTTAATACATAAAGCGAATACTCTCTGCTCATTTTATTCTGCATAGAATTAGATGTTCTTGGCAGTAGCTTTTCGCCTACTCTTCTTGGGTGTGTTCTACACTCCTACCGGTAGATACTAAGAGCTACTACGATCGACTCAACCTTGCGTTTCGTAGAGGTTGGGCCGACGATGGTAGCTAATAGTTGGAATTCCTGGAGGTTAGAACACACCCCTTGTAGTTTCTTCTTTTTAGACTTTCCACCACAAGTCTGTTGCTTGCTGCCTTGCACTTGCTTGACCTTTTCTGTCTCTCTTTTCAGACCTGACTGAACTGTTCTCTGACTCTGAGCTTGCCAGTCGTATGCCTCCCATGCCTTCTCAAGTCTGGTCCGCCCCTGAGCTTGGTTTCCCGGATGAGTCCTACGCCCCTATGCCCCATGTTAGACACGTCGTGAGCGATGTCCAATTTGCACCCCCGTATACACTTAAAGGACAGGAATCAGTGTCGATGCCAAGGTTTTTCCTGGAAACGGACTTTGATTTACTGTCTGGCATTGGTTCCAGCTCGGATGAGTTCACCCAGGAAGACGGCCGGAAAGAAAGTTCAAATGCATCCCAGGATATTTCGGACCCAACGGAAACAGAATATGGTCAAGATTCTAATTTTCCAGGGCCGGAATTTCCGAAAAAAGGGACGGACTTCGGCCGTAAGGATTATGGTTCAGAAGACGGGCGGAAAAATAGTTCAAATGTATCCCAGGATATTTCGGACCCAACGGAAACAGAATATGGTCAAGATTCCAATTTCCCAGGTCCAGGATTTCCGAAAAAAGGAACGGATTTCGGCCGTAAGGATTATGATTCAGAAGACGATCGGAAAGATGGCCTGAGTGCATCTCGAGAGGCTGCTGAGTCAAAGGAAACAGAATTAGGTCAAGATTTAAATGCCCGAGATTCGGAATTTCCGGGAAAAGCAATGGAATACGGCCAAATATTCCGGACGGATGGTGAATCAGTGCCAAAAGAATATTTCTCGCCGGAATTGCAATTGCCTCCTGTCGAAATCACAGAGGCAGACGATACCATATCAATAGACGGCGACTCTGACGATGATGACCGAAGAAGTTTTAAAAGCGTCGCTACGACAGCCTTCACACAAGGTTCTCGGTTTGGCGGATTTTTGCTCCCAAAATCCCCCGCCCGCATGTTTGTCCACGATCAGTTTCTGTCGTCAGCGCTAGATGCTACGAGGCGCTTCGTTGGAAACCCATCAAGCCGTGCGAGTGACATAGATATGCAAGATTTTGAGGATGCAAGGGAGGATGATGAGCTGTTTGACGATAGTGATTATCATGTCGAAAAGAGAGCCTTTTCCAATCCTCTATACGAGGCAGTGTCTTTTTCTGATAGAGAAAAAGAGCAGGAATTGGTTTCTGACCTTGATACAGAAAAATCCTCCGGCCTGGTTTCTTCCCAAGAAAGTCGCGAAGAAGAAGAAGAAGAAAAATATGTGGAAACGGAGGCGTACTCAGATAGAGAAGAACACTTGTCTTCTTATCCAGCTGAAGAGAAAAATTCGAGTGACGCGTCTCAACCAGATATAAGAAATCAGCAAGAGCTCGTGTCCTACTTAGATAGAGAAATTAAGCCGTTTGTGACAAACCCAGATATACAAAAGCAATCTTGCTCATCGGAGGAAGCTTTCCAGTCCTGTAAGGAATCAGCTACTAACTGGAATACCAGTGCAACAGAAAAGTTTGTCAGTCTCCAATCAGAGAAGGTGTTGAAAAGCGCTGCAGATGACGACCGCTCTTCAGCTGTTGATACAGAAAGCAGTGGAGCCGATTTCGCTCCCAATGATGGGCTTCAGGGAGTATTGACGGACAAAGATTATCAGGACATTAAGATGGATGCTAGTGCAACTAGTATCAGGGGTACAGACGCTGATCTTGAACCAGTGTTAGTTTTCTCAGATGACAAAAATACGGAAGTGACAAATGTTGGCGGTGATTTTGAAATTCTATCCAGGCGTGATGTTGCGGAGGAAGTGTACGTGGAGACTGTACCCGAATATGAAGTGTCAACACTGGACTTCCAAAAATGCGGAATTTTTGATTTGGTGGTCTCTCGACCACCTCTTGCCCAAAACTTGAGCAACATTTCGGAAGAAGCAGGTGATGAAGGTTCTGAAGACCAGGATGAGCGTGCAGTGCCACGTGGTAATGACGACGCATTTGATGCCGGTGACTCAACACTCCTTGCCTCCATGGACGTCGCGACCGCCACTGATGTGGCGGTGCCCGAAAACGTGGGTGAGGTTTTATCAGGAGTCCCCACAGATAGAGAGCCAATGAACGTCAAAGTCCAAAATGATTTTGAAGGCTTTAACGCTGAAAAGACAGCGTTTTGTGGTGAGACCGGTGACAAGTCATACGCTGTTCCCACTGCTGATCGAGTGGAGCCAGCGAGATCAGAAACCCAGGTGGACGTGAAGCCTGAAACTCCCCAAATTCAAACGGGCGTGATGCCTCCCAGCCCAATGGTGGCGTGTGGGTCACCGATTAGTGGCGAACAGGTGCCCGTCAGCTTTGATATCCGTACCGCCGAAGGGCCAAATACGGTAGAAGAGTTGCGTGACGAACATTCGGAGAATCAGTTAGATTCGTCTGCACCTCGAGAACACGAGGAGATACCCGCAGAGTTTGAAAATCAAGCTCGAGATTTGCCGGCAATGGCCGAGACGAATGATGCGGTTCTTGTAGATGAAAATCTTTCTGAAGTTATTCCTGTTTCCCCAGAAGAATCGAGAATTCAGACAGGGAATGAGTCGCTATCTGTGGTCGAAAACGAAACTAAAAATCAAGCTCAAGGTTTGGCAGCAATCGCGAAAGTTGTGGCGGAGACGAATGAAGCGTTTCTTGCAGATGAAAATCTTTCTGAAGTTATTCCTGTTTCCCCAGAAGAATCGAGAATTCAGACAGGGAATGAGTCGCTATCTGTGGTCGAAAACGAAACTAAAAATCAAGCTCAAGGTTTGGCAGCAATCGCGAAAGTTGTGGCGGAGACGAATGAAGCGTTTCTTGCAGATGAAAATCTTTCTGAAGTTATTCCCGTTGCCCCCAAAAAATCGGAAATTCAGTTAGAGAATGAGTCGCTATCTGTGGTCGAAAACGAAACTAAAAATACGTTGGTGGATCAGACAGCTGCACACCCCTCAGATGAAACGGTGGTGGATCAGACAGCACAAGTACAGTTTGAAATTGCACACCCCTCAGAAGAAATTTGTATTTCTTCCGTAAACACGACCACCGACATGGATAAACAAATACCGGGGGCATTAACACGCGTCCTCAACGACGCCTGGATCCCATCAGTCGCACGCGCGGATGAGCCGAATTCCACTCTCAAACCGGAATCAACCAAACAATCTTTTGATGCGTTTCCCACGGCTCTAACCACCCAGTCTAGACTTGGCAAATTTGTCCGAATGCCCATCGATACTGAAAACGCCACGATGTCCAGACATGATAAGTCAAGCGAAAATACTGATTTCGCGGCAAATACTTTCTCGAATGTATGCCTCGAGGCTGACTCGACCGTCGCCACGGACGTTCCATTTGGAATGAAAGGCGCAGAGAAAGACTTAATGGCAAATACCGTTCCGAATTTTTCTGTGGATGTTCAGCTCGAGGAGTTCGATGTCGAATCGACCGTCGCCTCGAATGTTCCAGCCGACATCCAAATCAAAGATGCCTCTAGTCCAGACGACCGTTTGGAAGATTCGGAGGCTGACCTAAGGGTCTTCATGTCCGACGTGACTGACCGACCTGTCAAACGCCCTGGTCTTTGGGAGTTCTTGGGCCGCTCTTCAAGCCTTGAGATGACCGAAGGCTTAAGCTCTCCTCAGTCGCCCGAGCCGGAGCTTGTGCGGCAGTCTCCTGACCAAGCGAGTACTTCATCGGGACGGTCTGAGCTCTGCAGGTCGAAGATCGCCAGCCCTCTGCAGACCATGCTGACGCCATCTAGTGTTTCTCCTGACCATCCGGACTCGGGAGTTTTTGAAGTAATTCATCGTGAGTCCTTAACGCCGCAGATGGCGGAAGGATCACGTCCTGATTGCAGTTCGTCAGGGGGATATGAGTCTCCTTCGTCCCTAATAGTTTCTCCCGGCCCTGCTGATGATTGGGAGGATGACCCGACAGCCAAAATAAGTGAGTCTAATTTTCATATTTTCTGGTTAGGACAGTAGCAGGGATTGTTGAGACCCCCAAACAACTGTCTCAAACTACTCAGTTATTCACAGTAATTTCTTTTTTAACTTCTCACGGTATCAAGAAAAAAAGGATATTCGTCTGTTCGTCAGTCACATGCGAAGAATTGTCAAACATATCCATTAGCACGAGAATTCCCAAACGGATTAAAGTATTTTCATGAAAGGTGTGGATTCCTTAGGCGAAGTTCAAAGCCAAGTTCTTAGATCGACTGCCTGCAACTTTTATGCGGAGTGGGGCTTTAGGGCCGATTAGAATTTCTGGAGAAATTTGGTATTGGCTAGGAGAAAAGTTAAGGGCTATTAGTAGACGCTGAGTGAGGGCTGGTGAGAAGACTGCTTGACGTTTTGGTCCGATTTGTATTCTTGCGGACCGCAGTTGGGAAAAAAGAAGATAAAAGATTCACTGAAAGCTGAGTTGCTCGACTTGCAACTTCTGCTATCACTTGACACTTGACTGGTCTCCAAACATCAACGACATCGGCCTTTCTGTGAACTCTTCTAAATGTCAGTATCTTCAGTTCAACAGCCCGAAAGATTCATGTTTTTCTTTAAAAAACGAGAAACTCCCTAATGCCCAAACCATAAAACGGCTTGGTATGAACATAGCTTCATCTTAGAAGAAATCTGCGAAAACACTGTTTCATCTGTTCATGCCTTCATTCGTTTCAGATATGGCAAAATAGTTCCAGACAGATAGAGGAAGGTATAACCAGAGGCGTTACTAGCCAAAATGTTTGGGGGGGGGGACAAGGTATTTACCGACTGGCTGGTCATTTTTACCGACTGGTTTTGCAGATAAAAACGACTGTGTTGACGAAAAATCGGCTAATTTTTAAGAAAAATCGACTATTTTTACGAAAAACCGACTGTTTTTAAGAAAAATCGACTGTTTCCAAGAAAAAAATCTACTGTTTTTAAGAAAAATAGCGGCGCTTCGCGCCGACTCGGCTATTTTTTACCGACTGGCCGACAACATTGGGGGGGGGGGGGGCGTCCTCCCCCTCCCCCCCTAGTAGTGACGGCCCTGGGTATAACGAAAGCCTTTGGAAACTGTAGCTTTTGTTCTTCCTCTATTTGCAACGTGTCGAGAATTTTTGGCATTATAAAACGAAATGATTTAAAACGTATAAGGACTTTTTATTTCAAGTACTGTAACTTTATGTTTATACCTTCCTCGACCTTATAGGAACTCCTGCGTTTTTGCCAACTCTTTTTCCCGTTAACCCTTGTGTGAAATTATCATCTATTGCCCCAGGACCTTCACGTTGGCCATTTTTCTGCTTGGCTTGCCATCTTGGAAGAGTTTTTTTTAGGCCCGATTCTAACTTTTTTTAATCTTTGTTATTTACCTCGTTATTGAAAGCTCATTGTGATTTTCATTTTTCTCACTTTGTGCAACACTATTTCCATTTTCGTTTCCAGTGTGTAGTCAAATATCATCGTCATCAAATCATAAAAAAATAAATGTGTCCGACAGAAATTCCATTCTGATTGGACTGTGTAGCTACTTAAAGGACTATGATCAACTTGGACAGTGTGGGCAATGAACTTCTTGTTAGGTTTTTTCGCGTTGCCCGCGTGTGTGTTACATTCCAAGACGATTCTGTATCCAGCTGCTAACCCTTGGTTCACACTGCTGCGTCGTATGCCACACGATTTTTTCTTTGATGTTCCGACGTGCGACAGAATCGCACGGACGTTCTCACCACCACGCAGACGCAAAATGAGAACGAAATTTTCGTCAAGCTGCAAAACAACAAAGAAGCCCTTGGGGAAACGACCTCTGAAGATGCGGGGAGTTTACACTTCTGAATACAACCCACTCACCCAGCATTAGGAAATTTTCAGTCAAAACCTATAGGTCATCTTGTTCAAAACAGGTTAATACAAGTTTATTCAGAAGATATGAGTTGAAATTTTTCAACGCATCCGACACTGCGACAAAACGCACAGTTCTGCGTCACTTGTCGCACGATTTGTGTCGGTATGTCGCATGACGCAGAATTTTCTGCGAAATCGCAGCAGTGTGAACGGAACCAAGACTGTGGGAATTGAACTTCTTGTTAGGTTTTTTCGCGTTGCCCGCGTGTGTGTTACATTCCCAGACGATTCTGTATCCAGCTGCTAACCCTTGGTTCACACTGCTGCGTCGTATGCGACACGATTTTTTCTTTGATGTTCCGACGTGCGACAGAATCGCGCGGACGTTCTCACCACCACGCAGACCGCAAATGAAAACCAAATTTTGTGAACCATAGGTAAGAGTCGGCGTACGTAGAATCGTTGTAGCGTGTGATCCATTCGTTCTCCGGTACGATTCTGCTCTTTCATTCCCAGGCGCCGCTAATGTAGCCTCGGGACAAATGGTAATTGGCCTATGTGAACGGCGAGACACAAGAGTAAATAAAAATGTTAATACATAAAATGATGCTACATTTCACCTCAGATGACACTTGGACTGGTTTTCATTCAAAACCTGATATTTAACTGGAATCGACATGGTGCCAAATGCTCATCCAATTAGGAGTCAGGCAAGTCGTATTTTTCTGTCCACGAAACAAGTATGCATATTCCTCACTTAAAATCCGAAAACAATTTTCAGTCATAGAACCTGCTCTACTCAGATTTATGATCCCATTGGTATTTAATAAATAGAACAAACCTAATTGACAATTCTTTGAGTATGATCTTTTCATTTGCATCGTGTCATGTCGCTGTATTTCTATGATTTTTTAGCTCTCGTTTGTTTCTTTCGGTGCAGGTGATGTACTAGTTGCCGCTTGAGCGTACCCCCTTAATTGTTACCTTCCTTCTCTCTTTGTTGGCATCCCACTCCATTATCTTTGCACTATTTCATACCTTTCTGTAGCATTGTTTGTTAGTCCATCTATTTTCTTGCTCTCAGTGCAGCTCGATATACGCGACGTTGTTGTGACGTCACAGCTCACAGCCCCGGGGTACACGCCGAATGAATGAAATGATCTGCGCCGGCGCCAGTCAGTTGATGAACTGAGCTGGTGCTGTGAGGGTGACGTAATTTTGAAATGAATGTGAAATTCAGAGTGATAGTGATTCATTATCGAGGGAAAAGCATGAGTGTTGCTAAGGAAAGGATTGTGGATTACAGTGTGGTAGTTGAGTTTGATGTTGTAAGAATTAACTGGAATCGACATGGTATCCAATGAGGAGTCAGGCCAGTCGTATTTTTCTCTCCAAGAAAAAAATGATCTAAATTTTTTTTTTATTAATATTCTTGGCAATCTAGGGACGAAGGAAGGACATATCGGTTGTACCTTATTTTCGTTCAAGGAACTGCCATATCGCCCATATGCAGGTGCCTCTCAGTCAGAGCAAAAGAACACGAGGGAGTAGCACTAAGACTTGCAAAAAGTGACACACACTCGAATAGCAGCGACACTAGCACCACTAGCGATAGTGAACGTCCCTACTGAAACTCAATCAGTGCTGGCTCCAATAACTTTATATTGTGAACACAGCAAGAAAAAAGACGAAACCTTCACTTTTTCCTCCATGTGTGCCGATCGCATCTTAGCTCTACTAGAAATTTCTAAACACGCAAGTTCGTCTCCGTTGAAGTGCCGCAAGCGTAGCTGGCGGCGCTATGAGCATGGCCCGTTTGCAAAGCAGTTCCGTTTGTGACCGCTCCGGTGGCTTTGGCATTGTTCGCTTTTTCTGCAGATGACCCTTGCTAAACTTTTCTGTGACCAACTGTCGGTGTGACGAATTATCCGAGGAGTGACTTCCACGGGACGACCTGTCTCAACGACGAATTGTCAACGGGTAAAATTTCTTTGCTCTGTGAAACATTTTGTGTAGGACGAATTCTGAGGCGAGCTGCCCATGGTGCGAATTGTCTCTGTGACGAATTGTCAGTGGGACCAGGGACCCATAAATTTCCTGTAATGACTCGCCATTCGGGGGGCTTGTCATTTCCTATGCTTCTATGTTGCTATGTTGCCCGAGCCTCACCTAGTTTCCAAAAATGCCGCTTGGGTCGAATCGGCGTTCTTGCTTGCCTCCTTGGACGTTTTAATGTTTAATGATAAATAAGCGGATACAACATTTCATGCGCGAGCAATTTGGTAGATCTTTGTCACTGTACATACAAAACAAGGACAACCAATACATAAACTTGTAAACAACCGATAACGTATTACATCAGCTGATTGTACTTTTCCAAAAATCGGGGTACGAAACTATTGCGGTACCGCTCGGTTCTACAAGAGATAGGCGCGAGTTTTGGAACTTTCATAGCCACATCTCGTTCGGGTCGGCTTCTTTCGGGAACATGAGGAGGAGGCAGGAAATGGCGATAAGTGGGATTACCAAGGAGTTTCAGTCCAAAATTTGTACAAAGGTGTTCCCTGCGCGCCGATAGGGTAGGAAGATTAAATTCATTCAGAAGGAATGAGTACGGCATTTTACACCCACCGTAAATAATTTGAAGGGATCGCTTTTGAACCCTCTCGATCTTATCTGATAGCCCATAATGCCAGGCTGGACAAGCGTATTCCAGTAGAGGACGAGTAAACATACAGTAGAGTAATATCGTCTTTTTTTTGGGCACTTTAAACTTTTTCAGTACTTTGAGCATATAAATCGCCGAATTAGCCTTTTTTATAATATTCGAAGTGTTTTTATGCCAAGTTAGGTCTGAAGAAATAATTAGTCCAAGGAGTGTAATTGAATCAGTAAGAATATGGGGTGGAATGGGAGGGTTGTACTGAGGCTGTGACTTTAGAAAGGAGAAGGGGATAATTGCTGACTTATCGTTATTAACAACCATATTATGAGACCTTGCCTCAGAGGCAATCTCTTGGATTGTGGAGATAGCCTGGCTTTTGAAATTCCTCAAAAGAACTTCAACTAAAGACAGGTCGTCTACGTATTTCCACCTTTCCTCATGATCTTCGGCGATATCATTAATCATAATCAAGAAACACAGTGGACCAAGAACCGTACCTTGCGGAACACCACAAAACACTTGTTGTGGATCAATTTTTTTATTTTACAATTTGTTCTCTATTAGTAAAAAAACTCGCAATAATATTTACAATAAATTCAGAAATATTTTTTTCTTTCATTTTCTTCAGCAGAATTTCGTGGTCAATTAAATCAAAAGCTTTTTTAAAATCAATTGCGAGTAAGTTAACCCACTTACCCGGTTCTTCAAGATTTTTTAGTATAAAGTCCAGTAAACTGACCAAATAATGGGTTGTTGATGCTTTCGGGATGTTCCCAAACTGCTTATTATCAATTATATGTTTTATATGTTCTTTTAGCCAACAAGCGACGTATCCCTCATAAACCCTGCTAAAAATTGACGTTACGGTTATTGGTCTTACCCCCGAAAAATCATTAGACCCACCCTTTTTAGGTATTGGGGTTATAAATCCCATCTTCCATTTTTTGGGGTATTGTCCAAGGTGAGTCATTTTATTGTAGATATTCGTAAGAGGAACAGACAGCTCTGGAGAGAAAGCTTTAATCAACTGAACAGGGATGTCAAAAGGGGTTACTGACGTTCTTTTAAGTTTAGACAATCGAGTTCTTACATCTGACATAGTTATTAGAGAGATTTCGTAATTACCATCAGCGGGACTAGGTGTTTTCTTATCCTGGGTATTTGACACGTGAGATTCATTCACCGGATGGGATAGGGGAGGATAAGTTTGAACTATAGAAGAAAAATGGACATTTAATTCATTTGCTGTGACTGTGGGTGTTTCATCTCTCATAAATTCAACTGTGGGGGTAAGTTTTCCACTAATTTTTTTAATTCTTTGAAAAAAATGAGCTGGTTTTGATTCTAACAGATGATCAATTTCATTTTCGTAATATTTACTCTGGGCATCTTTAATCCTTTTTCTCACTTCATTACGCAGCTGAATTGCCTCCTCGCGCTTCCCTTCCTTGAACAACCTCATTCTTTTCTTAATAAGAAGTTTAATTTCTGAATTAATATATGGCTTATCGGAAGAACAAAACTTTCGTTTTCTTTCAGGGAAACACAGTGAGGCCAAAGAGACTCCTCCCTCAAGGCGGAAGCTCTTCTCCAGCAGCCAATCCCAAATTTTGTCTACCTGGATAGTCAGGTATTTTATCCCCGTGGGTGTTTCTCGAACTATCTGACGCTCGGTCAAGAGCGCATCAGAAATCTCTTATTGACAAGCCCCCTGAATGGCGAGTCATTACAGGAAATTGATTGGTCCCTGGTGGGACGAAGTTTCTTTCCCTTTGACAAATTTTCCGCCGGAAGAATCATTTGTGGGACACATTATCAGTTTATCTGTGGGACGAACTGTCTCTCGGGCGGATTGCCTGTGTGACGAATTGTCTCTGCGACGGAATGTCAAGGGACGGCGATTGGCGTCGGATAAACGGACCTGTTTCTGACCTGTAGAAAACAGAGTTGTGACGAGGATTCCTCAGTTTCGTTGGTTCTGTGTCTTCCAGGGCATATAAAGTGCCTTCCACACCTTTAGAGCAAGCCAGAGCTTTTCTCGCCTCATAATCATTTGCCCGTCCTTCCACTAATCCCTTTTCTTCAAATTTTATCGGATCCGTTGTCATCACCAAAGTCATTCGAAAATCATCCTGGAATTTTTCTTCAGAGTCAGGTCTATAAATACTCAGATTAGTGTTTGATAGGAATGTTATCTTAAACTTAGCCGTCATTGTGTTTTCCGGAGACATAATTCCAGGCTAGCTGCTGGGACAGCCTCTCGTTTCTCATGATAAGTTAAAGGTGCTCTGTTGGTTCTCTAGCAACCAGTGTAGGTAAAGGCTTGGCTCACCTAAAGCCCAAGTCACTGACTGGCATCGAACCTTTCTTCGAGAGTGTCCGCTAAATCTCAGCTCTCAAAAGGCTTTCCGTTCGTCACATTATAATAGCCGGGTTGTAAAGTGGGTCTCCTAGGATTTGTCGGTTGTCTGCGAAACGTCTCTAATCGAAACTTCCCAGTCAAAACGTCCCATGCCGAAACGTCCCCATGGCAAAACGTCCCCATGGCTAAACGTCCCTGAACAAAATGTCCGCATGTAAAACGCCCAAGTCCGTCGAGCTGGGTTTTGGTAGAAACTGCATCTGCTGCGGCTGCGACTTCTGCTTCCAATGACCTAGATTAATGTCAGTTATAGACCAGGACAAGATAGATAAGTAGGTAGGTTTTTATGGCACTTGCCTTCCGGCCAAATGCCATATACCGATCACTTTTCCGTCGGTCGGTCGTTCCGGTGATAGCGAGTTAGGGTACTTCCAGATGTTCTAGGACGGTGAAACTTCGCAGGCGTGTTAGTGACCCGACCAAACTAACTTGGAAACTGTCACTTACCCAATCCGACCATCGTGGGGGAGTGGACGGAGGGGGAATCCGGAATCTTGAGGTAGACCTGACTTTTGAACGGGATATTGGATCTTAATGAAACTTGACATTTTGAAAGATCTTGTGTCTCAGATGTCTCGTTTCTAGTCCGGACTGGAACCGGTGACTTTGGGGTGAGTTGGAGGGGGAAACCGGAAATCGTGTGAAACGCTCAGAGCGGAGGGATCGGGATGAAACTTGGTGGGAAGAACAAGCACAAGCCCTCGGTAAATCAGTGACAGAACCGGACCAGATTCGGGCATTCTTGGGGGGAGTTGGAGGGGGTCCGGAATGGCGGTGATCCGGATCTAAGGTACTTCCAGGTGGGCTAGGATGACGAAACTGGGCAGCGTATCAGGTGATACGGCCAGATTAACTTTGAAATGGTCAGTTATCTGATCCGACCATGGTGAGGGGTGGAGGGAGGGGGAATCCTGATTCTTGAGGTATGTATAACTGTCGAACGGGTTATCGGATCTTAACGAAATTTGATGTATGGAAAGACCTCTTGTCTCAAATGTCCCATTTCAAGTCCGTACTTTATCCGATGAATGTGGGGGGCCGGGGGGGGGGGGGCAGAAGAGAGAACCGGTAATCTTGTGACACGCTTAGAGTGGAGCGATCGGGATGAAACTTAGTGGGAACGACAAGCACAAGCCCTAGGTAGATCAGTGACAGTACCGAATCGGATTCGGGCAATGTGGGGGGAGTTGGGGGGTTGTCGTGATTCTGGTGATCGCGAGCTAAGGTACTTCTAGATGTGCTAGGACGATGAGACTGGGCTGGAACATATAGACTCGACAAGATTGGCTTAAAAATTGTCATTTCCCAGATCCGACCATCCCTTAAAGTACTCATCTCGACCGCAAAGTAAAAAAATATGATTTCAAGCAAATATACATTTTCATGATCCACGTGAGAACATGCATCATTTTTGCCTCAAGGGCTTTGCTTACAAATGAAAGGAACAAACCCACGATTTGGCAAATTCCTACTTTCGTCCTTAGACCCAGCCTTGCCAGTCCATATGAGCTTCTAGCTCTTGTTTATTTTTACCCAAAACATTGAACATCAAAGAAAACTTAACATAACCAATATTCTATTGCAGCAAAATGAAAGTCCTAAAGACTTGTGCAGAAATTTATTAATACTAAACATACATAACGAAACTTAACAACTCACAGTTATCCACCTAGCTTATGGATTATACAAAAAAAGAATAAAACATGTAAGACACTACACACCAGAAATGCTTAGTATTTACTCATTGCCAGTTTCAGCCCCCACCCTGAACAACTGTAAAAACAAGATCAAAGATTTCGATGGGATCCCAAAAATTTAATATTTGACTCAGACAACTACGTCCTGACTACGTCTTGTCTACGCCAGATCCAGTCTTCGCCAGGCTAATCATCTGAGAAAATTAATTTCAGATATACCTGTATAAGCCATATTTATTTTGACGATACTGATCGAAACTACCTGCTTTACTTCTGCCGAATTTCCGTTTTCGGCCGAATTCCGAGCGAACTACTTGTCCAGCCAAAAAAAGATAGTTCAGAAACGAATTCAGCGCATCTCCTTATCCCTATAAAGAACGTCTAATCAACTTCAAATAAAACTTTAACTTATAAAAAAAATCCGGTTTCAACCGGATTCCGGACGAAGTATATGTCAGGGTAAAAAACGATTGTCATATACAGATTCAGCGTCTCTTCTCACCCTTGAATCTATCATCTAATCAACTTCAAATACAAATTTTACTTTTAACAAATTTTCCGGTTTCGGCCAGATTCCGGGCGAACTACTTGTCCGGCGAGAAAATGGTTTTCACCATCGTGTTCAGCATGTCTTCTTACCCCTAAACTTAACATCTAATCAACGTCAAATAAAACTTTTGCTTTTAACAAATTTTCCGGTTTCGGCCGGATTCCGGGCTAACTACTAGTCCGTCGAGAAAATGGTTTTCACCATCGTGTTCAGCATGTCTTCTTACCCCTAAATCGAACGTCTAATCAACTTCAAATAAAACTTTTGCTTTGAACAAATTTTCCGGTTTCGGCCGGATTCCGGGCTAACTACTTGTCCGGTCAAAAAATGGTTTTCACCGTCGTGTTCAGCATGTCTTCTTACCCCTAAATCGAACATCTAATTAACTTCAAATAAAACTTTTACTTTTAAGAAACTTTCCGGTTTTGGCCGGATTCCGGGCGAACTACTTGTCCGGCGAGAAAATGGTTTTCACTATCGTGTTCAGCATGTCTTCTTACCCCATAATCGACTATCCCATTAGCTGTTTCAAAATATTTTGTTTGTCCCTTAATTTAAACCCCCTCCCCCACCCCTAAATGTAGGGCTACAGTGCCCATCTACGAACTTGACCTTACTCTTGACCCAAAGAATCCTCACACCAAGTTTCATCAAAATATCTCATTCCCTTCGAGAGTTATCGTGCTTACAGACAGACGGACGGACGGACGGACGGACGGACGGACGGACGGACGGACAGACGGACAGACGGACAACTTTTACGATGTCATAGGTATCCCTCACTAACGTTTTGGGATCCCAAAAAAACAAGACAGGTGGCGTTGTAAATTTTTTGGGAAACGGTACAGTTTTACCATGATGAAATAGCTTAGAAACATCGTTTTTCGAAAGGACTATTACTTTCCGTGTGAAATTAGCAATCTTCTTGTTAGCGCTTGTCGCCTCTATCCAGCCTTCCTGCTCTCCGACGCGGCGGGTGAACGCAAAATGTTTGAAAACTGAATGCGCCGTGGTTATAAAGTGGGAAAACCAAGCAAAACAAAAGAAGTTCAAAACATAAGATAGACTTGATGGCCTACCATGTCTTTCAAAATGAAAAACAACGCTTTGAAGCTTATCATGTCCCTATGTGTGAGAGAGTTGTTGGCGAACCTTGAAGCTTTCAGCGAAGTTTGTGTTCAGTGCCAAGCAAAACTCAGCTAGATGGAAAAAGCGCTAAAAAGTCGTAGGTACAAAACGAAGCAATTGCGAAAGGCGGCGATTTCAGAAGTTATAACTCTATAATAGAGCAAGGGATAAAATGAAACGCAGAATAAGCAAGAGGGGTCCTTTAAACTTCTGGTCCCACATCCGCTCTTTTCTGCCATAAGACTGTTCCTACATCTTCGCACTGAAATACCTCGGAAATTGTTGTACCTCAGATCATGCTACAGTAGAGGTGTTATGTGAACAATGTGAGGAGTTATGTGAACAATGTTTTGGGGCTAAATGGTAGGCTGAAGATCCAAAATACCTGTACAGGTTTTTTCAGCTGCCCTTCTTACCTACTTTGGCTAACTGGTAGTTAGCTGTAGACACAGGAAGTGCATGAAAATGGCAAAGTTATCCCACAAGGGACTGTAATAGGGCCCATATTGTTTTTAATTTTGTGTAACGTGATAGCTTCATGGCATAAAGATAAGGCTAAATTTGCCGATGACCTCACTCTTCTTCTGCCCCAGACGTTGACGAAAATCACTTCGTTACAATGTATTGCCACTAAGCTGGAGGAAGAGTATAAAAGTAAGAAATTGGAGATAAATCGACTGAAGTCTTCTGTCATGAGAATTTCGTTTTTAAAATCAACAGTACCTGATATTGATTGCCAAGAAATTTCAATTGTAAATAAAACAAAAATTTTAGGCATAATTTTTAATTCTACAATGACTTGGGAAGATCACGTCAGTATAACTGTGCAGAAATCGAGTTTTACGGTCCGAAATTTAAGCGTACTGCGCCGGTTTGGTTTTTCTTCAAAAAGTCTACTTAATTTTTACCTACTGTATGTTCGCCCGATTTTAGAATATGCATGTCCAGCCTGGCATGCCGGCCTAACAAAAGCCCAGAGTGATGATATTGAGTCTGTCCAAAGAAGAGCGACCCGAATCATTCTTGGCAAAAATGAACTGGGCTACAATGAGCGGCTGGAACTTCTGGGCCTGGAGTCGCTACATGATAGAAGACATAGTCCACTAATTAAGTTTGGAAATCGGTTGCTCCAGTCTCAAAGGTACAGGGAATGGCTCCCCCCTTCTCCTCCCGCTAAGCATTACGTGACACGGCAAAAGCGTAAGCTCCAGCCCTGTCACGCTGATGCAACAAATCGGTACCGTAAATCGTTTCGCCAGTACTTTACAGAGTGTATGAATAAGTAAATTAGTGCCATGTTTTTGTCTAGCGTTCATCGTATGATGTTTTGGACAATAAAGGATATTATTATTAAAGTCCGAAGTCAACAAACGTTCACATAAGCTACTGTACTAAATCAAAATACTCACAACTACTAAATATATGCTTGGGAATGTTTGGCTGTTGGTACGTTGCTGTCATGGGTACGTTTCGCCATGGGGACATTTTGTCAAGGGGACGTTTCACCATGGGGAAATTTCACGGCTAAACCGGATTTTTACTCTTGCTAATGACCAGGAACACAGGGTAGCCAAAGGGTTTCAGCACGTCATTTGCTGGTTGAACAAACAGGAACGAAATACTGTGCCCCGCCACTGGTCACCTGAGCTACCAGTTGAGGTTGTCAGCAATAATGAGAGTAAAATCATCTGAGTGTCCGGATTGCTCATTCATTAGAAATGCCGACGATGGAAAAGGGGATCTTAAAGTGTTCCCAGAATTTGCACTAGTCGACCACATATTGAGGTATTCCAGCGGACCGGAAATTTCCACCCTTAGCAGAAAATCGGATCCCGGGCCTTCGACTAAAATTTACACCGGAAGATGAACCCAGCGTGGCGTTTGCTGTCGTCAACATGCCTCAGTGGCCGACAATCCCCAGACCAGAATAACTCTCAGCTAATGTTTTCCGGCGAAAATCCGGTCTGTGGCGTTGTGTCATACCTTATATTTCCGGTTAGAATCTCGTTTCCTGGGGATGACCTGAACGAAAGTTACTGGCAACGGTTGCCCGATTGTAACGACAACCCCGGGAAACTCGTGTTCCAGGCAAACTGAAATTAATCGTAATGGTAGAGATATCGAGATATCGTTTGCTTTGTGCGCTCGTTCAAGCACGATCGAATTGCGGAAACCAGTTTAATACAGCGTCAATTTGCCTAGGGGAATTTCCCGTTATTGTAAAAATAGGTGCTAGACTTCATTACCCTTAGTTGATCAAAACGATTATCGGAAATATTCAAGTTTGTTGACAGGAAGACGACTCAAAAATGTTGAGTCGCTAATACACATATTTTACGCAGTCTCCCCGGGCCAGCGTTCGGCATGTAGCCAGATCGCGACTAAAAACACTCCGGAATGAATTAGACCGACTTGTCTATCCTACCTCGACATGACAACAGTAAACCGCGACTGCGAGCGCAAGGGGTTAATGTCTTCTGCCAATCACAGAAAGGACGAATGTGGTGCTGGGAATACCGGTAGGAATTCGTCCGTAACGATCAGTTTTCTTCCGGGCGTAAAATCAGGCCGATCGTTCCTCAAAATAGCCCTAGAACAAGGTTGCATCGGGCCACATTCCACGCTCATAGATAAGTAAAAGCGCGGAAATTTCAAGATGACGGACGGACACTAGGATGTTTCCCCGGTATAACCCGCTGTGGCCAGCATGGATTGTCCGTTCTGGCGCTGGGACGGAAGTTCGACGCCCGATCTCGTGCCGGATTTGAGATTACCTTATTCAATAATCCGGGCATCCTATCAAACCCCACTCATGGTAAAGGGCGAGAGTTCCATTTGACCACTGAAGGGAAACAAGCATAACTTCTAGCATGTCGTTGGCGCTATAATAGGCTAAGCTAGAGTAGGTGCAGCCAAAAGTTCCGATAAACGAGTTGACCAGTGGACGGATCTCCTACCATTTTCCTCCTGGAGATTCCGGTCCTGGTAGGAGATCCGTCCACTATGGTCAACTCGTTTATCGGAACTGGCCGGGCAGCGTAGACATGGTCTGACTCAAGTAAAGTCTGTTGTCCTCAGAAAGTTAATGATGGTTATGGAGGCTTCGGCAGCAAGGGGGGGGGAGTAGGCTGCACGAGGGATCCAGTCGAGAGGTTGAGATGGTGCTTATTGAACAATGATACCACCTGGGTTCTATGTTTGTTCATGAGGATTTGGCGATGGGTGCACTGGGATACGATGTGGTACAGGGTCTCGTTCAGGGTTCTGCAGAATCGGCAGAGGGGGACGGCCGGGGGTTGGCCATCAGGATCGGGATCTTTTTCATCGGCTCCTCCCGAGCTTTGTGGGTAGACTTCATTGAAGTGTCCTAGTTTTGCAGAGGCTTCATTGGATTCTGCTAGTTTTGTAGACATAGCGTTTTCCATAGCCATCGTAAGCCGACTCCCCACAAATTCTGCCTTAAGCTTGGTGCACACAGAACGCTGACTCGCATTTGCCTAGGCGAATTCGGCATCGCATGCAGAAAAAATGCGTGCCGCTCCATTTCAATCCTTGCGAAAATTTTGGATGTCTGCTGTCGTGATCGAAGTGTGTTGTGATGTAGGACATGAATCTAATACCTGGAATCTTATCTCGACTTAATGGTTACCCACGACAGAGGGTGGGTTTGTTTGAAGCAAAAGCTGAAGATTATATTGGGATTAAAGTCTGTATAATAACATGGACTTCATAATCCCAATCTGATCGTCAGCATTTGTTTCACTCCAGTCCACCATCTTTTGTTGGGTCACAACAGGATTCACAAGTATGCCATTGTAATTCCGCACAGAGGATTATTACTTGTCACGATGGGAATTTAGGAATCCCGGCTTTAGGGAATCGTTCGAAGTGGGTGACAAGAGATGAGCAAGGGGTTAGAGACTCTGTAATTGACAGCTGGATGAAGTGAATGTAACCGTGGTTTTTGTAATCATATTGTGATACTTTGCTAGGAAGAAACATTACAGGTGTCGGGATATAGAGATTAAAGTAAATTAAGCCAACAATAAGCAAAAACAGCATATTTTGAGGCCGTCTTCAGGAATTCCATGTTTGGATACGGACTTCATCTTCAAAGGAAAATTCGGTTTATCGTAGATAGGTTGAGACTGAATAAAGACGTTTAGTACTTACCCCTGCAGATTCTAATTAATCAAACACCCTTCATACCTGTCGGAGGTTCCGACCTTTGCCAAGATTTCCCTTTGTCGGGGCCAAGCTGGCTAGAGGATTAACGAATAATCGCACCGTTGATCCAGTCCGCTGTTTGGTCGAGTGGTTGAGTGTTTGGGAAACTTCGATGCCAAGAAATTTTTCCCGGCATCCAGTTCTACAGGTTCCAGAATAGCGCGAGTGTCTCCCAAGGAACCTGTAAACTGTCTCCGTGGCGCAAGAAGTGCCGTTCAGTTTCTCCGTTGTTACGTATGCTTTTCCATTGTGACTAACTAACTGAATCACTCTTTGTGTTGACTGGATTATTTGACATCGACTAGAGCGGCTGTGTATTGTTGCTGGTGAGTTGCCTTGAATGCACGGATAATCCTTCTCTGGCCCCTTCTTATTTATCCTACGTATAGGATGGTATGGTACGATATGATTTACATTAAAAGTCCAAGGGTCATGGTATTTTGCCGTCTGTCTGCTTCGGAGTTAGAGCTTGTGAAATTTGCTGCTAAGCTAGTTTTCCATTGTTTGCCTGTGTGGCAGTCATTTCTTGCTCGCAACCGTGCAGCAAGAATAAGCGTTTTTCGTTTTTCCCATTTTGATGTTATTGTTTTCTGTGTGCTATACTTTTGTTTATATGGCAGTTTTCAGAAATTAAAAGTATTCATTCATTCAATACATACAAAAAAAAATAACAAACCAGTACCTAAATAGGCCATATCAAGACTTTTATTTCGGGACGGGGGGGATTCTCCCCGTGGGTCGGACCTAATCCATAACGAACAGTAAATAGTAATTTGCAACATCGGTTGCAACATCGTTAAGTGGCGTAAATAGTCATAAGTGGGTAAAAATAGATAAAAATTAACGTCACTGAGGGATGGAGGAGTAGCCACAAAAAGTACGAAATGTGATTTTCATTTTTTAAAGTAATTTTTTTATTTTTAATATTCGAGTTAAAATACGGCTGCGGGTATATAAGAAAAAAAAGAGGCTATATAGACCGAATATTGACATCTTAGTATACGGATCTACACAATTATTGTAGGACTGTCCGTGATATATAAAGTGATATAGTAATGTGGCTTTCATAATTATAGTAACTGTAGGTTGGACTACAGGGCATTTCAGCGAAACAACTGTAGTAGTACTATAGTAGTAACAGTCTTACCGAAGATGCGGTTGATGCTGAATCTGTTCATAGTTTTGTATGTTTTTTTACTATAAATGAAAATAATTCATTTCATTTCAGGATGGGAAGATGTTGAATATAAGCCGTCATATGAAGCTTCATCCAATATAAGTGCGACTAATAATAGGTAAGGCTTCACATTTGTCACCCTTTTTGTTCTGGAAATTAGGAGCCAAGGGGATCATCCCTACCACGTTTTTGCAATCTTAGGATCCGACGCCCCGGTTGAGCGGTTATCGGATCACAGATAGTTCTGACCGGATTCCTGTGATTCCGTAAATCTGTCTTTCCGTCCGTCTGTAGGCACGGCGACTGTCGACTGCATTGCGATATTTACGAAAAGAACAACGACAAAGGAAGGTTAGTTTACAATTAAAATTTCAACATTTCCTTATCTTATAACAGGCAGAGATTAAGAGGCAGTAACTGAAGGACCTCAAAATGACTATATTTGGGATTGGGGGTAAGGGATTAAAGGATATCGAGGATTTGTAGGGGTAAGAACTAAGAAGTCAATTAGAAGTCACGCTTTATGTCAATGTCAACTTGTTTTGGAACGAACCATTCCAAAGTAGAAATAATAGGCAATAAACTAAAAACTTCAACGTGTTGATATTTGGGATTGGATATTTGGGATTGGTATTTGGGATTTATAGGGTCGAAAACCTCTGCTCTATCGGATCGAAAGCTCAGCCGGAATCGGGCGAAAACGGATAGTTCGGCTAGGCCTATCGATAGATAATATGTCTCGATCGAGTCGATTAGTGCCTATGGACAGTGGATAGGCAGTTATGATTTCCCAGAAGTTCACGGTGATTCAAGCATCAACGAAAAGACTAAAAGATTCAGTGACATTCTGTACTCCAAATACATCGAAATCTTCCCCACCAAGTCAGTTATAATTAGTGAGTTTGATAAGCCATGGATTACCCCTGCCATAAAGAAACTCATCCGTGAGAGATGCCGTCTACATTCTATCGGCGATGTAGTAAACGCAAGAAAACTACGAAATTACACCGTCACTGTAATACGGAAGGCCAAACTTCAATACGGCCGTTTATCAGTGTCACCTATGCGCGTCAGTAATCCAAAGAAATGGCATCAGTCTGTGCGAAAAATGTCGGGAAAATCCACTACTTATAGTGTGAGAATATTGGACGATAGTGGCAAACTTCTCACTGCGACAGATGTGAATTCCTTCACTGAAATCTGCACAACCCACCCGCCACCCACCGAGTCCCAAAAAGCCGATCTCTTGTACGGCTGCTCAGAAGAAGAAGTTATTGAAGTCACTGAAGAAGATGTCTACAAAGAATTAACGAAGATTAAGCCCAACAGTGCATCTTATCCTTCGGAACTTCCTGTAAAACTTGTTCGTGAATACGCCCCCTTCATTGCCAAGCCATTGTCCGTGTTGATCAACCTGTGTTTCATGCTTGGTACTTTCCCAGATATTTGGAAAAAGGCGTATATCCGGGTTATTCCGAAATCAAGCCCCCCTAAAGCATGTGATGAATTGCGTCCTATCTCGATAACCCCTTGCCTGGCTAAAGTTACGGAAGCATTTGTACTCCGTCGATTGCTCAATCAAATCAGCTCTTCTATCGATAAGTACCAGTATGGTGGACTCCAGGATTGCAGCACTACAGTTTATCTAGTGCGTATGTACGATTGTATACTTACATGGCTGGATAAAGGTAATCGGTTCCTGGATCTAGGTGCAATAGACTTCCGAAAAGCTTTTGATTTCATTAACCACCTGATTGCTGGCCAAAATTTGAAGATAATGGGTGCTAAAAAGCGCGTGCTATCCGTGATTATGGATTTCTTATCCGATAGAAAACAGCGTGTTTATGCCCTGTTTGAGGGGGATTCTGACTCTGATTGGACGGGTATAACATGTGGAGCTCCGCAGGGCACAAAATTGGCTGCCATTATATTTATAGCCGTGATCAACTACCTACTAGTCGAATATGAGGATCATTACAAGTTTATAGACGATATCTCTTTTCTATTGAAATACCTAGTTGAAAACGGGATTGTTAAGAAAGAGTTCAGTGAAGATTTCTTCGATGCGTTTACTGCCGAGTGCAATGTCTCTAAATTAATAATTAACACGAATAAGTCAAAGGTCTTACGCTTCAATCCGTTGAAGCGCACCTTCAGCCAACCGTATGTTCCGTTTCCGATTGTCGACTCATTAAAGATTTTGGGAGTTACTTTTTCCAGTGATTGTTCTTTCGGCTTGCACGTTGAAAATGTTGTTAAAAACGCAAATGCATGTCTGCAGTCTTTAAGTACAATGCGTAGATTTGGCTGTGATGTCCAGTGCCTATTGCTAGCTTATCTTACATACGTCCGTCCAGTTCTGGAATACGCAAGCCCACTATGGGGACCTGCAGCACTGCGTACTGTATACCTCATCCAAGAACTTGAGTCGGTGCAAAAGCGGGCCGTGTTCATTATTATTGGCGATCGACAACTATCTTACGGTGAAGCGCTTGTTAAACTAGACCTCCCCACGTTGGCCCAAAGATACGAGCAGATTATCCTGAGGTTTGGGAAGTTTCTTCTCTCTAAACCCCAGCATCGAGACATCTTACCACCCACTGCACCGCCCAACAACCGTACGCGTCACCAAAATAAACTGGTTCCAGTAGCTTCGCGAACGAACCGCCACGCAAATTCGTTTGTACCTTTTTTACGGATTTGCTAAATAAAGCCGAGTGATATTTTCCGTTTTTTGTGTTAGTTGTTATTTAGCTTAGTGAAGCAACGCAAATTAGCTGTTAGCTATGATGTTGTATAAATAAACCTATCTCTCTCTCTCTCTCATATAAGGAAGGCGTTCTAAACCAAAATCTTTACTTCGGACCGGATCGCTGGTACGACTGGAATCTTGCGAAAGCTGGAAACTCGGCGGAACAAAAAACGCCTCGTTAAGTCAAGGAGAGTTGATAACTATTAAGAGTTAATTAGGCAAGGAGACACTTTGAATTGATTTGTTTGCTTCGTTTTCCGGAATCCAATCGGACGTTTTGGCCGGAATCCAATGCAAACCGGAAATGCGGTAGGTAGACAAGTTTTAGTCAAACGCAAAAACTTTCTCAGAAACTTTAGCCTCCTTGGCAAGAAGACCGAAATATCGCTAGAATAAATATCAGCCGATTTGTCCTGTTAGAACAGTCGGATATAATTCGCAGTCAGCTTAGGCTGATAGAACCAAGGTAATGGGGTGGTGAACAAGTAAGCGGCCAATTGGAGAATAGAATTTCGAGGGCAGGTTTTCCATTGTCAGGATCGGATCGGGATTGGACAAAGGCAATATGGCGCCATTTCAGTAAACCTTAGGGGGGGGGGCAAAGCTAAATTTTGGGCCCCAATCTAGGTTAATTACACATACTCCAAATTTAATTACTGTTTTCTTGTTAAATTTAAAGTAGTTTTCGAATATACCCAGAATATGCCTTAAAAAAAGTCATTGCTTTGCATTTTGCCTTTTAAAACCTATTTAGCGGCCAAAAAATAGCACCAAGGAGAAGATTTTAAAATTTTAAGATTTTGAAATCTCCCCCTTATGATTTTATAATCTCCCCCCTACCCCCAGGGTGGTAGAGGGGGTACCGAACATTTCCCAGGAATGTCCAGATTCGAGTGAACTTGAAGTTGCCCAGCATGACCCATTTATGTGTCCGAACCGGATTCGGCTACGGTTTCGGCCCCCCCCCCCGAATTGCACCGCTGGACAAATGGCGGATCAGGTTGAAGTTTTGCCTGGGACGGGGCAAGTGTTGGTGAAATGGAAGTATTCGAAATACGTGGAACATATGCGTCGTAGGTCATTTTTCCTGAGTAGGCTATAGGCCTTTCATGCATTCCATCCAGAAAATACATATATGGTTCTCAAATGCCAGTGTGTAGCTTCCCAAGTCAATGCGATTTGTTTCATTATGGATTTGACCTTACCTTTTCCTTCAGGTCCCTGCCAAAACAAGGATCTACAGAGATCGAGTGGATTGATGTCAAAATTCCCCTGACAGTCATTTCTGCCCCTGAAAACCCCGAGGAAACCGAATCGGACGAAACAGGCTTGTTCAGTCGGGAAGGTACCCCGAACATACTTCCAAGCCTTACCAGGAAAATGGACTTACCCAGTCCTTCAGGCTCCGAGTCATATAAGACTGCAGACTCCGTGACGTACAAAACGGCTGAAAATGGCACAACTGGATCTGGGAATACTGAGGAGGCTGTGACTCCTCGTGAAAGTGAACAGTTTGACTATGAAACTACTCCGGTTTTTATTCGATCTCTGTCAAGCCAGAGTGTGAAAGTGGGGTCGAGGGTACGGCTGATCGCGGAAGTTAGGTCGACGGAATCTGTTGAGGTAAGAGATAGGAATGTTTTTTTTTGTTTTTTTTAAAGAACACCCCCGGATTTGTACACAGTTATTCGTAAAAATCTGAATAGCCTACACGAAAACTATAGCAAGCTAAAACACTAATCATTAATATATAAAAATAATCGTAAAGTCAACATAATCTGAAAACACAGCTTTGACGAAGAGTGTCAGGGATCAAATATTATTTGTGAATTGACTGATTTATTGTTGTTTAAAAATCTTACACTCATTCTTCAGTTTTGGTGGAATCAAATAAATGATCACAATAAAATTCCAAATGACATTTCAAGTCGAACTTGATCCGCTCGGAGCGATCAATTGGAAAGTTACGAATTACTCCGTTGCGTATCGAGGGTTTACTCACTCCCAAAATGGCTCGACAGTAAGTGCCTAGTACCCACGGCGCCCATCCGGTGCCCAAGGAGGCTTGTACAGTGGGGCCCAAAAAGAGAGTAAGCCTTCGTACCTTATCTTCCCATTCTGCACTATCTTCGATCGCGCCTGTAAAATACCGTTGGATCCATCACCAAAACCCTTTTCTTTGAATTTTGGTAGCTCTTACTCTGGTTTATACAGACAGTAGTCTATCTCTGCGTAAAACCTGGCGTGCATGCCTTTTGTGTAAAAACTGTGCGTCTCGACGCTGTTATTTTACATTGAAAATTTAGAGGTCGCCCACTCTCGATTTTGGTGTTTACACCAAATGTTGGTTGCCACGTATTTGAATATTAACGCCAGCATTATTTGGAAGCGTTGAAGGAAGAACCGCCTAATTTATGGCTGGTGCCGGTTCAGTGCCGGAAAAGGGTGTACTCCAAATGCGGGGAGTGGGTAACCCCTCCTGAAAAGTTTCAACTTTTTGCGTCTCCGGCAAACGCAAGGCGAGATGGGGTCCTATGTCCTGTGTCTAGATTATCGGTTCAACGTCGTCAGCGGAGAAGTTGAAGAAAAACCTTTTTTCTGGAATGTTCGGTTATTTTACTAATGTTCATCATCAGACGTGAAAGAATTCTGGGCTTGTCTTCTCCGTAAAACTAACTGTTCGGCGCTAAAAGAAGACAGAAAATTGGTACGACACGAAAAATAATTTTCGTTCAAACCTCGACTGACTCGTAACGTAAGATCTGTCAGAATTTAAGCGTAGTAGATTGGTTTGTGTTAGTTGAATGTGTTTCAGAGCAAAATAACACTAGGGAGTAGCGCCAAGACTTGAAAAAAATGACACATATTCGAATAGCAGACACTAGCATCACTCGTGACAGAGAACGTCCCTGCTGAAACTCAGGCAGTCGAGCACCAGCGCTGGCTGCAACAACTTAAAATTCTAAACAAAGCCAAAAAAGATACAACCTCCCCTGTTCGCATCTTAGCTTTACTAGAAATTTGTAATCGGCAAGTTTGTCTCGCTTTAAATGCCGCAATCGTAGTGGACGGCACTACAAGTATGGCCCAATTGTGAAGCATGGATTACATAGATCTTGGCGCTACTCCCTAGAGTTATTTTTCTCTGATGTGTTTGTAGTTGTGAGTCTGTAAGCCTTCTGTAAAGTCGAAAGATTTAAATTTCCGATATCCTTTGATCCAGGCAACCTGGTACTTCAACGACGCCCCAATTGCGATCTGCCCTCGATTTGAAACTGCTGAAGACGACAACTGCTTCGCTTTCGAAATTAGCCCCGTCAAGAAAGAAGACGAGGGAGTATTCACTGTTGTTGCCAAGAGTGCGAGTGGAGTTGCAAGATCTTCAGCGAACTTGGAAGTTCTAAGTAAGTTATTTCTTTGAACCCGTTTATACTGGCTACATATACAGTAGAGGTGTGAAAATTAATGACATTTGTTCAGCTTTGATTGGGTCATACACCGTCTCAAGCAAAAACCATACAAATCATGTGCAGCAGAATACTTCTTAAAGTTTAACAGAAAAGCCAGACTATCTTTGGTAAAGGATTTTAATGTTAATTAATTAAATGATAACATTGGTTTATTTTGACTCTGGTAAAAGATTTTAGATTATTTCCTCTTGTGCCCTAGTAGTGACATTCAGAATATCCACTGATCGCTCGACAAAACAAAGGTCATCCTTATGCGGTGAATTTGAATTTCAACACAAGCGTGCCTTTCAGTGGCGGAGGAAGCAAAGCTTTGGAAATATTCTCTTCCAGATATTCAAAGCATAGACGTACAAGCACATGGTGGTACCACAAATCCGGAAAAAAAGTTCATTCCATGAAAATCAATTATATGAATATATAGCGGAGCAACGAAGGACGAATTAATGCATTTTCATCGGGTCTTCAAGAATGTTTATGTGAATAAGTGATAAGTAATAATCTCTACTGGGATAAGATTAAGCCGAATTAGAAATAATCATATCTCAGTAGAGACAATTTTAATCCCAGTTGCAAATACTGCAAGATTTTTTTTACAGTGTGGTTCGGAAGCTTGTCTTTGAGGCCTCGCCCTTTCTGTAGCAAAGTCAGGGGGCAGGAAGTCGCGAAGGACTGGGTTCAGAATAGTCTGCCCACCAAACTTCAAGCACAAAGATTCAAGATGTTGAGACAGGGTTGTCAGATTAAATTTTTTGAGAAAATAGATGTAAGGAACTTTCAGAGATTTATAGTAGCAGAGCTCGGTATTGTATCTTCTCTAGAGCATGCGATTGCTCGCGAGTCACACCAGACTGCCAGACAGGACAGCAATATTCTCGGACTGGGAGAATGAACGAATGCACAATAGATGTTCGGAACGGACACCACGTCGGGAAAGAAGTTTGAGTCCCCAGAGGCCCATGTTGGCCTTCTTTAAAACAGAATCTCCGTGCTTTTTCTACTTAATGTCATTCGGGATGTGGGCACCCAGCAGTTTCATTTCTTTAACATGCTGGGCACTGGGGATTGGATACAAAAATGCTTTCACCTCTATAAAGCTCTCGGGACACTATACACACTAGATTGAATTTCAGCCAGGTGGTGATCGACACCTGCTTTAAATTGGTTGATATTTTCGGCATTTGCAACACTTTCTGGGAGATTATTCTAATATTCTACTATTCGGTTTCTAAAGCAAACCGCCCCACCAACAATTAATAGCCTTTTAATACGTAGACTATACCAGGGAAGAGCCCTTTATCTCCTACCTGTCCTAGAGAGGGAGTCCTGGCAGTTGTTTATTTGTCTTTATTTTCGTAACTCTGTCTTGTACGGGTATAGATTCTCATTGATTATGATTGACCTAAGGGGTGAGCTACATGGGATGGTTAACAATGGCTAAAGACGGAAAGTCGGCTACGATGTTCGTCTGCGATATTTCGGCCCTTCTGTGCAAGGGTCCTTGTCTAGCTGTTGCTAGACTGGACGAGTTACATGTGTTCTTTCGTCCAGTCGAGCAATAGCCTGACGAGGACCCTTGCCAAGAAGGGCCGAAATATCGCAGACGATCATCGTAGCTGACTTGAAGATAGGAAACTGAAAACTTCAAAACTAGCAGGGAAATATTCTGTGTATCTCTCTAAGCGCTTGGTATGCGGGGCTTCCTCGGAAATCATTTCATCCGTTCTTTTCTAGTCCCAAAGAGCTACAAAGTGCCAATATTTCTGGAAGGGCTGCGAGCCGTTCTTACCGAAGCTGGAACCGTGTCATTGGAAGTCAAAGTGGTAGGCGTCCCGACGCCTGTCTTGAAGTGGTACAAAGGTAAGCGAAACCTCTCTTACTTCCGTGTACCCAGAGGCGTTACTAGCCAAAATGTTTGGGGGGGGGGCAAGGCATTTACCGACTGGCTGGTAATTTTTACCGACTGTATTTGTAGGAAAAACTACTGTTTTCAAGAAAAACTGTTTTGAAGAACAGTTTTGAGAAAAAATCGACTGATTTTCAGAAAAACCGACTGTTTTCATGAAAAAAAAAATCAACTGTTTTGACGAAAAATCGTGGCGCTTCGCGCCGACTCGGGTATTTTTTTTTCGACTGGCCGACAACATTGGTGGGGGCGTCCCCCCTTCTCCCCCAGTTGTGACGCCCCTGCGTGTATCTAGATTTGCTGATTTCCTTCGATTATTGGAAGGTTAGCTGCGAAACATGAGTAGGGCTTACCAATCCTGAAACGATGATAGACAGTTGACTGCAATACAGCTGGCCCCCTGGAAGAGGAAGAGTATTGAACAAATAAATAAATTCGAATCCTTCTCAATCTTTCGAGATGGGCCAGTAGGAAAACAAAAATCAGATTTCTTTTTCTGGTTGTAAGTCGGAAAAGCTTAGGTAAAGTCACACAGGACGCTGCATCTGATTTACATGCCTTACCTTAACCGCTGCAGAAAGCTGAAGTGGATTTAAGATCCAAAAGGAGTCTCTAAAGGCTTGCTATTGAGAAAGGAGAGTTGACACGTCAGAGCTCCTTTACAGTTGACAGGCCGGATTTACTTTTTCTTATTTTATTGATCGATAGCACTGTGTCAGCTTACATATAGCGTTTCTTTATCAAAATCTTGGCGGAGACTCGACACATTCTGATTTATTATTATTATTATTAATTTAAGCCCATACAAGACGGAGTTAAGAAAAAAGAAGAGAAAGAAGTAAAATTTTTGGTGTTGAGGGATTGCACTGTTACCGTTGTGGTACTAATTAATCAATGCGAAACAGAATTAAAGGTACGTGCACACAATACGATTTTCGCAGTTGGATGCGAATTTCCTTATTCGCCCGACATGTTGATGCATCGTATGCAGGCTTCCCTATAGTGACGCGGATTTCGCATGCGTATATTCGTATGCGAAATCTTATCGGACTTTGTGTGCACGGATCTTAAAGCACAACTCTTACTAGAAATGATATTTTTCACGATGCAATGACCGATGAATATCGTTTTCGAAAATTCCATTATTTTCCACGCGAAATTACAGATTTTTTTATTAGCGCGTCTCTACTCTATACAGCCTTCACGCTTTCAGACGCCGCTGGACGCAAAATCTTTGAATAATAAACGCGCCGTGGTTTAAAAGTGGGAAAACCAAGAAGTCCAAAACAGATGATAGACCTGGTGGTCTGCTATTTCTTCTAAAATGAAAACATTACTTTGAAGCTCTTCATATTCTTATGTGGGAAAGGGTTGTCGTCGGACCTTGAAGCTTTTGACGAAGTTTGCGTTGCATTACGGACAAAACTCGGCTAGGCCGAAGACGTGCCAACAAGCCGGGAGTATAAACGAAAGAACGGTGAAAAGCGCGGATTTGAGAAACTTATAATTCCATAAGGGAGCTGGGGTAATAAAGCAGGCAGAATGTGCAAGAGCGGTCCGTTAACTAAAAGCACGACAGTTTTTTTTTTCTCATCGTGGTGGCCATGGTACACAAAGAGCCACTTTGGCAGAGCGAGTGCTCGAGGCTGAAGGACATACATACAAATATACTTATAACACTTCATATAATGCCAAACTAAAATAATAAAGTAAACAGCAGTAACCATTTTCCTTCCGAATCCCTGGTATAAATTTCTGCACTTTATTAGCAAAATTGTACAAGATGGTAATTATTTTTCTTCTGTTTATTTTCTGTTGTTATTTCGTGGAGTCATTAAGTAAAACTGATTTGCCGTCTTGTGGTTTGCTTTGGCACTAAAACGCTGTTGCACCCGAGTTTATACTCAGCTCAGTGTCATAATGCCGATGAGATCATGATATTGTCTTTGCGTCTCTTTAGTGTGAATACTCGAATAGAAAACAAAGAGATGGTTCCGACTTCCCAAGAGCTTTGTTGGCACCTGTCTTTAAGTCTTGGACAGACGGACCGGGAATACTCATGATGACTAACTCTCCTTGCTGATGCAAAATCGCCGGGTACCTCAATCATGGGCACTAGCTCAATTTTGGGGTACTGATACCCCATATGAGGGGTACTACCAATTTGGGGAGTACTACCCAAATATGGGGGAGTACTCCCTACATGTGGGGTATCACTACTCCCTATATGAGTTACCAGCCTAACTTTCCACTAAGTTTCTCACTTTTGGCACTTGCCTTGGCTAAACGACAAGCAGCCGTGGTTCCTCACTTTCACAGGGTATAGGTATGAATCTTACCTATCTTTTGGTATACTATTGTCCAGATTGTGACGTGGTTTTGGAAGCTTTTGCCAAAAAGGCAGACCCTGTCACGAAATGTCCAAAACAAAAATACCAAAAATACTTCAAATACTTCAAAATACTTCCAAAACAAAAATGTTTTGGAAGACCCTGTCTTCCAAAACCACGTCACAATCTGGAGAATAGTATACCAAAAGATAGGTAAGATTCATACCTATAGCCTACCCTGTGAAAGTGAGGAACCACGGCTGCTTGTCGTTTAGCCAAGGCAAGTGCCAAAAGTGAGAAACTTAGTGGAAAGTTAGGCTGGTACCCCATATAGGGGGTAGTGATAACCCACATGTGGGGAGTACTCCCCCATATTTGGGTAGTACTCCCCAAATTGGTAGTACCCCTCATATGGGGTATCAGTACCCCAAAATTGAGCTAGTGTCCATGACTGGGGTACCTAGCGGAAGAGCCGGTAGCGGCACCACAGCTGTGCCTAACGATCCGTTATTGGTTGACACACGATCTGAGCGGTTGAGTTTGAGTCGCTAATGAGACGTTTTCTCGTTCTTCGTGAGGATCACAGGCGTGTTTTGGACTTAGTCATATAGAGTATTCGCCACAGACTCTGCTGGTTTTCTCCCTTTAAAAAACAAAAGTGGAGTAGCCTATATAATAACAATAATAATATTTGTATGGAAAAATTTCGTTAAAAAAATCGTTGTTAACGTTTGACAATGGAACCTGCTCTCCGCCATGAAGTGATGTACGACTTTTTGTTTCTATTTTTAAAAAATACAATGCTGGGGATATTTTGGCAACGCCCATCCATGTTCTCCCCAATCGTGCCGCTAGTTTAGTCCCATAGTCCTGGTTTGAACTAGCTATACGAATATCCGTGATCTGGACATAATAAATGCAAGTATGCTTCCGGATTAACTCCTGTAACCTTCTAGATGGTGCTGAGATCCGAGCGGGCGACACCTTCGCCCTTACTGCCACGAGCTCTGACCCAAACAGTCTGGGGACCTACACATGCGAGGCGGTCAACTGCATGGGATCCGTGAGTTCTACCTCGAAAGTTCAGGTCCGAGGAACAAGCGAGACGGTGTCCAAGACAGCAGAGAGGACTCCTATACAGTCGCCCAGCCCTACAGGCCCCGCGCCACTTTTCATTGAGGATTTATATGACCAGAAAATTAAAGTTGGAGAATTTCTGACCTTGTCTGTAAGAGGTAAGTTATCTGTGCATACTACGCGTTCCGTTGGTTCAAGTGGTTAACTTGTGCTGATACGCTTGTTGACACAATGTCAGAAATCTCACACTGGATAGTAGGATGTCAAGGAGATGTGAGGGGAGGGCTAAGGAGAAATCTTTTGACTAATATTTGGGATGTGTTTGCCGATTTGTGTTGACTATATTTTTCTTGTTGTTTACTGAGAATAGGCCGAGCCCATGGAGATGGCAAGCACATCTGGCGTACTAAGTCGCTCTGTCTCGACTGCTATCATTTCGCGTATCAGTTTCATTTGGCAACTTTCGGGGTGCTTGCTTGCGACGCAGTGTCAATCGGGAAGCGTAGACCAGTAAAGCCCAGGGTGTTAAGCTTAAGAGTACCTGCGAGTGAAAAAATATCTTCCGAGGCTTTACATCACAATAAAAACGTACTTCAGTCATTCAATCAATTAAATTCTCCAAATAGCTTCTACAGTTAAAAGAGGCGTGAAAAGAGAACTGGTTTTCCTACTCGATGGCTGTTAAGATGCGCGTGCCGCTGGAGCAAGAGATCTCAAAAGTCGACCCTAGAAGTACAAGAAAAAATTAGTCGTAATGTACCTCGTACGAAATTTAAAGCTTTGGCAACCTCAAATCTACGAATTACCATAATAATTAACTATCGCAGAATCGCCAGCCTTGGGGGTGGGCAGGCTTAGCTAGGCCAAACAGATTATTAGAATAGAATAGAATAGAATAGTGATTTATTCGCTCACACTTTCACGGTAACAAAACCAAATTGGTGAGTACTGTCATGCACAAATTTGTCAGCATAACATATAAATTTAAAAATACGTACAATGGTCAAAGGCTATTTAAAATTTCCACAATCGTTGGTATACAACTATTTTGGTATCGGCTGTGTTTGGCCGCTACTGGTTGGAATATTGGGACGTTCGTAGAGACCGCTCGCTCTCGCCGTTCCCTAACATTGTTGTATGGGGGAGGGAGAAACTCATTGTAGCTAAAATGAATAAAACGAAAGCACCTCCCAGCTGTTAATTCAATACTTTATTCCGGTGAAAAAGACCATAATTAATCACTAACAAATTGGAAACAACAAAAATAAGAAAAGGTCTTGTCTATTTTTTTCTTCCCAGTTCGGCACGATCGCGGCTACGTCGAAGTTTACCTGTTAGTCTGTTCAGAACTGGCTAATATTTTCTGTTCGAATCCTACGGTGTTATAAAAACAGTTAATGCAAATAAAAAATGTCTTGTTCCTATCACACATACTCTAATTCTCATTTTTCAGTATCTGTGCCACCGTACCCCATTTCCGTCGAGTGGTACAATAAAGACCAGCTACGGCCTCCGAATGACAAATACCACTACATTGACGTTGGTGACGGTGAATATTGTCTTGAGATCGCGCCTGTTGAACTAGAAGACGATGGGGAGTGGAGATGCCAGATTACCTCGGATGGAGGAGCTTCTTCGTCTGCCTGTATTGTGACCCTGTCAGTGCCAAAAAATTACAGAAAACCAAGATTTCTGGAAAAGTTGAAGGCGATTTTGACGGATGAAGGTTTAGTGTCTTTTGAGTGCCGTGTTGTGGGATTTCCTACTCCTCAGTTAAGGTGGTTCAAGGACGGCAGAGAGCTTAAGCCTGGCGATGTGTATCAGCTGAGCGGAACCAACTCTTTGGGTAAGTAGATACGTTGTTTAATTAGGCAACATCGGTTCTTGTGCAGTTTAACCATCCTTCTTTGTAAGGATCTGCAGCTGAGGTGTGCTTATTTGAACGTCGCCCAAGAGTGAACGGTCTCCGAAGAAAGCAAACTAAAACCCATACCAGGCAACTTTTTCTTCAAAATACTTGCCAAAAACGTTTGTTCCATCATGTTTTGTCCGGTCTCACTCCACTTTTGAATAATTTGCTGTTAACTACCACCTGGTTTTACTTTCACAGTTTGAATCTTTTGAAAAGTGGAACGTACCTTCACAAAGTAGATGGCAGTTCAAACCACGCACCTTTTCAAATAGAAGAAGAAGCATATTTAAAAACCCAAATTAAAATATGAACGGTCAAATTTCAACTCAAAGTTTGTGCCGTGACAACCCTGAAGTTGTTGGCTATTATCTGATATCAAGTTTGTTATTTTGCGGTATGACACAACATTTGTACCGTCTTTCGTGAAAATTTTTAATCTTTATTAGTGTTGATATTCTTTGGATAGTCGTTGATATTCGTTGGATTCGTTCGATATTAGTTGGTATAGCCTATATATTGACGACCAGACCTCGACAAATTTGGATTTTACCATGATAGTTCGAGAAGAATAAAAGCGATGTCTATCTGTCTATCAATCCATGCATGTTACAAGGTTCGCGAAACATGTCCGGTACCCCTTCAAACTCTCCCCACCGTGGCTAAGCGGTCTAACTTGAAGTGTGAAAGTAAAGTCGCACTTCCTGGTACCAAATACCGCTGAGAATCTCAACGCATTATCTGGAGTCAGTCCATTAGGTATTTAGGTTGCTCGCTCGAACGTATTCTTCTATTTCATGTCATAGCTCTCGCTTTGTTATGAAATGAGCGTAGACAAGATGAGAGCAGGGTGTATACTAATTGATGACAGAGAGACACAATTGTTTGGGATTCGTTAGTTGTGCCGTGGTGCGCCCAGAAAGCCACAGCTGGCCCCCGAATGTCTGGGATTCGTTAGTTGTACTGATACTGATACTGATACTGATACTTTATTGTAAAACGAAACTTTCACAGCATTGGATTGCCGAACTTGTCGTTTTCGTCAGGTACATCATAATTACAAAACTAAGGTGGTTATACATAATAAAGCAATAGTCAAAAAATTATCAAACAGAATAAAAACCCTAGACAATTAAAACATTAAAGGGAAATATTTGATCAATTGTTTAAAACTTCAACAAAAGATGGTACAAAGCTCTTTCTGTAGCGTTCGGTTCTTGTACAAACAGGGTTAAGAACCGGAACTTTTTGTGCTACAACCCGAGGTAGTCGAGGTTTTGGCGGGCAATATGGGGTAGGAAATAGGTGCTCAAAACCTGAGTGGGAACGCAGACTGTTCCCGAAACTAGTACAAAGAGTAAGACGTCGGGCTGCTAAAGTAGGGAGGCGGAATTCTTTGAGGAGGAGGATATAAGGCACTTTGCCCTGGCGGTAGATGATCTCAAGGCTCTCTTCTGAATAGTTTCAAGCCTATCAGACTGATCTACTGTCAGGCCAAAGTGCCAAACCGGACAAGCATACTCAAGTAGCGGACGGATGAAAGTAACGTAAAGGCGGAGAACATGTGACATTAAAGGGAAATATTTGATCAATTGTTTAAAACTTCAACAAAAGATGGTACAAAGCTCTTTCTGTAGCGTTCGGTTCTTGTACAAACAGGGTTAAGAACCGGAACTTTTTGTGCTACAACCCGAGGTAGTCGAGGTTTTGGCGGGCAATATGGGGTAGGAAATAGGTGCTCAAAACCTGAGTGGGAACGCAGACTGTTCCCGAAACTAGTACAAAGAGTAAGACGTCGGGCTGCTAAAGTAGGGAGGCGGAATTCTTTGAGGAGGAGGATATAAGGCACTTTGCCCTGGCGGTAGATGATCTCAAGGCTCTCTTCTGAATAGTTTCAAGCCTATCAGACTGATCTACTGTCAGGCCAAAGTGCCAAACCGGACAAGCATACTCAAGTAGCGGACGGATGAAAGTAACGTAAAGGCGGAGAACATGTGATTTAGGGCACGAAAATTTGGAAAACAATTTTAGGAGAGACAGAGACGCACTGGCTTGTTTAACAATCGAACAAATGTGAGCCTCCCACTTCAAATCATTCGTCAGTGTGATCCCCAAAAGTTTGGTCTTTGTTGTAAATATTTCATTTGGTATTGGAGTAGTGAACGATGGCTTTGATTTAAGAAAACTTATGGTCATGATATTAGATTTCTGGGGATTAACTTTCATTTTCGACTCGGCTGCTTCAGCAGCGATATCGTCAAGTATTTCCATTGCGGTACTCTTTATGTTCCTTCTGCACCTTTCAAGTAATGTCATGTCGTCCACAAACTTCCAACGATCGGCTGATTCGTTAGCAAGATTGTTAATCATTACCAAAAATAATAGAGGACCCAAGAGCGTTCCCTGTGGAACCCCACAAGAAATAGGAAGTGCATCAGAATAAATGTTTTTATACTTTACAACTTGACTTCTATTTGACAGAAAAGATGCAATGATATTAACTAGAAAAGGTGGTACTTTAAAATCATTTAATAATTTTTCAACTAAAACATTGTGACTAACAAGATCAAACGCTTTTTGGAGGTCAACCAAAATAAGATTCAGCCATGTATCAGGCTCATCAAGTAGTTTATATACAGTGTCGAGAAGGCTAACCAGATAATGTGTCGTCGATAAACCTTTCATGTTACCGAACTGGTTTTCATCTATTAAATCAAGGATCGTTTCTTTGAGCCAATCTGCTAGAAAACTCTCATACATTTTGGAAAATATCGGTGTAAGAGTGATAGGACGGACTCCACTAAAATCCAGTTTAGCCCCTTTCTTCTGTATGGGAGTAACGTACCCTTTTTTCCAGCAATCAGGGAATAAACCGCTTTTGGTTATCGTGTTGAAAATATCTGATAAAGGTTTTGATAGTTTGTCGGGAAATGCTTGGACCAAATCAATCGGAATATCAAGGGGGCATATTGAAGTTCTCTTTAGTTTACGGATTTTTGCTTCAACATCCACAGGTAGTATTGCTGGGATAACGTGGTCTGGTAATGGGGGAAAAGAGGTATTACTTGGGAGAGGAGGAAGAGTTTGCACAATAGCCGAAAGGTGTTTATTTAACGAATTAGCTGTGGTTTCTGGCGGTTCATCAAGGTTGAAATCAACAATTTTGACTGTTTTACCGCTAATTTTCCTGACTGTGTTGTACCACTGCTTTGGTCGGGATTTGAAGAGTTCGCTTACTTTATTACGGTAGTACTCGGATGAAGCTTTTCGGATCTGCTTTTTTATACCTTTTCTTAATAGGTTAGCTTCTTCAATTTTTCCTTGACGGAATAGCCTTAGTTTTTGGCGGATTAAATTTTTCAGTGCATCGTTTACGTACGGCTTATCATTGGAACATCTTTTCTTTTTAACTTCTGGGAAGTGAAGGACATAATGATTAAGAAGCTTTTCCTGAAAAATTTCGGCCTTCTTATTAGAATCATCAGCAGCAAGGACATCATCCCATTGCTCTTCTGACAGCCATGCCCCGAACTTAAGCAGACCACCATCAGTAATTGGACGGTATTTAAATTCATCAAATTTGTACTTTGGAATCAGGCCTTGTATTGGGTTTAGTGATAACGTGAAATGGTAGCTTCCGCCAAGCGGGGGGAGGGAATTGGGTTTTTGATAAAACTCATGCATGTTTGTGCATATTATGTCGAGTGAAGTGCCACCTTTTGTCGTTGGAATATTAACGATTTGTTTTAAATTTGCTTCCCGACAAAGGTTACTGAGGTTTAGCTCATTCCCGTCCCCTGAAAGCAGGATCCCAGCGTTAGGATGTTTTGACTGGAGGTAATCAAGAGATGCATGAAGTTTGTCCAAGAAATCTTTTCGCTGCTCTGATTTTTGGCCCGGTGAATAATAAAAGCATCCCACAATAATGTTACTGAAGGGGCGAGGTAAAATTTTTGGTTTAACTTTTATCCAAATCATTTCATCATATTCATTAATTCCAGGAACGTTTACTTCGCTAGGTGACAAATTATTACGGCAAAAAATCAAAACTCCTCCACCCTTTTTACCAAGCTTATGGTCATGTGGTCGAAGTTTAACAAACTCATGGAAATCAGCCATCTTCAAAGTTTCGGTGTTCTGGGATTGAACCTCAGTAATGCAAATTAAATCTGAGGCTAAATTTTTTGCAGTGAGTTCAAGTTCAACAAGTTTATCAAAGTTAAGGCTTTCTGCATTACTTAATAAGAGGCGAGGGAAGTGATACCGTTGATTATTATTTGTATGCTCCCGGGTGGGACTCCCAGGACAACCCTTTTCATCTGGCGAACGATTGGACGCGGAAGTTGGAGGACGCGAATGGGATTTAACAGATTTTCCAGGAAGCTGAGTACGAGGGATGGGTGAAAAACTGTTTTCCAAAACAATCGGGCAAACAGGAGGAGGTGCCAAGGAATTCCGGCTCCCAACCGTAGGAATCATGATATCACTGTAAGTGAGGGGCTCAAATCTATTTTTTACTGGAATTGATGAAACGAGCGAAACTGCGTCATCGCCAGTAGTAGAATTATCTGTTACACTGCGGTACCCAGATAAGGGAATGCTTGATGACGATTGGGGTAGAAAAAGGACTGGGGGTAGGGTGGGGGTTGGGTCAAGTTCGGCAGAAACGGGCCGCCCGCGTGACTGGTCGGAGTCATATGTGGATTCGAGGCCGATACAGTTGGAGAGGCCTGGAAAGTTGTGCCGTGGTGCGCCCATAAAGCCAGGCGCGACCAGAAAGCGCCTCCGACAAAGACATTGACAAACGGGACTTTCATTTTCTGACCGCGATTCTCTTTCGCAGGGAGCTATTCCTGTATGGCCAGGAACTGCATGGGCGAAGCCGAAAGCTCTGCTGATCTAACGTTGGACGACATACAAAATCAACTGAATGAAGAAGAGAGAAGTCAGATTGAGCAGGTGAACCGACCTCCTGAGTTCCTTGTTGGGCTCAAGTCGGGCGAAGCGAAAGTCGGCGACCCTCTGCGATTTGTTCTTCAGGGTGAGTTAATATTGCGGATGGAAAGTGTTGGTGTGGGTAGGTGGACCGTAGCGTGTAGGTGGCAGGTAACTAATGCACGGGCCCCACTATAGTCACACTTGGTAATAACGCCAGTAATAAGACCGTCTTACGGTCAAAATTGGGAAGAAAAGACGCTGAAAACGTAAAATAGACGAGATGGAAAAATCCATCTCCGCCATTTTGAAACGTAACTTTGGACCAATCAGGCCGCAGTCACTGACTTTATAGCTAGTTTTGTTTACATATGAATATAATATATCTTGAATTTCTTCGTTCCAGGTGTGACCAGAATGAAACGTAAGAGTGGGTAATAACCAAACTAACGAACCAATTTACGTACAGATGTGACTGAATGTGGCCGGGGCATAAGGGTGGTAGTGTTACCGGGTTTTACGGTATCATAAATATGGTTTTATTTTATACTTCCTTTTCACAATGTAAATCCCAATCCGAGTAAATGCCAACTGCCGATAATGTATGAAGATTCACTGACAACTGAGTGACAACACACAAAGAAAAGGACGAGCTTATATAGGCTACTTTGTCTCCAAACGTGAAGATTACTCTGGCGCCGTTTGAGGCTGAGTTCAAGCTGTTTTTTTTAGCCCTGAATCGTGCAATCTGATTCTAGAAGTACTGGAGGATCATATTCACTTCACTATGTACATATATTTAGTTCAGCGCCTGACAGCCCTTGACCCGCGCAACATTACCTGAGATTGCTAGCAGAAATTTGTCCCGTTATCTTTACAAAGCAATTGGTCTTTGCTTCAAGCATTTTCCTCCAGCTGCGAGTCATTCACCCTATCTGAGAGACTTGCCAAGATATGTCCTCCCTAAGTTATGTGTATATTTTAATGGAGGAGGGTTAATGAGGACGTCAAAAACAGTAAGGCCACAAAGCCTCTACAAAGTTCTCTTGAACATTAAGGGTCATACATTTCATTTACAAATGTTTTTTCGAAAAGAGAAGGGAAAAGCCTAAACTAGTCCTTGTGTACGCTTGTAGCTTCTCTTTGGTGTTCTAACTTCCAAGAGGAGAAGGAGACAGTAGAGAGTAGAAAGGAAAGGAGTTCGATTCTGTTTCCAACGAACTGGTTACAGTTTCCCTCGACGCAGAAATAGCTAGAGTGATAATTAGTTAGTTGGCGGATCACGTGTCCATTTTATCATGAACTTACCCGATCTCACCCACCGTGGAATTGCAAGGAAATGAACCGGCTAATTAGGTTTCACGACCAGAAATAGCCGGAAGGCACTATTATACTGCCATACTTTAGAGCTAGTTGGGGGGTTACCGTGAGAATGTCCGTTATGTGACGAAATATAAATCTCTTCCCTCTCTGCAGTTACTGCCGTTGCCAACCCAACCTTGACCTGGTTCCATGAAGAAGAAGCCGTCGAACCGTCGGATCGTTACCGGTTCTCTAGCGAAGACCAGCAGCTCTATTATCTGGATGTAAACCCGGTAGAAGTGGGTGATCAGGTACGGAGTCATTAGTATAGTACACAATTTCTTGTCTGAATTTGAGTGCGCTGGGGGAAATTTGCCAGTCGATGCTGAGCGTGTTCCACCCTTCTAACAATAGTAACTATTAGTTACTATTTTTGTTCCAACCTCGTTAAAAGTTACTACATTGATCGTTCCAACCGTCTCGAAATAGTAACTAATATTAACTATTTGCTTACCACGCTCGGGAGTATAGTAAGCGTGGTAACTACGAATCTCTGTGACGTGATTCGCTGGATTAGCGCGTGGCACGATAGTTTGCTGAAAATAGAAAAATGTGTTCCAGCCTTGACGCCAAGGAGCCAGAATTCGTGACGTCATGCGTAGTTGCTACGGTAAGTAAGTGAAACACGCTCGCTGTAACCATACTTTTTTTTGCGCACAGCTGTCGCGAATTATCAGTCGAGTATAACCGTCTGAAGCTTTTTAATCGCACACCCGTTCGTGCTACCGTATTTTTGTAGCAGCTTTAGGCGTGGAATACCAAGGTTTCTTGATAGGCCTAAAGCACGCATTTTCGTCACTTCAAACTCTTTGATTTACACATCTTGTTGTAAGATAACCCGCCGCTTGGCTTGTGCGAGTATCATTTTCACGGTAAGGGGAGGCCAGGAGTTTCAGCCAAGTAACTGCAGTGCTGCAACTCAGGTTATGGCATGACTTCTGCGTGAAATCGAGCCACGAGCCCTCGACTACTACGCCCTCCTCAGAAGTTGGCACACAAAGTTTCAGTATCTCATTGCCGCTTGATGCGACCTGTGGATCGACTTTGATGCTTGAGCGGAAAGCTCGTTGGGGCTCCCCGCAATCTGTTCTAAGCGATTTGTTTATCATGCTTTGATGTTTTCTTTCAGGGGGAATGGAAATGCGTCGCTCTTAACGACTTTGGCCACAGCGTCACATCTTGTTCTTTGAGGCTTACCGTTCCGAGAAACTTCAAGAAGCCTCGGTTCTTGGAAGGACTTCGAGCCGTTCTTTCGGAAGAAGGGACTGTAAATCTCGAGTGCAAGGTACTGAAAGTTTCTTTTTGTTGACCTCTTCCGCGTGGACAGTTTCAAGTTCGGACAATGCAGCCGTTTTCCTTAGTAAGCGCGGTTTAAGTAAATTGAGGATCGAAATGTGAAATCAAAGTTGGATCGAAAGCGGTGACGAAATTGGGTTCCGACGTGACCTTCAAATGCAATAGCCTAAATGCTCCATATCCTTTGAAATATTGATATTTTGGATGTTACTGTTTTGATTTGTATTTTACCCTTGGGGCTAGAAATACACTTATTATTATTCCATAGCGGGAAAGACAGTTTACAGTTTTTTACAGAAAGACAGTCAGGAAAGACAAGGAAGCCCCTTTTGAGCAGTCCCAAATTTTGTTTAATTTTTAGCCATTTCTCGTAGAAAAATTACATTTCCGAAAGACATTTGAGTATTTCGATGTCTACCTAGAGTACGTCTCTCCAGGCAAGCACCTTGACCACCAGTCTGTTTCCGATGACGGATTGTTTTATTTCTGTAGGTTATTGGAGTTCCACAGCCAGTTCTTAAATGGTTCAAAGATGGAATAGAGCTGAAGCCAGGTGACATCCATAGAATCATGTCAGGTCAAGATGGCACATGCTGCTTAGGAACATATACCTGTGAGGCTCACAACTGCATGGGAACGGCTTCGAGCTCTGCCGCTCTTCTAAGTTTTGAAGGTTAGTACACGTTTTTCTTTGTTCTATGTCTGTACTTATTTGTATTTGTGTCAGGACGCCCTGGTGACAGCAGCTGTCGGACCAAGTGGTGCTATGAACCTCAGTCGTCTGTGAAGGACATCAAGATTTGAAGAAGATCCTATAGGATCTCCGTTTTAGAAGGAGGTATACCTCCTTCTAAAACGGTGGAAACCTCAGATGGGCCCGAGGTCTTTTTGAGAGTGGTCAGCCTCGTTTAAAGTTGGCCTCCGGGGAATTTTTGTGCGGTCGCTAAGTTCATCGCCGGGTAAAACAGACTTGAGATTACCTGGCAAATACTGTGTCTGCATCGGAACGGGGCTTGTAGAGGCGCAGACGTTTGTCGCTATGAATTTTGAGTTGTCCGAGTTCTTGTGTCGGATTTTCTTGCTGTAACGAAGTTGACGCAGTCAATAACCACACTGTCAGAAGTTTCATAACAGATAGCGCATAACACTTTCAAGAATAACACCTTTTCACTTAGAAATAAAGTGTTATGACCAATTAAGTTTACCCTATTTCGCACCTAGATCTCCAACAACAACTTCAATTGGTAAAAATACTAACGGGAACGAAATAAACATAACAGATAAAATCCCAAAGTGTTATCTGTTGAAACCGGGCATCCTTCTGTTGTCGTTATGTAACTTCTGACAGTGTAGTATTTTTACCAATTGAAGGTGTTGTTGGAGATCTAGGCACGAAATAGTATAAACTTAATTGGTCATAACACTTTATTTCTAAGTGAAAAGGTGTTATTCTTGAAAGTGTTATGCGCGAACTGTTATAAAACTTCTGACAGTGCATGGCTAGAGTTCTGGATTTTGTGATTCTAGGCAGTAACAGTAGTCGTGGCGTGCTGCATACAGCTGATAAAACTCCGGAATTTTTTTTCACATTTATATGATTTAGCCACCCAATAGGGCTGAGGTCTCCAGTTCAAAAGTAACTTGATTTCTGTGCAACCCGGACGGACGGATAGTCCAGGACGTTGCTCGGTACCCCATATGCAGGAAAAAACAGTGCTTTTAGAAGAAAAGCAACATGGATTCTGTTTAGAGACTGAATGTCTCACGTTTTTGGCTGTCAATGGTCCTTTGAATCATTCAAGTTGAAGTAGCGGCTAGCGCGGACGCATTTAATTTACTTTCAGCTTATTTCCGTCACACTTAGAGCCCTTATTTCAACGACATCTTCTTACGTTTGAAAAGGTGGTCAAAAATTTTTGAGCCAGAGAACCAGCCTGGACGCCTTTAATTTACTTTCAGCTTATTTCCACCAGACTTAGTGCCCTTATTTCAACAACATCTTCTTACGTTCGAAAAGATGGTTCGCTTCCAAACATTTGTGAGCCAGAGACTCTGAATCATAATACGGAATCTTGTCAACCGTGTTTATCGTTGTACATTTTTCTTTCAGAGAAACAAACACCAAAGGAGCCAAATGTCATTCCGCTACTTGATCACATCCGAATTGCCCGCAATCCTTCCCTATCAACGATCCAGGAAGAAATGTCCCAGATGTCATTAGCCACTTTGCAGAGTCACACGCTGGAAGAGAAGAATGAGGTATCTGTCTCCCTAGACGGCAGAGACATCTCGTTATCGCTCTACGAGACACCGGACTTGACAGAGGAAGATGTGCAGAAAGTTGTTGAAATGTTCGCCGATGAACTGTCCTCTCGCCTGTCAGGTAATGTTGACCCGCATGCTGATCTTTTTCCGTCCACATCGTCAAATGTCTTTGGCTTTATTCGATTTCTCTATGAGGTTTGCAATTAAGGTTCTGGCTACGAGACTTTTTATGGCACTTGCAGCCTCTGGCTCAAGTGCCATATACCGATCGCAATTCCGTCCGTCGGTCGGTCTGTCGGTCTGTCGGTCTGTCGGTCTGTCGGTCGGTCTGTCCGAATTTTTTTGTCCCACATGTTCGAGTTAGGGTACTTCCAGATGTGCTAGGACGATGAAACTTGGCAGGAAAATCAGGGACCCGACCAAACTAACCTAGAAGTAATCAGTTTCCCGATCCGACCATCTGGGGGGGAGTGGTGGGCCGGGGAAATTCTGAAAATTAAGGAGTTTTGTCACTCTTTTTCGAATTGGAGTACTTCCAGATGTGCTAGGACGATGAAACTTGGCAGGAGCATCAGGGACCCGATCGGACTAACTTGGAAACATTCAGTTTCCCAATCCGACCACCCGGGGGGGAGTGGAGGGCTGGGGAATCCGGAAAATTGGAGTAGTGTGTAACTTTAGAACGGGTGATCGGATTGGAATGAAACTTAATAACTGAATAGATGGCATACTTCTAATGTCCCGTTTGAATTCCGGACCGGATTCGACAGCTATGGGGGAGTTTGGGGGGGAGACCGGAAATTTCGAGAAACGGTTAGAATAGAGGGATCGGAGTGAAACTTGCTGGGAAGAACACGCATCTGCTCCAGATAAATTGTTTATACATTTGGACTGGATCCGACCACCCGGGGGGGGGGGAGGGCTGGGGAATCCGGAAAATTGGAGTAGTGTGTAACTTCCGAACGGGTGATCGGATTGGAATGAAACTTAATAACTGAATAAATGGCACACTACTGATGTCCCGTTTGAAGTCCGGACCGGATTCGACAGCTATGAGGGAGTTGGGGGGGAGACCGGAAATTTTGAGAAACGGTTAGAATAGAGGGATCGGAGTGAAACTTGCTGGGAGGAACAAGAATCTGCTCCAGATAAATCGTTTATACATTTGGACTGGATCCGGACACTAGCGGGGTGGAGGTCTGGGGAATCCGGAAAATTTGAGTACTGTGTAACTTTCGAGTGGGTGGTCGGATTGGAATGAAACTTAATAACTGAATAAATGAAATACCTCTGATGTCCCATTTGAAGTCCGGACCGGATTTAACAGCTATGGGGGAGTTGGGGGGGGGGAGACCGGAAATATCGGGAAACGGTTAGAATGGAGGGATTGGATTAAAACTTGCTGGGAAGAACAAGCATCTGCTCCAGATAAATCGTTTATACATTTCGGATGGATCATGACATTAGGGGGGGGGGTTGGAGGGGAGTTTCCCGAAATTCCGGTTATGGCGGTTTTGGGGATTTGCACGACGAATCTTGGGAGGCGAATCAGGGACCCGATCAAAGTGACTTAAAAAGAAAAATTGACATGATCTGATAGCCGTGGGGGGAGTAACGGGAGGGGGAATCCGGAATATTGAGTCATGCGTAACTTTGAAACGGCTGATCGGATTTGAGTGAAATTTGGTAATTGAAGAGAGGACATGTTTCTGTTGATCTTTTTCATGTCCGGACTGATCCGACAGCAATTGGGGGGGGGGGGGCGAAAATACGTGACCGACTTAGACTGGTGAGATCGGGATGGAACTTTGTGGGAATAACAAACAGATGCTCTGGATAAACACTTACGGAACCGGATTGGCTCCGGCGACTGTGGGGAAGTTTGAGGGGGGGGGAGGTCCGGGATTCCAGTGATCACGATTTAAGGTACTTCCAGATAATCTAGGACGATGGAACTTGGCTGTAATATTAGAGATTTGACAAGATTGACTCAAAAATGGCCACTTTCCAAACCCGACCATTCGTTAAAGTACTAATCTTGACTGCAAATTTCAAAAAATACTTTTAAACCAAATTCATATTTTCATGATCCCCATGAGCCCATTATCATTTTTGCCTCAAGGGTTTTGTTTACAAATGACGTTCTAGCTCCCTTAAAGTGTGAATCTGAACGGCCAGGTCGAAAAGTACTTTATTTGAAACAATACATCTCAACCCATGATCATTTGTGCCACAAGGGTTTTGCTTAAACATTTATTTCTGTTACCCTTAAAGTGCGCATTTGAAATGAAAAGCGAAAAAAAACTTTTGACGAAACGGTATACATCAAGGATCCCTAAGGGCCTGTGATCGTTTTTGCCTCAAGGGTTTTGCATACAGATGCATTTCTAGCGCCTTTAAAGTGCGCATCATTACACCCAAGTTCAAAAATAAAATACTTTTTATCTAGCTCCCTTAAAGTGCGCATTTTAACCACAAGTCGAAAAATACTTTTGATCAAACAAAACATCGCAACACATGCAAGTGCCATATGAGCTTACAGCTCTTGTTTACCTTTAAAACTGTCAGTAATTAAAATTTATTCAGTTTCAAGTTTAGTTCTTCAGGGAAATTCTTCTGAATTCAGTTCCAGATCTGTGAGATGATTGTCATGTCATATGTTGGTTAGACGGCCTTCACATGGTGGGCTAGGCAGACGCACGCTGGATGTTCGACTAAAAAGTTTATTTTACAAGTCAACTTTCGTGGTTACAAACCCACATTTGCGATTATTGTCAACTAAAATATTTACAGTGTCTATATGTCAATTCACTGAAAAATCAATCATGCTTCATTAAAAATTTTTACGAACTCCGGAATGGACCTTTTTTGTAGATCTGACGTATTTTGTAGCTATAGGACAGAGTTTATGTACCCTAGAACTTACCATTTCTTCTGGTCGATCTCAGACGTTTTGGTAGGGAGAAGGGAGGATTTATGAGTGGGGAGGGTGAGATAGCATCACTGAGCCGAAGTCGGTGCTTAGCTCCTTTCTGAGCTCCTGCAGTGTTTTGAGATTAAAATGTTTTAAAAGGGACGAGTATGGAAGTATCGGTCCTTAAGAATACATAAGAAGAGCCCGCTTTTGTATTCTTTCAATTTGTCACTTTGTTCCTTCGATAATGAAAAATGTCAAACAGGCGCTGCGCATTCCAGGTTTGGTCTAATGAAAGAAGTATATGTCGGTCGGTCTGTGGGCAAGCAACCTCAGAGCCGTGGGGTTATTTTGTCTGCATGCCCATCAGTTTTCCTTTGAGTACTGCCGATTTCCAGAAGTAACGAAAACACATTTTGTCGGTTTCGGCAGTCGACTGTTAACCCCATGAATCCTTTCTTCCTTAATGGCTAGCTTTAGGCTACTTTCAGTATTTCAGTATCCGTGGTTCTGGTTTGTCAGATCGCATGTCGATTGCCCGATCCAATCACCGTTATTTCGTGTTGACTGTCATACTCACGAAATTAGAGAAATGAAGCGAGCCCAACTGCAGTTGCCAGAATCCTTATTCGGGTCATTTAATGGGTTAGCCCCTGCTGTGATAACCTTGCGCTTGCGTACCTATGATTGCCATTTCCGGAAACAAAAGAGCGGATGAAACCTTCACCCCTACGCGGAAACCTATTTTTGTTGTATGCCATGATTCGCAGCGTCAGTCTTAAGATTGATGTGCTGCTTGGTTGGATTTGTCAAATCATATTTTGGGAGGTGGTTGCCTGATAAGAACAGCTCTTTACAGACGCTGTAGAAGCTGTTTGTTTTCCCTTCGTGCTCTCTCCTGCATCAGATAGCTCGCATCCAAGGTCTTCCTTCGATGGGACTAGGGACCCTTGCTACTCGGTCCTCCATATTTGGACGTCTTTAGTTTGTGAGTTCGCTTTTCTTGGAAGGAGCTCAAGTTTCTTTACTAACGATTGTGCCTTTTACTTTCATTCTGTTGAGTCAGAAATTGATCTGTATGTACCTCTTATTTTCCTTTTCAGACGGTCAGAACGTCATCGAACTCCCTCCTCTTCGTTTCGTTCGTGAATCAGCCACTGCTGGACGCTGTACCTTCGAAGCCATTGTGATTGACTTGCAAGAACCCAACTTTGTTTCTGTGAAGCCTATTCCCGATGAGGACTTTGAAGATCTAAGGACGGAAGCTGACATCGAGGAATTATCAGCTGCCGAAATGGCAATGCTTGGAGTGAAAGTTACTGATCCAGTAGTTACCAAAACTGCCGCAGAACCACAGTCGGAGCTGACTGAGAAATCAGACCTTGTTGAAGAACAAGGCTTATCTGAGAGAGTAGACGCAGTGGATACTACCTCTGAACCAGTGGAAATACGCGCTGTCTTTTTCGATAGACAGGACTCTCTTGTCAGTATTCCAGATATTATGCATGATCTGATTGAGAAGGGTATCCAGCTACTGAAAGATGCCGTGGGGCCGGAAGTGGTGGGCAAGGCGGAGGCCGAGCAAGAGACGGAAGAGAAGGTGGATGCTAAAACGGTGTTGGTATCCGAAATAACTGATTCAGCCACAACCCCTGTCGCAGAAGTTCTCGTTCAAAAAGAAGTTGCTCGGAACGCGGAAGCTGACAATGACAACTCTTTCGAAGCGACTAAAGAAGTGGTGGCTGTGTTAGATAGCTCTGTTGAACCAAATGACATTGTTCCTGGACCAGATGCCGAAGTTTTGCAAATCAAGGAACTCACCAGCAACGAGTCCGCTAATTGTACTGGCCTTGAACTGGAATCTGCTCCCAACACCTTGCCGGACAAAGAAGAAGTCCAGAGCTGCAAGTACGATTCGGCAGATCTTGAAGAAACTAATGCTGTCTTGTCTAATACTTGTGATGACAACTCTGAAAAAGACTTAATGTTCCCAGTTGCTGGAGCCGGAAAAACTTTTGAGATTGAGGTACCGTCTGCCGCTGAAGCATCCATGTTGGCGGAGGTCCAGACTGACTCATCCCTGCAAAAGTCTGATATCGTCCAAGCTTTAAGTCTTGCTAATATCGAAGCAGTGGAGCCAGTTTCTGGGCCCGGAAAAACTTTTGAGATCGAAGTACCATCAGTCCTTGAAACATCAGTTCTTGAAGGAATTAAACCTGTCGGATCTGATGTTTGTTATGACAACTCTGAAGAGGTTAAAGACTTAATGAACCCAGTTTCTGGAGGCGGAAAAACTTTTGAGATTGAGGTACCGTCCGCTGTTGAAGCATCCCTGTTGGGGGAGGTTCAGACAGACTCATCCGTGCAACCATCAGATGTCAATCAGGCTCTGAATCTCGCTGTTATCGGAGCCGTGGATCCAGTTGTTGGAGCCGGAAAAACTTTTGAGATTGAGGTACCATCCGCTGTTGAAGCATCCCTGTTGGCGGAGGTTCAGACTGACTCATCCCTGCAAAAGTCTGATATCTTCCAAGCTTTAAGTCTTGCTAATATCGAAGCAGTGGAGCCAGTTTCTGGGCCTGGAAAAACTTTGGAGATCGATGTACCATCAGCCCTTGAAACATCAGTTCTTGAAGAAATTAAACCTGTCGTATCTGATGTTTGTTATGACAACTCTGAAGAGGTTAAAGACTTAGTGAACCCAGTTTCTGGAGGCGGAAAAACTTTTGAGATGGAGGTACCGTCCGCTGTTGAAGCATCCCTGTTGGCGGAGGTTCAGACAGACTCATTCGTGCAACCATCAGATGTCAATCAAGCTCTGAATCTCGCTGTTATCGGAGCCGTGGATCCAGTTGTTGGAGCCGGAAAAGCTTTTGAGATTAAGGTACCATCCGCTGTTGAAGCATCCCTGTCGGCGGAGGTTCAGACTGACTCATCGTTGCAACTATCTGATGTCAATCAAGCTCTGAATCTCGCTGTTATCGAAACAACGGATCCAGTTTCTGGATCCGGAAAAACTTCTGAGATCGATGTACCGTCAGCTCTTGAAACATCGGTTCTAGAAGAAATTAAAGCTGGCGTGTATGATGCTGGTGATGACAGCTCTGAAGTTGTCAAAGACTTAAAGTACCCAACTGTTGGAGCCAGAAAAACTTGTGAGATTGAGGTACCTTCTCCCGTTGAAGCATCCCCGTTAGCGGAGGTCCAGACCGACTCACCCCTGCAACAGTCTGATGTCATCCAGTCCTTAAATCTTACTAGTATCGAAGCCGCGGATCTAGATGCTGGAACCGGAAAAACTTCCGAGATTGATTTACCGTCAGCCCCTGAAGCATCCCTGTTGGCGGAAATCCAGGCTGATCCATCTATACAGCCATCTGATATCATCCAAGTCTTGAGCGGAGATAGCATCGACTCCGCAATTGTTTCGGAAGGTCACCTTCCTTCAGTGGATATAGCTCTAATTGAGGGGTCCTTTCCGATAGCAGGGCAACAAGCCGACAGGGAGAGCATTGAAGCCGTTGTTGCAGAAGGAAAGTGTACTGCCCTTGGTGCAGCCTCTTCAGTAAAAGAGAGCCTGACTCACGGAGAAACCAAGGATGTTGAAGACAACAAAGATGTTGTCCTGCCAGCAATAGAACGAATAAACGAACGACGTGTCGAACCGGCATTCGAAAAAGTTGAGGAGCAAATAGAAGCTGCAGCAGTGGCACCGGACCTTGTTCAGGTGGAAGGTGTCATCCCACAGCCTAAAACCTTAGAGGCAACTGACCAGCGTTCTCCTGGTGTTGTCGGAGCTGGCGAGTTAGACACGCCTTTCGAAGAAAGAAAGTCCGACAGTGTAATTGGGGCTGCGAAGCCAGAGGAACTGCCAGGTGTTATCAAGTTAGCTGCGTCAGTGCCCCAGGAGATGCCATGTGGTATGCTTACTTCTGGAATCCGCGAAAAGAAGCCAGAAACTGCAACCATGGATTCAAACAAGCGGGACTCACTTGCCTCAATTCCTGATATTGAGTTTGACGCAATAGATATCAAGGTCCAACCTTCGATTCCAGTAATTCCTGAGTCAGTTCATGAGAGCTATTGCGAGAATATTCATCTGCAAGACAGGACATCCGAGAGCAACAAGCTAACCCTGGTCGCTGACTCACTACCAACTGGTCTGGCCCCTGTCAGTTCAGTTTCTCCTGATGCATCCCTGAACTCGGACTCCATTCCCCATATTCTTGGTGAGCCCCTGTTTTCTCGGCCTGTTGTTTCTTCTGCCGTAGTCTTAGTTTGCTCGGCGCTGCCAGCAGAAGACAACCTAGACTCCAGCAAAACTGGTTCAGCCAGTCCCTGTCAGCCTCAGGGCACCTTAGGTGCTCCCTTTTCTAGTCTGACGGCTAAAGAAGCAGACACTCCTGTTGAGGATGGAATGATAGAAGCTTTTAGAAGCGCTAGCCATGGCAACAAAATGTCATGTCATCTAGATATTTCGGTGCTGGAAGACAACCAAGATTCCAGCGAAGTCGTATCGGTCAGTCGAAATCAGCCTCAGACACCACTAGCCCTTGACTTTTCTAGTGGGACCGCTGAAAACGTCGAAAAAACTAGGTCGATAAGATCTATGCCTGTTCAGGCTGATATTGAAGACGCTGTTAGAGCTGACCAACAGAGCGAAGATGCCAGTCCTTTAGAGATCGCAGAATCCATGGTTGCTCAGGTATGCAAAGTTGATGCAATTGAAACCCTCAGTGAACCGACTGGGTGTGTGCAGCCAGTAGAGGATACTGTAGTAACAGAAGCACTGCAGAAAGCGAAGAGCGAAACCCAGGATACAACATCAATATTGACTATACATGGATCTGCTGCTGAGAATCTGTCTCTCCGAAAACCTATAGTAACTTCCCAGTTGGAGCCTGTAAAAGCAGCTTTTCAAGAACTTGTGCCGCGATTCGTACCTCAAACTGGGGGGACGCCCCAAACTGTCCCCCCTGCATTGGTTGTTCAACTTGCGCATAATGTCGCAGAACCTTTTACATCCGCAGATGTCAGAGACCATGCCTGCATCGACTCCCCTACAGGCTGCACCGGCGTCCAGCTTGACATCGCTATTAAGGCTCAGTACTACCAGCAGCAGATCGAGAATATTGAAAGGCAAGGTGAAGCCTGGGAAACTGAGCGTAGCGAGTTTGACGAGCCTTACGTGACTGCAAGAGAACAGGCTTCTTCAGACGACGAATACCAGACAGAAGCTGATTTTAGTGACATTCAGTCTGCAGCCGAAGCTGTTGTAGCTGCAGACGTAAAGAGAATACCAGATTTTGATCCTGCTGTTTTCCAGCAGAAAGCACAGATAGAGAGTTCCTTCTTGGAACCCCTAGTCGTAACCGAGGCAAGGCCTTCCTCATTCGTGGACCAGTTTAGTCTGTCATCAGTAACAGTCGGCGAGGCCAAGGAACGGCTTAGCCCGAGTGCCGAACTTGTTGTTCAAGAAGTTAGCACCGTCTCTAGTCTGGACCCGCTTAGCAAATTTGGTGGCTCTGAAACCCTTGTTGAGCTTGTCACTGTATTAGACAGCAAAGAAGATCGTGTCGCTGTGGCTGAAGTTTCTGTAAAGGAAAATTCAAACCAGCTTCCAGGTCAAGCGGCCGTAATAGAATCTCTACCAGCTTCGACGAAAACCGTACCGGAACCAGCGGAACCTGTTCTGTCCACTGTAGCTTCAGTCGAAATCCATCGTTCTTCTATCCCATCAATTTGCCCAGCGCCCGCAGAATTTTCCGAGAGAACTATCGATGATAAAGAGGATCAAATTCAAGAGGAGTTAAAGGCCGAAACTAGCATGGTAGTAGAGAGCGCAGGTCTAAAAGCTGAAGACCAGGGAGAGCCATCCGCCCATAAATTGGCCACTGAGTCTACTCAGCAACCAACCGACAGTCGTGTGTCCTGTGAAGAGAGCCGACCCAAGGAAGAAACACTACAAGTCCCAGTAGATTGTGCTGATGCACAGAGAAATCTGGACTCCACGTTATCGTTGACCGAGCTTGTGGACACCCAAAGCCCCAGCGTTCAAGGTGCTGTAGCTCACGAGGTGCGTGATTCAGCGACATACCTGTCCGAGGCTGACCCGGCTATTGGTGTTGATCGTGCTGAACAGGCTGCCCGGCTTGGACGAGCTTCTTTTGAAGTTCAGGCTACTCCAATCGAACAGCAACTTGAAGTAGTTGGCGAAGAGCCATCTGCTGGGAAGTGGGAAGTTGCGAAGCAATCGTGCGAACAGATTTCTGCTGCGGAATCATCAGTGGCTCTGCCCGTTGGGGAGACATTTGTCCATGGAAAAGACACATCGTCGGATCGTCTCAGTTCTTTGTCATTCGCTCAGTCGCCCTCTAGCGACATGAATGAAATCGTCTGTAAGACGAATGAGCAAGTTCCATCCCGTGAGGTTTCAGATTTATTTACTGGCGCCATTGAAGCTGATCTCCCTCAAGAGCTTGATACGTCATCGGCTGTCACTCAACTACTTACCGATAATGTCGTAGATTCAGCTTTGTCATATCAGCACGTCTTGGCTGAATCAGCAGTTGCAGATGAAACTGTCACTCCAGTCTGCGCTACGGTAGTAGCTGCCGTCGAGAAGAGTCCTGAAGACCCCTTGACCAGGGAAAGAGAAGACGAAGTCGTTCAGGGAGGGGTTCAAGATGTCAAGGAAGCCCACCGCTCGCTTGATCAGCAGGACATTTTTGCAAATGCTTCCGCTTTAGATGTGACAACAATAAACCTTGAATTGTCTGAAGTCGAAACTAAAGCCGACGACACTTCTGATAGTGTAAATGAATGTCATGATAGCCTACAGTCCTGTCCTACAGCACCAGCTCCTGTTGAAGTTTTGTTGGAGCCAGCAGCACCTGCTTCTGAGCCCAGGCAGGATTCTCTTTCGTCCGCAGGTCGTATAAATACGGATTCCATCGCTCGCAGAGTTGAGAACCAACCGGAAAACTTTGCAGAAACAACGGGTGTCACTAAAGAAAAGACAGAGAATTCCAACGAAGCGGCGGTAAGGAAAGTGTCTCGCATTAGAGATTATGTCCCTGCTCTCAGCCCGTTGTTGAATGACGATGAAAAGCGAGAAATGTTGATTCGAGCTAAAGTACAATCTCGTTCTAAGATTATTTCGCTTGAGGCTGAGCTTCAGACCAAGAAAAACGAGATGAAAAAAAACAGTGCTGAAATCCAGTCAGTTACTTCCGATCTTGCTGAGGCTAAGAGGGCCTACAGTCTGGCTGAAGTCGAATCTCCAGCATACAGCTGTGGCGAAGTCAGTGCGAACGTAGCTAAATTGCGAGAGACCATGAAATCCGCCGATAAAGAAAAAGGAGTCCTTAAGACCGAGCTTTCTTCCCTTCGTCGCCAGACCCAGAGCCTCAGAGATGAACAGAGCCAGTTGAAAACGAAACTGGAACGTATTGACCTGGAACGCACAAGGCATCTGCAAGAGGTAAAGGCCTTTGAAGAAGAGTTTAAAAGGCAACCAGTCGATGCCGAAACAAAGGCTGAGCTTGACGCACTCAAGGAAACACTAAAGAAGTTGAGTGAGCAGATGGTAGTCTTGCAAGTTGAGTTAGACAACGCTCGAGAAGATAGGGATGACGTTAAGACATCAGCCAACCACTATCGTTCCCAGGTCAAACGCGACACTGATCACCTAGCAGTTATGGAGGAAGAAATGATCGAAATCCGTCGGGAAGCTGAAAGAATGGGGAGAAAATGTGATAGAAATCGTGGTGATATTAGAAGGTGTAAAGAGTCGCTTGAGATGGCAGTTTCACTTTCGACAATGATGGCAGGCGAGAAAGAAAAATGTGACCTTTTGGCTCAAGAGGGTCGAGACGTTGCCTATAGAAAAATTGAGGAATACCTTGAACTGGAGAGACAGCTTCAGCAGTTTGAAGCCGAAGAACAAAAGAAAGAAGAGGCTGACCGTCAGAAATCTGAGGAAGTGAACCGGAAAAAGAAAGAAGAGGAAAAACAGCTGGAACTTGAAAAAGAGAGGAAAGCTGAAGAAAAGCGACTTGCAAAACAACTTAATGAAGAAAAAAGGCTCCGAGAAGAGGCAGAAGCAGCCAATGCCGCTGAAGAAGCTGAACGTCATGCAGCAGATCTGCGCAGGGCAGCCGAGGAGGAAGCAAGACAACAAGAAGTTTTAACTGAGCTGGAAAATTCGCGGAAAGCTACGGAACTGAAGGTCAAAGAAGAGGAAGATAGAGCTCGAAAGCAAAAAGAAGAAGAGGAAGCGCGGCTGAAAGCAGAAGAAGAACGCAAACGGAAAGATGCATTGGAACTCGAAAATACAAAGAAAGAAGCAGAGCTTGCGAAACAAAAGTTGGAGGAAGAGAAGAAACTGGAAGATGAAAGACTAAAAAAAGAAAAGGAAGAAGAGGCATTGCGAAAGCTTCAGCTGGAGAAGGCTAAACAAGAAGATGAGTTGAAGAGAAAGAAGATGGAGGAAGAACGTGAGAGGTTGAAGAAATTGAAAGACCGTGAAGAAGAAGACAGGAAACTTGCTGAAGAACATCGAATAATTGAAGAGCAGAAAAAGCTAGAGAAAGAAAAGGAAAAACAAGAGCAACAAATTAAACGCAGAGAAGAAGAAGAAAGAATGGAGAAGATCAAAGCCGAAGAAGAAGCCCGGAAACTAGCCGAAGAAAAACAGAGGCTTGAAGAACAGCATAGATTAGAAAAAGAACGGAAAGAAGCAGTGAAGATAAAAGCCGAAGAAAAAGCCCGGCAGCTAGCAGAAGAAAATCAGAGGCTCGAAAAACAGCAGAGATTAGAAAAAGAACGGGAAGAAGCAGAGTTGAGAGTCAAGAAACAGGAAGAAGAGTGGATCTTGGAAGTTACCAGAATGGAAAAAGTTAAAGAAGCAGAAGCACTCAGACTTGCGAGAGAAGAGACTGCTCGCAAACTAGCAGAGGAAGAAAGTCGAAAGCTGAAAGAACGCGAATTGCAAGAAATAGCGCGTAAAGGAGAAGAATTAAAAACGGAAGAAAATCGGAAAAGGGAGGAAGAAAATGCACGGAAAATGAAAGAGGAAGAAATTAAAACGCAGCAGGAATTACAGAAAAAGAGGCAAGAGGAGGAATCCAAGAAGCAGACGGAAGAAGAACAGAAAAAGGAACAGCGAAAACTACAGGAGCAAGAAAAGGAGGCTAACAGAGTTGCAGCAGAAACTCGAAAACAAGCTCAAGAAGCAAGCAGTAAGAAGAAACAAGAGGAAATCGTGTCTCAAGAAGAAAAGAGTGTGGATACTGGCTCAAGGAAACACTCTATAGCTCGCGTTGACTCCACGAAAGACCGATCGTCCAGAGGTAGCAGTAAAGAAAGTGATGCTGGTGGCAGAGTACTGAAACGGCAGACCTCTAGAAGAAAGTCGGTTAACGGCGAGGAAGTTCCTCTGGAACCAAAACGATACGCTGATCTCATATCGTCTGGATCCTCGGAAGATCTTGAAAAGATGTCTCCGCAAAGGGCTTCATTGCGATCGAGCATCAAGCTTGCCGCTTCCGACCGTTCCTCTGATAAAGCAGCCATAGAAAGCAGTAAAAAGGACGAAAAAATTGAAGAAAGCAAGAATACAACACAAAAAGAAGTTAAAGAAGAAGAAAGAAAAGATAAGGTCAAGAAGAAGTCAATCAAGAAGAGCTCCGCTGCCAAAGATTCGACGGCAACTAAAGATGTGTTCAGCTCCGAAATAAGTGGAGAAAAAATATCAGAGGAGCAAAAGACACAAATCGATGAGAAGGAGAAAAACAAGCATGTCAAAAAAGAAATGAAGGAAAATAAGTCAGATAAATCAATTACCTCGTCGACCAAGGGAACAGAGGGACAAGCTGCTTCGGGTTTGTCTCAGTCGACCGACGAATGCCTTAGAGAGGTTTCTGAAAAACTGCTTGCGTCTGTTGCTCAGACCAAGGAAATGAACACTTCCAGCTTGGTAAGTCTAACATGCGCTGAACCTTTAGTGAAAGTCCCAACGAGCAGTATGCAGTTCATTGCAGTAATGCCTGCCACTGGGACCATGGCAAGCTTAGATGGTGTGGAGGACCTTTCTGTTGATAAGACACCATTCCATCGCCTGCAGACTGTTAGTGAAGTTGAAGACATTCCGTTGGATAGTCTGACAGCCGAGAAGAAAGAGCCTACGGTGGTTTCCAGGAGGCGAAGGGAGGAGTCTGAAGATTCGTCTCAGGTAATTGGATATATATTTGTTTATAGCTGACGAGTAAAGCTTGGGGTGTTGCTTGGTGTACCACGAATCCCTTCTTCTTTCAGGAGGGAACCCGAATGAGTGGTAAGTTATGCCTCTGGGATGGTGTAACGTGACCTCACCCTTGTACTTGATCACGATAGGCCGTGACCGATGATACTACGTGACCGTAAGCCGATGAATTAGTATTATCTTTGAAGATAAAACAAGTAATTAACTTTCTCACTGGAGGAAGGGTTCCCTAGCGTTTATGTCAGTCTCAGTCAACCCTTGGGCCCTTATCCCCTTTCCCTGAAAGTGACAGTTTTATGGTAAACTTGGGGGGTAGGAAGATGAGAGTATTAATTGCGAATCGCTCAGGGTTCAAGTTCAAGTTCGTTTTATTAGTGCACTGAGTCAATGCATAGTTGGCTAGGCCTGTAGAGATGAACACTCGTAGATACTAGGCCTAACCAGGGACATGCGCTATATTAAACAAACCGAGTGTGGAAGCAACAGCTATAGCCGTCAGAAATTTCATAACAGACAACACAAGGATGTGCGGTTTCAACAGACAACATGTAACAGACAACACTTAGGATGTTATCTGTTGTCGCGACAAACGTTATGCATGAAATGTTATGCTTAACAAGCATTGCCAGGAAGAGCCGAAAAACCGCCAAAAAACCATCTGCCGAGTTTTCCTGTATCATGCGAAAAACATAAAAGTCAGCAGCTGCTTTTTAACGGTTTTTCGGCTCTTCTTCGCAATGTTGTTATGCATAACTTTCATGCATAACTTTGTCGCGACAACAGATAACATCTGAAGTCTGCGTAGATAGTCGATAGTCTGTTGCGTGTTGAAGCCGCGTATCCTTGTGTTGTCTGTTATGAAACTTCTTACAGTGTAGTCAGCAGACTAAACAGCAGAGCAAAATAACACTAGGGAGTAGCACCAAGACCTATCCATTCCATGCTTCGCAAACTGGCCATAGTTGTAGCGCCGCCCATTACGCTTGCGGAATTTAAAAGCGAGAAAAACTTGCGGATTTAGAAATTTCTAGTAAAGCTAAGACGTGGTCTGCACACATCTTGGAAACCGGAGAGGTTGTATCTTTTTTTGCTGTGTTCAGAATATGAAGTTATTGGAGCCAGCGCTGGTGCACGACTGATGGAGTTTGAGTAGGGACCTTCAGTAGCGGTAGTGGTGCTAGTGTCGCTGCTATTCGAGTGTGTGTCGCTTTTTTCACGTCTTGGCGCTACTCTCTTGTGTTATTTTGCTCTGCTAAACAGTTATAAAACGGATTCGTATGTCAGGATTCGTATGACTTTGCAAAGTTTATCCGTCTGTTAGCATACAATGATTCTTGGTGGAGTCGAGCAATTGTGTTCAAACTTTGTGTGAGGATTCTTTGGTCCAAGTCAGCTTCAGTTCGTAGACGGGCTCCGTAGCCTCATCTTTCGAGGTTTCTTAGTTTCAAATTAATGTGACGAAACAAATATTTTTAGAAAGCTAAACCATCCTTCGTTCCCTTGCGAAGCAGACCGATAATTGCCCGCTCGCATCAGGAAAGAAAAAGTGATTTGTATTTTGTTCATTGCTTTCAAAGACAGTATAAGGAAATCGTGTTCTCGGAGTTTGCGATATGACACGATAAGCTCTTTAAATGACCCTTTAAGGCATTTAACTCATCTTATCCTTCCAGAGCTCTCGGCGGGACCCCAAGAAGAAACCGAAGTTCAGTATGAAACTGAAGGATTTAGAGGCAGTGAAAGGATCACGGATCAGAATCACTGGCAGCGTTCTTGGCAGCCCGGACCCCCAGATTGAATGGTAAGATATCCTGAGAAACTATATACGCCAAGGTGACAAGACATGAATGGGATTTGGGGGTTCGGTACGGTATTTACCCGAGTGCGTGATTGTTTGAATTAAAACTTGGTTGTTTGAAATTCGAGTGTAATCAGGCCATGAGTGAAACCTGCTACATAGTTTTATTTCTACGTTTGTGGTTATTTCTTGCCCATAAGTTTCACATTGTTTTTCACAGAGTAGAGGTATGCTTCTTTGAACGCCTCTCCATATTTTCTTCGTAAATGTTTGCTAAGGTGTAATTCAGATATTTCGGCTCCGTTCAAGTATAGCGACGTGTACTCCTGTAGCAACCACTACTTCCGCAAACTAACACGTACTCTAGTATCTTAAATTACCTTAAATTGCACATGCAAGCAATAAGGATGTAGAATCCCGGTGGGTAGCTTGCGTCGGTGATGATGGTTTGTCGACTCAGGAGCGGACCAGTCCAAGGCTGAGATTTTCAGTCCTTGTCAAGTTGCTTCTTTAAAGTTTAACCGAAAAGGGCTAGGATAGGACAATCTAGTTACCCATCACTTATTCACTTAAATTGGCTTGAAGACCCTCGGAAAATGAGTTACTTCGTTGTTCCGCTATTCACGAATAACCGATTTTCAAATAGTGGAACTTCCGTGTGATTTGTGGTGCCTCTATGTGCTTGTATTTTTGTTGTTTGTCTTACGAGAAAGATTTTTAATTTTTTTTTTTTGTTCAGGCACTAAGCAATCGTCACCAATCTCACCACTGCCCACTATGAAAAGCTGCATTTGTGTTGAGGTTAAAATTTCCCGCGTCTTTACGCTGTGGGGACGGCCGGAGATATCCTGAGCCTCATAACTAGAGCAGATAGTGGAAAATCAAAAAATCCCTTTGCAGAATCCAAATAATTCAGTGTATCCAATTAAATGACACACAAATAAGTTGGCTTTTCAGTTAAACTTTAAGGATTCGGATGTTTTGCTGGTGGCGGTTTCTTCTGACAAAGCATTCCACAAGGGAATTACTCTGTTCAAGAAGAACTGCTCTCTGACCCGAGTTGAGGAAAATATACACTGTAGTTTTCGGGAGTGTCTCCTTGTCTGCACTTGCTGCAGACTGCAAACTGCACTTGCTGATAGATTGTGAACAGAGAGGGGAGGCAGTTCAAGTCGAGTATTTTGAATACTTTTAGCGTGTCTCCTCGCTTTCGTGTCTCCTCGGTTCAGCCTGCGGAGCCTTTGAGGGTGAAAGACTGGACAGTCCTATGATAGCTTTTGTGGCTCACAAGAGCCTTGTACAACTTGACCACCTCTTAATCAACCCAGTGTCTGATTTAGGGTTAATGTCTCTGTTTTGACAGGATGAAGAACGGCTTTCCGATTCAGGCCGATGGCAGAAAGTATTCTTCAAACTATGACTCTTCAGGAATTGTTTCATTAGAAGTAAATGATCTTCTGAGAGAAGATTCGGGGGAATATACTTGCGTCGCGAAGAACTTCCATGGACGCGCATCGTGCACTGCGGATTTGAGAGTGAGAGCAGAGCCTCAAGCGGAGCCTTCCCCTCCTACTTTCACATCTTCGATCAAAGGTAAAGGCTTCTGAACCGGAAAACCCGTCAAAAATGCCAAGAATTGGTGGCTCTCGTCCACATTAACACTAATTATATTACGGTTCATACACTGAGGGGGCTAAGAACCCGAACTTTGTGAGCTTCAGCTCGAGATAGTCGAGGTTTTGGTGGGCAATACGGAGCTGAAAGTAGGTGGTGAAAATGTGGGTAAAAACGCACATTATTCTGTAACTTGGTACAAAGAGCCAGGGGCGTCACTATGGGGGGGGGAGGGGGACCCCCCCCCAAAGGTCTTGAAAAAGTATGCTTTTGTCCGGCGTCGGTCGACACGTCGGCACATCGGGTTCTTTTGCACGCAAGAAATAAAATTCTGCCGACATTATCTGGGCAAAACACAAGAATAAATCAAATTCTGTATGTTTTTGTCGGGCCTTGGGTGTTCACGTCGGCACTTCGGGTTATTTTTGTACATAAGAAATACAAAGTGAATACACTTTTGTATGCTTTTGTCGGGTGTCGGTAGACTTGTCGGCACATCGGGTTCTTTTTTAAGGTAAGAAATCAAGTTCTGTACAGTCAGAAGAAATCAAATTCTGTATGGTTTTGTCGGGCGTCGGTATTCTCGTCGGCACATCAGGTTCTTTTTCACGTAAAAAATCCAATTCTGTAAATGCTTATCGGGCGCATCCCGAAAGTTTAAAGCACATCGGCTTCTGTTTACTCGTACGAAATAAAGCTCTTTAGCCTACAGTCTTGTCGGGAAAAACACAGAAGAAATCGAATTCTGAATGATTTTGTTAGGCGTTGGTAATCTTGTCGGCACTTCAGGTTCTTTTTATGCATAAGAAAATCAAATTGTGCAAACGTTACTCGGGCGCAACCTGAAAGTCTCGTCGGCAGAACTTTTGTCAGGCCAATCCCGAAAGTTAATGTATCGTCCTTAAACCGTTATTGTTTTTTAATGCAACGTCAAACACTTTTAGTTCCATTCCGTTCCTTGTCGTCAAAATTCGGCAAACCTGTTCTCCTTATTTTGTTTGTAGGTCGTTTATCTGTTCGTACACATAAACTGCCCTTTTTGGTTAATCTGGCTGCACATCCTTCTTTCTTTTCTTGGTCGATTCTTGGTGTGCTCATAATCAGGAAGAGTAAACAAAGGTGTGCAATGGCGATGCACAGTATTAAGCATATTAACGTGAAAACTATTTCTTTTGCCGGAATTCAGAACAATTTTACTTTGTTCGTTAAAAGCCAGAATTTGTATGGTAGGTGTAGTCAATTTTTTTTCCGAAGAAAGATAGATTAAAAAATTTCGCCTGCGGCGCGTAGTTTAACTCATTCTGGGTACAGTCGTTGGAAGTGTCGCTTTTTAGCGAAAGATGAAACGGAAAGTCGAATATGTGAATTTGAATTTACGAACTTACATTAAAGGAATCAGCTCAATTGACGCATTACAGATAGTTTTACATAAAAATTTCGCCTGCGGCGCATTTCGTAGTAGGCCTATTCTCTATTTGGAAGAACAGTGTTTCATTTAGTTAGCGTTTTAGGACTGAAATTCTTGGGGGTTTGAAACATATTAAAAGCTAGAACTTCTATGGTAGGTATAGCAAAATTATTCTGGAAAGAAGGCAGATTTAAAAAGTTTCGCCTGCGGCGCTTAATTTAACTTTTTCTGGGGATAGTCGTTGAAAGCTTCACTTTTTTTTTGCCGAAAGCTGAGCGGAAAAACCGTATATGTGAATTTTGAATATGCGAATTTACATTAAAGAAATAGTTGCAACTGATGCGTTACAGTTTGTTTTACACCGCTTCTATTCTATGCTGGCGGGAAATGGCGAGAAACTGACGGGAAATGTTTTGCCGGCACATTTTTCAGTCCGTCGGCACAAACTGGACGCCCCCCCCCAAAGGTAAAACATTAGTGACGCCCCTGCAAAGAGCTACACCTCTGGCAGCAGGGTTGGGGGCGGAACTCCTTGAGAAAGCGGATGTAAGGCACTTTACCATGACAGTAGATAATTCTCAGGGCTTACTTCTTAATGGGTACTGAAGCTGTGGGCGGATAAAAGCAATGGAAAGGCAAATGCCTTTACATGCCTTTCTGCATTGATGTTTTTTTGCTGGATCGGAAAAGACACTGATTGCAATATATGCCTGATAAGAAATTAAGCAAAAAGGAGAGTTCACTTAGACGAATAGAATCGAGGAAATCAATGAATAAGCGTAATTGGTAGCATTGATCCACTAAAGAGCTGGGATATCTTGACAGAGTGAAGGGTCTCTGGTGTCCTTTGTGCAATAAGATAATCGCATGCTTTTGCCTCCCCTCAGTACTTTTCCTTTCAGACTCCTATATCAGTGGGAACGACGAACTTGTGCTGGATGTCGTGATCTCCGGCCACCCTCTTCCAAGAGTAGCTTGGCATAAGGACGGAGCTAAGCTTAGCTCTAGTCGCTACAAGACGAGCGTCACAGATGATGGAAGATGCAGGTAAACATTGCTTTAAAGTTTATTGTTTAAAGAACCCCCTCTTTCTTAGAATAATGCCTCACTCTACGTCCAGTCGATCCGTCCATTTTCGTTTCCAGAATTTTGAACTTCCGATGTCAGTTTTGCCCGCTCTAACAGCACTTCGCGGATTTTTGGATTTGTCGTGTCTGGTTCTTTTCGAGGCGGATCCCGCTTATGCTTCCGAGGAGCTCATTGGCCAAACTTACCGATTAAGCCAGTTTTTCTATTTCTCATCAAGACCAAGGGAACCGAGCGAGGCTGAAAACAGCCGGGAGGGGTCTGTAATCTTTGAGAAACCCAGCAGAGTTTCATAGAATGTTAGAATATTGGAATGGAAACTGTATCTTCTGCGACTTGTTCTTTAAGGGTTGAAAATGTGTAGTCCTGCTCGCGTTCCGTGAAAAAGTGTCAAGTTCAAGTATTTAATTTATGTCACTAAACTACAAATACATTAGACAAGCACTGTGGAGAATGGAAATTCGTACGTACAGTGCTTGTTAAAAAGTATCGGCATTAGCAAATTTTCTCTGACTTCTCGTTTTCCAGGTTAATCGTCAAATCTCCGACTGTAAGCGACGCAGGTCATTACACCTGCCTGGCAGAGAATCGAGTTTGGAAAGATGAGATGTCCTGTTTTGTGTCATTGCCAGAAGAGGTTATTCGCCGGGTCATTCCCCTTAATGGTAAGTCTGATTTTTTCGCCATTTATGTTTTATTTTTATTTTCTTCTTTTTCTCTCTTTTTGCGTCCTCATCTTGTTTCTTCGAACTCTTCAGTTCAGATCAACCGTTGGCTGGTCGCGAATGGACCTTGGTGTTTTGACCGTTGTGTTTTAGTTTGATGGTATCTTTTGTGCAGTGAAAACCTGTTGTTAGTGATCGAGTTTTATTCCTTTTCTACCAAGTACTTTTGCGGAAAGCCAACAGGATGTCTGTGTTAAAGAGACAGATGTGCGCTTCACCAGTTTCCAGAGTCAGGGTACTGTCTTAAGAGTTAAGGAATGTTGCTGAAGCTAAAATGCATTTCGTGTCTTGTGTACTTCAAGTGTGTGACTTGCGCTCTTTTCAGTCTCTGGTCCCATGAACGTGGGCCTCCCAAAAGTGGTGAGAGGTATGTCAGACCAAGAAGCGGCCATTGGAGGAACGGTAGTCTGGATCGTCGAAGCATCAGGTACCTTTCTAGTCTTCATAAATTCAGAACAGATGCCCTTCTATCCCTGACCCTCCCCTTCCCGTATTATACTGTACGCTGAGCGTTTTGGCGTTTCATTTTGGCAAAACTTGTTTTCTTGCGAAGGTGTTAAGGCTCCGCTCCCGCTCTGCATGATTGCCGGATTTCGCAAAATATGTTCAACTGTTAATCTGGCTTAAGAAGATACCATGGTCACCGATACCACTGTGACCGGATCTGCCTTTCTCGTTTTTGCAGTTATCATGGTATCTGATACTACTGTTGCTTTGCAAAAGTGACAGTTGACGAATTCGCATTTTAAGAAGTTCCCCCAAAGATTACTTTCCTCCACTCACACCACCAAGTGCCAAACTTCTTTCCCGCCAATTTGACAAAAAGCTAGGCTCTTGCGTTGATGATGATGAAAGTGAGACGACTAAATATTTCTTCAGCCCAATCTGACTGTGAATAATATTTGACAATGCAAAATAAAGCTGACGTATCCGTTTTGCATTGTCAAAAATGAGACGACTATTTTTCAGATACCACGATCGGACCGCGGAGCATCAGATACCGTGGTATCTGCAAAAACCCAACTGCAATTACCCTAACCTGTGTTGGTCGCTAAGCCGGCTGGCCTGGACAAAGCCTTCGGCGGCCGTGGCTCCACCGCTGCCTTCTGAGGCGTCTCAGTGGAGGAAATAATCAGGGCCGATAAGATAAGGCTGAGTTAAAGGGCTGATCTTGTTCAAATCCGTTCTTCATAAGGACATACCGCTTCGGTTACTCCCGTGGCTTCAGACCCTCAGACATCATAATTATGACAGGGCTTTAACAACATTATTTGCGATTCCAGGAACTCCGGTACCTGAGGCAGAGTGGCTGCACAATGGTCGCCCCTTATATTCAAGTCCCAAGATTCGGACTTCCATTCCTCGACCCTGGGAGTACCAGTTAACAATCTACAACATCACTTTGTCCGACTTGGGTAAGGAACTAGTGTGCTCGGGTTGAAAAATAGTTGTAATGCCAGATTTCTTCTACATAGGCTATTCAGTCCAGTGCTTTGACTTCGTTTTCTGGGATAGCCGCGACTTCATTTTACTTTACTTGCTCTTAATTTACCTATATGTTCGATAGATGGCGTGGTAGTGCTTTCAGGTGCTGGCAGTTTAACCTGCCTTGCCCCGGTAGATGATTTCGATAATATAAACCTGGTAACAGAAAGACAACTTGTAGCTCGCCCCCCCCCCATGCAGTAGTGTTGAAATGAAGTTTCGTTTGACATGTACTTTTGAAAAATCGTAAGAAAATGAATGGTTATGAAAAGAGCTGCTGGTTTCTTCCGAGTACTTCTGCGTGCATATAGGGTGACGCGAAATAGTATAGCTCACATATACACTATATGACTATCTCTTCTTGCCGCTGCGAAATCTCCGGCCTCTCCGGGTATCTGGCGGAAGAAAGGCAGAAGTGGTGTCACAGCTGCTCCCAAAGATCGTCGTGATTGCTTGACACAGGATGTGAGTCGTTCAGTTTGAGTCGTTACGGACGCACTTTACTCCTTCTTCCTGAGGATCAGTGGCGTGTTTTGGACTTAGTCATATAGAGTATTAAGCAATGGTTTCAAAACAGAAAAGCTACGGTGTTCGTCAGCTATTCGGAGTGGTTTCCGTCAGCTTCTAGTGTATTTTCTAATCCAGCAAATTATCTAATATTTCATTTTTTTCTAATCAGTTTGTGACCCATTTTTTTTCGACAAACTTACTTACGATAATACCCAGGTATATCCCCCTATAGGTAGGCTATTATGATCCCTCCTATCCGCGCTCTTGAGTACAGCTCATTTGAACTAAGCTTTGTGTTGCAGCTTCTTTCCCTATCAGAGTCTCGTAGTCCCTCGGCTAAAATCACAACCGTTCAGAACCAATCCCACCCCGTTGAAGTAAGTGCACTTTGTGCTGGTCCACTTATATTTTATTGTTCCACGAAATCGATTGTTAACCGACAGCAGAAACCCGAAAAATACCGAAGCGCTTCCAAAAGTGCACGTGCCTTGAAGAACGCGTCGTACTTATGATATAGTAATTCATTCTGCTTCTGTGGTATTTCCATCCATCTTCTTTCCCGAGATTCTTCACTTCATAAGTGTATCCTATCACCTCTATTAGCAATACACTGAGTATCACACTTGCTACGTTTGTCCTCTTTACGCGACGTATCGTACGCCCGATCATTGTTGTCGAGGAGCTTATTCGTCCGGAGACCGATTAATCAGTCAATTAATCAATCATCGTATATTCCTGAATACCTGTTTTACAACATGATAACATAGGACCGTCAGTTTAAACAGAATATAGTTGAAATATAGTTCATTTTAAAATTTATACGAATGATTTTGTACGAATGATTATGGTTATGCAAATTGTCATTGTCATCCAAGGCAAGGGACCAGGTTTTTTGGGATCCCAAAACGTTAGTGACGGATACCTATGACATCGCAAAAGTTGTCTGTCTGTCCGTCCGTCCGTCCGTCAGTCTGTCTGTGAGCACGATAACTCTCGAAGACAATGAGATATTTTGATGAAACTTGGTGTGAGGATTCTTTGGGTCAAGAGTAAGGTCGAGTTCGTAGATGGGCCTTGTAGCCCTACATTTGGGGGTGGGGGAAGGGGTTGAAATTAAGGGGCAAGCAAAATATTTTGAAACAGCCAATGTGATTGTCGATTATGGGTTAAGAAAGCATGCTGAACACGATGGTGAAAATCATTTTCTCGCCGGACAAGTAGTACGCCCGGAATCCGGCCAAAACCGGAAAGTTCGTGAAAAGTGAAAGTTTTATTTGAAGTTGATTAGATGTTCGATTTAGGGATAAGAAGACATGCTGAACACGATGGTGAAAACGATTTTCTCGTCGGACAAGTAGTTCGCCCGGAATCCGGCCGAAACCGGATCATTTGTTAAAAGTAAAATTTTTATTGGAAGTTGATTAGATGACAGATTTAAGGGTAAGAAGAGACGCTGAATCTGTATAGGACAATCATTTTTCACCCAGACATATAGTTCGTCCGAAATCCTCTTGAAACCGGATTTTTTTTTATAAGTTAAAGTTGTATTTGAAGTTGATTAGATGTTCTTTATAGGGATAAGGAGATACGCTGAATTCGTTTCTGAACTATCTTTTTGGGGCTGGACAAGTAGTTTGCTCAGAATTCGGCCGAAACCGGAAATTTGGCAGCAGTAAAGCAGGAAATTTCGATCAGTATCGTCAAAATAGATATGGCTTATACAGGTATATCTGAACTTGATTTTTATCAGATGATTAGGCTGGCGAAGACTGAATCTGGTGAAGACAAGACCTAGTTGTCTGGGTCAAATATTAAATTTTTGGGATCCCATCGAAACCTTTGGTCTTTTTTTTTACCGCCAGTACTTACATAATTACCGTCACTATTGGCTGTAAAAACTTCAGTTTCTTCTAGGGACCTACTCTTGTCGATTGACCAACACTTGGGGTACTACAAGAACTGTTGCTCACCTGAACTTCAAGTCGGCCAGTACAGAAGCTGCTGTTGATGACTTCACCACTGGTGCCCCTGGAGCTCTGCTTGAAAAGCCTGAAGCGTTGATTACCGCAATTACAGAGAGAGACTTGGTGATTATGTGCAGAGTGGCTGGTCATCCCAGACCAAAAGGTGAGTCTTTTCACTTGTGGTAGCCCGCTTCATGTGTAAGCCACATTTCCCGGCCTCTCGGTGTGGTAGTTTGTGAAAGGCAACTATGTCATTTTGCTCCCATTTATACCGGAGAAACTTCGAGTGTAAAATAGGTAAGAACTAAAATAAACTTTACAAAAACGAACAGAGTGTAAAATGAACTCAACTGCTTAAATGATTATTCGAACATAGCTCGTTGCCTTGTTGCTGATTGCATTTTACCAGTTTATCCAGGTAGTTTTCTTCTCCTTTCGTTTATCTTTTTGTATCCCCGTTTTTCTACATATGGTATTGACGGGAACAAAATTTCGTATTTGTGGCAATAAAAACAACGGCAGGTCGCAGTGAAAATAACGAAATGGCTAAAAAATGGGAGCGGTTGAGCAAGCGAAGAATATACACGGGATTTCCAGAAAGAACAATGTTGAATTAGGATGGTTTCGAACATGCTGTTGTAGAATAGCAACGGATTTCGTAGACGCGACTTGGGTTCGGTGCAAAATTCCGATGATTTGAACTAAAGCGAGGACTTTATCTACCACTCAAGTTTTCCTGTGAATGAATTGATTTCTGTGAAATGATATCATAACGTTGCCGGTATTAATAATAATAATAATAATAAGACAAAGCAAGAGAAAAGGCTTTCGCCTCTAAATAACTCTAAGAAATTTCGATTAGTCGAACTGATCGGAGTTAAAAATCCCATCAACAATGCACTTGAAACTATTGATCAATTCAGCATTAACCGCATCTTCGGTAAGGCTGTTCCGAGGATCAACGATTCTGTTACAGTATGTAAATATACAGAACAAATTCCATAAACTAGCACGGACCAAGCTTTTGTTGAGTGTCAGAAATGTGTACCCTGAGCAGTTGTTAGAAGTAGTAACTAGAAGCACCACCGTCGTTGTTCCTAATCCTAATCGTCGTTCCAGCCTAATCGAACTCAACCTAAATTATACGCGAAGAACCTAATTAGTGAACGAATGAGGGATGCTCCACATAAACTAATTACATTTTGCGAAAAATTCTTTTTTTTTGTAAATCGTCGTAAATAGCTTGAAGCTAAAGTCAGAGAGACAAAATATCAAATGATTCCAAGTGTTCGCAAAGAAGACACTCCTTGAATTTTAAGGGTAGAAAGTTATGTTTTTGGGGTTTTATTAGATGTTCGATCTAAAATTTCATTAGTAATGATGAAGTTTGCCTGCCAGCAGTTGGTACATATCGAGTCGGTAATCAAGTATATTCCATAGTAGAAACCTTGATGACCACAATGTCTGCACGTGACGTCATTTGCCGCATTTACAACCAAATGCATTCCTTTTTCAGTCACTTGGTCAAAGGGATCCAGGGATCTCATATCCTCCACACGGACAGTCATGGACAACGAAGGGGATACTTACACATTGATTGTGAAGAAGATGCTATCCTCTGACTCTGGGACATATTCAGTTGAAGCCAGAAATATCCACGGAGGACAGAAGTCCTACTTTACTGTCAGGGTGAGTTCTGTTTCGGGTTTCATCCGAAGCCGGTCGTCCTTATGCCATTATCGTTCAGTTTCTTCGCCATCGTGCCCTTTTTTCGTAAATGGAATAACCTTAACTTGTTTCTATATCGCTTCCCATCACCAAGAACCGACAATTTGTGTACGAGAGCTAGCGTTTCAGCTCGTGCGTAACCTGCCTGGCTGGCAGGGTAGGATGTTGGTGGGGATCTAGAAGGTTTGAAGAAAACCAACTCCATTCAGTGCATTACGAATTTGTCTTCTCAGCCGGGCTCTGGACATTTTGTTATTTGATTTATTATTAAAAATAACCTGGACCTGAACCTATAATAATGGCAATAAGTATAATTTAGTAATAAATATCTATTTCTAACCCTCTTATTTTTTTCTCCAGATTTTGATACGGACTTGTAATTTTGCCCTTTTTGCCGTGCAGTATTCGACAAGCCAGCAACAAACATAATACCGGTCAGACGAACCGGAAGAAACTTCGGGGCATAATCCGTCAACCGAATAACAGAAATCCGCCAATCCGTCATACAGCCGAGTAACAGAACATTTGGAAAATGGCTCTAATGGAAACATTAAGAAGAACAAAATAACTAAACATATAATAACTTTTTTCGAGCAGGCGTGTAGTGCATATCCTCCTATGACCCACGGTCAGTTATCTTACGGTAATCTTCACACAGAAAATGTAAAATATCACTCCACGGGATAATCCAGCCAATCACGTTGCAGAATTAGTCATAACCGCCTCCGGAGAGGAGGATATAAGTCGTATCCTCCTCCAACGTCACGCCGAGGTCGAAAAAGTTATAGCAGTTAACACACCTCCATCTCGCTTGATATCGGAATGACAACCTCGATGGACATTTAAAAATATCAACCTCTCCTTCGGCTCGGACAGGTTATTTTCAATGGCCGTCTCGGTGTTATTTTCCGATATCGACCTCGATGTCTGAAGTTAATCTTTAATATTTTTTAAGAACACTGTTAACACAATTTACACTAAATCTGGTTTTTTTTCAGTAAAAAAATGGTTCAAGACGTTATTGGCTATCAGGGCAGGATGTTGGTGGGGGTCCAGATGATTTGAAGAAAACCAAATAAGCACGTCTTCGGTACGAAGTGTAATTATTATAACGTAGGTGCAACTGAGGCGCAACGACTTTTTGCTTGTTCTTGCTCTCGGCGGATTCCCGCTTTGCTTTTCGGAAAGCGGATCCAAGAGATCGCCAGAATCGGCCTTTATTTCTGGGACAGAGGGTGGAGCCCGGGAGCCACAACACAACCGCGACACGAACGGTAACTTCTGGAACTTCGCAGTAGGAAACGCGGACACGAATGTAAGCGGTTTGACGTGTAATGTGAGAACGCCGGTTGGCAGATGCATCGCCGCGGGGTTTAAGCACCGGGACTAATTGTTATTTGTTACTATCGTTATATGAGTGCGCATACGATACCAGCAGACAAGTATAATTTCCAATACATTTTCAGAATAATAGAGGCTAGTATGGTTGGGTTGTTAAGGGCGGGCCGACGGGTTTTTTTTTCCAGCACGCGGCAAAAAATGACCGTTAGCGCGCGCGGTATTGGCGCAAGGTGAAACGTGACGCAAAGTTAACGGTTAAACCACGTGACGATTTAAGAACGCAACCGAGCGATTCAGAGGAAATGAAAGCTTTAGTATTAAGGGAATATCCTATATTCCTTTCTTTTCGGTTAAAATTGAGGACTTTTGTCAAATTGCAAAAGGGTCCTCTTCAGGCTATTCTTCTGGGCCGACGCTGGGGAAAGGATTGATGATTGCAGGTTTGTTTCTTTCCCCAGCGTTGGCCCAGAAGAATAAAAGCCTGAAGAGGACCCTTGCCAAGAAGGGCCGAAATATCGCTTCATAAGCATCACAGCTGACGAATCCGTTTTGTATATATTATATGAATATATGCATACAGTTTTTGTCTGCGAGTTATGAGTAGAGTTTGTACGTGGTATTAATTTTTCCTCCCCCGTCCTGGCGTCCTCTACTTTTGAATATTGGGGTAAGTTGTAAATAGCCTAGTTACCTCAATTACTTCTAATTATTTATAAACTCAAAGTTCCTGTTTTGGAGTCCTAGAAAATTGATTTCTGGTTTATTGTCACAGTACGAGTCCATTTTTCATAACATACGGTAACTATTTATCATGACACAAGATTTTCGCCCCCTCCTCCCCCCACAACTCCTCCCATAGCTGCCGACTCCGGTCCGGACGTGTAAACAGACCATCTACAGATCAAGTACGCACAGCAATGTTATTATTCGGGAGCGGGGTGAAGTGCTTCTACCCACTTCGTCATTTCATACTATCAGTTCCAAATGTAACAAAAACAAACATTTCGTCTCTCCTTTTAGCTGCTTCGTGACATATGGTATGCATTCTGCCCCTGTGAAACCGATGGGTCAAAGTTTAAAATACCGATGGGTCAAAGTTTAAAACTTCAACTAAAATTGCTTTTTTTCGCTCTGCAGGTCAAAGATGGTGGAGACAATCCTGAATGGGAACTCAGCGGGACGGCCGGCATTTTAAAGGATGTTGCCGACAAGCGGTCCAAAAGGTTTAGAAGAGGTAATAGTTTCTGCTTGTTATGCTTGTTACCTTTACGTCATACCCTTGATTGTCACAAATTTCTTTTTGGTGTTATAGGTTTAAAGCAGAAGTCGCAGCAGTTAGAGACCGCTCCGCCGTCTTTGAGGTTTTGTACAAAGATCGAAAAGATTTTTTTTGAGAAGTATTATTTGAAAGAGGGTGTGAACAGGGAGGAAATTAATTAGTTGTACGGCAGACAGTCGGCCACTGAGAAAGAGAAGGCGGTACATTGGGAGGGTGAAGGGTATGTATTAAAAATATAGCTTTAAAAAATAAAAAATATAGCTCCAATAAACTGTAGCCGACGTATCAGTTTTGCATGTAGTATCGTCTTTCGTCCCATGCAGCGACTATGACAAAACTGAGCTGAGCTAGAGGTACTTGTTGAGCTTTGGAGTTGATGCCTGTTTACTTCCCTCTCCGCCTCTGCGTATATCAGAGGAAAAAGTGCAAAAGGCGCGCTGACGCGTTCTTTATTGCGTCCAGACAACCAATCGGCGTTTACTTGGGAAGTTTCTTTTCCGGGGCTTTACTGCAATATAACTGTTTGTAGAGGTAATGAATTGTGATGTTCCGCGTAGCCCCTACCCTCCGCTCGTTTGCATCGGGCAGGGTATAGGAATCTATTCTACTCTGCGTGGTCATATTACAGAGATAGGGAGACAGAGGTTCTGGTGCTTATTTTCTTGGTATTATCCGTGTCGGATTTGTGGTAGCACGAATGAGAGCCTAAAGCATTTGAGGTGTAATATGAGAGTTTGAGTGAACTTAGTTTAGAAATGTTTGGAGCGAATAGGAGGGGAGTGGATGAAGAATGGAAGTGCAATATTATGGGAATGAGTTGCCTTTGTAATAGTTGGTTTTGTTACGACAAAAGTGGGAATGAATAAAGTAACATTCTGAAAATCATTAAAAATATATATATATATAACAGTTGGCGAGGTTCCTACAGCCCATAGGGTATCGACGGATTGATCATAATTCTATATTTTGTTTTGGATTTTCTTGCTATTTTCTAACTATTGGGTTTGTGAAACTACCATAACCTAACGTGTCCGTTGTGAAGCTCTGCCAATTTGAGTCTAGAAAATCAGCAATTCTTTCCTGCAAAATTTTCGGAGGTAAAAATTTGTATTAATCAGATAGAGCCATTACTGAGAGGGTAACAGTACAGAGAGGGAAAAGTGAAGCAAGCTACTGAACTACTGAGCTTGACGTAGACGGATGAAGCCCAGAAGTTGTAAGGTTGCAGAGACGAAACGAAGCAGTTATTAGTTGTCGACGGATTTGAAATTTGAACTTTTTTAGTCTTCTCCTATTGAGTTTTGCCAATATCGGCTTCTCAAACAAAAGGGATAGAGTCAAGAGGAAAAAGGATTGAGTATTAGTGCTTACATCTTGGTTAGGTGACGATAAGCTCAGGTGTCAGGGCAGCGAGCAATATTCATCATTTATGCAGTCTCACGTATTATTTTCTTTACTCCCCTGTAGCTGTTTTCCTTACTAGACACTAAGTGGACACGACTCCTCCATTATCGTTAAAATTCTTAAAAGGAAAAAAAACTATAATATCATTAGCCTACTCTGAAACTGTTAACGTCAACTATGAATATCTATATTTTCTAATTTAAAATTCGAAGTCCTATCCGTTTTATCCTTTTTTTCGATTTACATCCAAGCTTTTCACGACAAACTACAGTAACACCAGTACACCGAGCAGTCCCATGATAACAGTCCTATCCTACCCAGTGCCAAAATTTTCTGGTATTACCCTGATGTTAAAAGAAAAAAGTTCCAACCGTGCGATATCATTTGATATCGCACAGCCAGCCGTGCGATATCAAGTGATAACGCACGGCCAGCCATGCGATATCAAGTTATATCGCACGGTTGGTCCGTTCATCAAGTTCGTCGAGCATTTTCCCTCAGGTACTGAAAAATAGAGCCTGATCTCGAAAAAATGAATAAAAGACATCACTTTCAGGAGGAAAAACAAAAAAACACTAAAAATAATACAATAAACAAAAATGTTGGATAACGTTGTAGAAAAGTCTTTAAAAACTGAAAAAAAATGTTGCTTTCTTAGCCAGCCAACCTGGGTTATACCTTGTTACAGTCACATTCCCACTGGAAATGGAACTTGTCAACTGAAACAACATTACTTCCAACTTACTCTAACTTGTTTTCCTCTAGTTTCCAGAAGGCAGCTATTGAGCAATTCCAACAGTATTATTTCTCAATTTTTCTCTGATAAACAGTCCATTAATAAAAACTCCAGTGTTGCCACTTTTTCTCATGGAACCTGTGACTTTTGGCCAGAAAAAACAATGATATTTTGGCACCTACGAAATTACGTCTTTTTCACAAACTATTAACAAGAATCTCGCTATATCGTCTTCACAATAACGCGCCTCAACTTTTATACTTCATTTTTGCATTTACTGCTAAGGAACCAGTCGCAGAGTTCTTGCTCACTCTGTCGAAGAAACGAAAATGTATGACACATTGCAGAATTCTGCAACCAGCGGCAACACCGGTTTGAGCTTTATCAATTCTATCTACCCTAAGAATTCCGCCGCTAGATGGCATCTACTTTGCCACAAATGAAAAAGATGTCGTTGAATAAGGACTGTTATATGCCTGGGTCACAACAGTTGTCGTTTTCACATTTCAACAGTAAGCTAGGGTTGCCATTTCACTAATCAGAAATACAGAAAAAGACGCTGCTCAGCCAACCCTTCAGCGACAACCTTGCGAAGGTAAAAGATAGTTGATAATGACAAACGGATATATATTTCCTGAAGCAACATCCTACTATCCCTTACTATTTTGCATTACTAGCTACTAGAAACGTTAGCATTAATTAAAAAAAAAGATTGAAATAAAACAGTTGCTTTTTTTACCGAAATTTCCGCCAGGAGGTATCATGGGGCTGCCCAGTGTACTAGTGTTATAATCATTATCACCCTTGCTTTTCTTCGGGCGATAGCGGAAAATTTTTCCGCTATCACCCTCAGGAAGGGCGATAATATATAATAACACTAGCACACCATGCACTCCCATGATATCAGTCGTATCCTACCCAGTGCCAAAATTTTCTGGTATTGCCCTGATGTTACAAGAGCCAGCCGTGCGGTAAAAACTGAGCCGTGCAGTAAAAACTGAGCCGTGCGGTAAAAACTGAGCCGTGCGGTAAAAACTGAGCCGTGCAGTAAAAACTGAGCCGTGCGGTAAAAACTGAGCCGTGCAGTAAAAACTGAGCCGTGCGGTAAAAACTGACAGTGTACTAGTGTTATAATCATTATCGCCCTTGCTTTTCTTCGGGCGATAATATATAATAACAGATATTCCTTCAGCCCAAGCTGACTGCGAATCATGTTTGACAGTGCAAAAGGGATACCTTCAGGCTCAAACCACTCAAGCTGGAAAATGAACTTGTGGGCTTTCCCGCGAAATTTTGTATTCGTCTTACTTTCGTTATTCTACTGCACCCTAGCTGGCGCAAGGGATACTTCCAGTTGTGAGTATGAGCATGTGTGTATAATGTAAAAATGTTTAATGATTTTGTTATGTTTTTAAATGTTTTCATTCGTGCCTTTTATTTTATTTATATATTACTCCGCTGTACCGAAGAAAAGGGTCATAAATATGTATTCATGTTGCTTGCTTGATTGGCAGAAACAATGGTGCAACTTCCGTATAATGCCAGATGTAAAGACAAAAATTTCTGTCCATTCTAATGGACAGGACATCCATTACCATCCCGTCGCAAAAACGTCGGCTCATATTGATACTTCACTAATCTTCCTCACTAACCAATTGGCTTGACTGTTGCTCCGGATTTAATTTTAAACCCCAGTCTCTTGCGCCAGCGGCTCTCCTTGAACTGGGAGTGTTCTTGACTTCGTAGTTTTCGTCCGGTGCCTCTTGTGTTTGTGACAAGATGGATTGAGCGTTGCTGGAAGGATTAACCTACAAAAAGGGCGGGTATTAGGGAAAGAGTCTAGTCGTGCCTTACTTTGTCCTGGACTTTTCTTTATCTTCGTAACAATAATAATTATCTTCGTGGACTTAGCTAGAGTCTTGTGCCGATAGCTTACAATTGATTTTTTAACAGGGCAAATGTCGTTGAGGAAACTCACGAATAAATACTTACTAACTTAAACAAAGCAACATAATAGTTGGCTAGGACCTTAAAACGTAAGCAACGGAATAGTTGGCTAGGACCTTAAAACGTAAGCTTGCCTCTGATTTTGATGTGCTACAAGCTAAATTCAGAAGGTAAAGCAATCGATCAGCCTTTTGGAGGGGCGACGAGACTTTGCGGATCTCTGTCTTTTCTTGGAGTGACTGTAAAATTTTCATACTTAATGATTACTCAGATCATTTTTTAACATTTCACAGGCTTTCCTTTCGCGTACGTTTCGCCTCCCAGCCACAGCTGTCAATCACCCTTCGTTTTTCTCCCACCCCAACCATTTTCGTATCTTTCAACTGTGTAGCAACTATGACACCTGTCAAGATTCAGGAATATTAGGGGGGGGGGGGCTCCCCGACCTTCAGACCCACATCGACGAAAACGAATATCTAGAATCCGGAAGACAAATTGGGAAGGTGAAGCCTTGCTTTAATTTATACCAAAATCTTAATTCGTGGTCTAATAGTCATATAGCGTCTGATGCGGGAGCCGGGATTTATTGGCTTGTTCGATAATTAACTTTTTTGATAATGTCGAGGAATGTTTCTTAATATATCCGTAGGATGAAAACCAGTAATTGGCTATGCCTCAATTCCCTCCGCTCTGCGGTAAATGATCTGAAGTTTGTATCTCATGTAGCATATATTGCCACTAGTCCACTTTTTCTTTCTAAACGCAAATTTAGGGCTTCATTCATAGCCGTGGCAAGCCCTCACGAAACCCTCAAGTTTCGTGAACCCTCTTAATCCAAGCTCTGGTGGAGGTGGGACTTACCTTTGATCGATAGCCTTTGACGGTGGGGAAGAGGAGGCAGGGTGGAGCTGGGCGGAAGAGGGTGAACCCGTAGGAGAGGGATTTCCTGTCATGTCAGAGGTCTCTAGATTAGACGAGCTTAAACCATAAGAATCCCTCCAGCAAACAATCCATCTGGGCGTGGGCGCTCCTAAAAGTACAAATAGTCATGTAGCCATCAGCGCCAAAGAAATGACGAATGAAGGAGCACCCCAGGGTTCAAGGGATGTTAAACGGGTTCCTTCCGTGAAGCTAAGGGATGGATGGTCTCAGAAGTTTACCGCAGGAATATTCAGCGTCTTTGCCGTTGATGAAAGTGAAGGTAAATGATAGTTTGAGTAGGCCTCTTCCCTTGGCGAATTCGGACCCCAGGAAGTATTCTCGTGAATTGTGACGAATTAGTTTGTCGTGCAATAGCATTCAGTAAAACGTTCTAATGCTCGGTCATTTTATCTGCTCTTTGCTGTCTTGAACTCTTGAGCGAAAGTGTTTATTTTGTTATGACGACATGCTTTTGTAGCATGTTAAAATGTCAAAAGTTGCGTTTTTGCAGAAACCATGGTACCACGGTATCTGGTTTCTTCATTTGTCGTTTTTGCAGTTACCATGGTATATGATACTACAATTGCTTTGCAAAAACGACAAAGTCACCCCAAAAGAAATACTGATATCCACTAACATAACTAGTGTCAAACTTCTTTCCCGCCAATTTGAAAAATCCTAGCTTTGTTGGTGATGATGAAAATGAAATGATTTTTCGTATATCATGGTCAGTTACCACGGTAACTGGCCATACACCAGTAACTGCAAAAACGACTTTTGACAGTGGGAGCAGACACCACGGTAACTGCTAAAACGGCTTTAGACCATCAGGGGCGTCACTAGCCTTTCACCTTTGGGGGGGGGGGTCCAGTTTGTGCAATCTTTTGAGACTATGCCTATTTGTCAGCTATTAATCGTTTGACTTTTCTTTCAGACGTTCCGGGCACCATTCCGTGCCCACCGGTGGCATCAAACGTGGGACAGAACTTTGTTTCCTTGTCATGGCAAAAACCTGTAGATAATGGAGGAGCACCTATCATGGCTTACAAGGTCGAGGCCTGGCTGCTTGGCGAAGGAGCTCACTGGATTGAGGTAGCCTACACGATTTTTTTTTTTTATCTTACAAGTAATGCTTGTCAAAACGGATAATTTACAAAAAAGAACCCACCCGTCCAGTGAATCTGGTGTGGAGGTCAATAGAAGGCTAATAAAAATAATAGTTGTATTTGTAAAAGTGGAGGGCCACAAACACGCACACAGTATTAATACACAAACACGTAAATATCCCTAAAACTAATCGACAAAAAGGTTTTGATGGATTTGGATGTGATGTTAGTTTTTAGAGTGGATTGGTAATTGCCGGAATATTTAAAAAAGAATAAAAATTTGGGACGGAACAAACGATTGAGGAATTTGACAAAGGAAATGCACGTGGGGATCGAACAGATACTATGGTAAGGTATACCCATATGATATGAAATGATATATTTACACACAAAAAGCCCGAGAGCCATGGCGTAGAGGTAGTAGGGCAAGCCTGCTTTATTTCCCCGAGAGATTAAGTAAAAACTCTGACAAATTAAGGGACTTTCGAAAGAACTAACCGTGGGAAACTGTGCTCGTGAAAGAAGGTAATTTATAGTGATTGCTAACGAAGTGTTAAATCAAAAAGTATTACGTCCAATTAACTTGGAATCGTTATAATTGACGTGAAGTTTAAAGATTATCGTGTATGAAACATTGCACTAGCAGCAGACTTGTCGCGGACAGGAGTGGCAAAACTAGTTCCGAACTTGGCTAGGCAATTTGATATTGTCCAGTTTTCCAGTTTGAGCGTTTTCAGCTTGAAGAGGACCCTTGCCAAGAAGGGCTGAAATATAGCTCTAATGTGACGTATCCATTTTGCACTGTCAAATAAGATTCGCAGTCAGCTTAAGCTGAAGAAATATTTATACTGATATTGTTTATTACAAGGCAGTGCTAGACGGATACCTCAGCTGAATTTTATAGAGCTATATTTCGGCCCTTTTTCTCAAGCCGCTCACCGGAAAATGAATTTGGAAAAAAAGAAAATTAACTTGCGGTTTTTTCACAAGCTCATTTTCCAGCTCGAGTGGTTTGAGCCTGAAGAGGACTCCTTGCCAAGAAGGGCCGAAATATAGCTCGTATCCGTTTTGCACTGTCAAATATGATTCGCAGTCAGCTTTGGCTGAAGGAATGTTTAAAATGGTTATTACAAGATTGCAAAGTAAAGTAACGAAGTTTGTAATAAATGTATACAATTCTTGGCCTACACCTTACAAAATAGGTTCAAAATTAAATTCATGAGCTAGTGCCGCCTGTCGCCCTTCACGCAAAGAACTGATATGATGACATGATATGGCATACTTTTATCTATTTATTTACTGTTTCCCCTAAACGGTAAGCTAAATAAGCTTATCGTTATTATAAATACAAACAAATAGTCACAACAAAACTTACAATCAGATAGGCAAACAGTAGTTAGCAAAACTTCAATAGGAAATACACTAGTGAATATTCCTTCAGCCCAAGCTGACTGCGAATCATATTTGACAGTGCAAAACGGATAAGTCAGCTGAAATTTATTGGAGCTATATTTCGGCCCTTCTTGGCAAGGGTCCTCTTCAGGCTCAAAGCCGCTCAAGATGGAAAAAACGAAACTCGTGATAACCTAGAGTTATCTTGGTTGGTATCAAGATGGAAAAAACGAAACTTGTGATAACCAAGAGTTATGGGAGATTGTACCAATCTTTTTCGATGAAGAAAATTAATAAGTTTAATACTCACTTTTGTAAGCCACGATAAACAAGGAAAGGTAGGACCCCTGTTCTGATTTTATTCTTCTTCTGCCTGAAGACAGGATCTCTGTTCTGGTGTAATTGTTTTTTGATGTATTCTGTACGAGTCCAGGAGACCCCGTGCCTCCCCCAAAGAAAAGAATATGTTGAAAATCCCTGCCGCTGTCGAAGCGAAAATTGGCCCAACCTAACCTGAATCTTACAGAAGATCAGTTTGACAGGCATGCGAAAATTTGCACCAACATTTGACGACCCTCTTATCCATCGCTGACTCTTTGAGGAGGAAATACCCTTCTATAGGCAATTAAAAGCAGTTGCGGAGTATGCCTCAGTTATCTTGAATGGCATCGAAATTCTTCCAAGAAGAAGAACAAGAAATACGCCAGAACAGGTTTCATGTAAGCCAGAACAGGGATCCTGTCTCTCTTTTTTTGCGGCAGCTAGCTTTGCGGCTCAGAATCCACGATGCTCTTAATCCTTTGGCTACTATCTACCCATGGTCATTAGCAAGACTGAAAACTATCCTCCGAGACTGATTTTATGATTCTTTCTTATTTTGTGAAGAGGAGAGCCCTTCGAGAGCTGAGGTCCGACAGACCCAAACCAAGGCCCATCGCCAACCAGAGATTAGAATATTTGCAGACTCGAAAACTTTTAAAGGTTTCGCTACTGGTTTTTTGTTCCCAACGTCTTCGTGCTACAGTCCTGCATTTGTTTATCTCTAATTGCTTTGATATGCAATTATTCGGTCGCCTTTAGAATTGGTCCGAGGTTGAAACGTGTAATTTTCGTACACATAGAATTTTCATTGTGCCAGCTATTAATCTCTATACGCGATGGTTGAATTTCAAACGTGGCTTCGGTAGACTCCATTAAATCACTTTTGGTGTGTGGATCGACGGGGGACTTGCACCTTGAAAAGCATGAGGATATTGATAAGAATAATAATGATAATAATAATAACATAACGCAAAAATAATCCTTGGCTTCTGCATAACAAATTGATCACGTGGTTTCAACAAAGTAGGGACTTAACTGTGGGTGGAAGTCTTATCAAACACAGAGACCGAACCTATCGTAGTGCAGACTTGGCAGCCTATGCTTATTTGAGCGTCCCGACTTTCAAAGGTCGCCAAAGAAACAGTAAAACCCGTCCCTGACAACCTTTTTAGTAAAGTACTTGCCGTTTATTCCTTGTCAAGTTTACCATTATGTCAGCTGGATTTTGAAATATTTGCTCTTTATTTCCTTCTTTTTCTTCTTTCGAATGTTGCATCTGTTACGAAGCGGCGTGTGATTTCAGCAAGAAGGTGGCAATTAAACTAAATAGCATATAACCCAGTGGAAAAAGAAGAATATTCAAAAGTAAAAAAATAAAGATAGTATTGCAAATACTGTTAGAGCCAGAAAGAAGCTGGAACAGTTGGTTGTTAGCTGATACCGAGTTTGTTATTTTTTCTTTCCATTTGACTGTATCATAATCAAGAAACAAAACCAAGGTAGCGAAATATTTCTGAGAAGTATTCAAAAAAGCATACCTTACTGTAGATGAGAAATGGGGCGTAGAAGAATGAGGCAGACCCGTGAACCAAAACAGACTGGCCAGGTATTCGCGAGCGATCCGACGCAGGCACAGGCCAGACAATGACCGAATCAAGCTCTGACTCAGCGCAGACTTCTTCAAGCCCAAGCCCTACAAGAAACGCGACACCAAAAATACCATCACATGCGCAAAACTGATACAACCAGGGACCCATAAATTTCCTGTAATGACTCGCCATTCAGGGGGCTTGTCAATAAGAGATTTCTGATGCGCTCTTACCGAGCGTCAGATAGTTCGAGAAATACCCACGGGGATAGAAATACCCGACTATTTGGGATTGTTTGCTGGAGATGAGCTTCCGCCTTGAGGGAGGAGTCTCTTTGGCCTCACGTCCAAGGAGGCAAGCAAGAACGCCGGTTCGACCCAAGCGGAATTTTTGGAAACTAGGTGAGGCTCGGGCAACATAGAAGCATAGGAAATGACAAGCCCCCTGAATGGCGAGTCATTACAGGAAATTTATGGGTCCCTGATACAACGCAGATGTTCCGACTCAGTTCAAACTCAATTCAGTTTGATGTAAAACAAATGATGGGCAAGCAAAACCGAGGAGACTGGGCAAAGAGAAGAATTTCTGAAAGCTCCACAAAAAATCCCATTGGTTGTTTTTACGTCATAGAAAAAACTGAAAAACAATTTGTCAGCATTTACATGCCGACGTCTTATCACATATAAACACATCAAACAAACATACTACCAAAATAGAAACGTTCACATTCACTCCGGGTTATACAAACGAAAAGCGAGGGTGCAAAACTCTGAGCATACTTGGCTCACAGTTTGACGAGGTAAACGAATTCGTGAGAGGACAACATCGGGGGGAGGATATCGCGGTGAAATGGGGTTTGAATGATTGATTTATCGAACTTCATACAACTTTGTAGTCAGCGGCATGAAGGGAAACTTCGACTTGGCGCAGATCGAACGGGAGACCCGACACAAGGTCGATCCGTCACAAAGGAGATACGAGAAAGGGTAGGGGTATTTAGACCCGAAAAGTCTAAAAAGGAGCCCTTAGAATTGTTAATGCTGAAGGAAAGATCCCGAACGTTTATCTTTTAAACAAGTTCCAGCTCACTACTATGGAAGAACGGCTCTTTTCATGCGTTTTGGTACAAGAACCCTTTCAGTTCCTCGACTGTGTAATATACTCCCCGAAAACTACGTCTTAGACCAGGACGCCAAAATTCCCCAAAAGTTTCGAAGTTACCCCCATTTGCTCCAACACAAGAAAGATACAGAAAGAGCTTTGTTCCGTCTTTTGTCAAGCTCTACAATAAACTAACAAACATACCCGAGTCATTTTTTTTTTAGTGCTCTATATAAATTTTCATTTATGACAAATTTCTAAGATTTACTAGAAGTATTTTGTACATATTTAGGCTAGTGAGGATTTCTATGTTGACCACAAAGTCAAATTCCGCGTCTTCGCTGTGATAGTTACTTTAAGAATAAATTCTGCTCAAGACGCAAACCAAATATGCGTAGGAGCAGGGACCCATCAGTTTCCTGTAATGACTCGCCATTCAGGGGGCTTGTCATTTCATATGCTTCTGTGTTGCTATGTTGCCCGAGCCTCACCTAGTTTCCAAAAATTCCGATTGGATCGAATCGGCGTTCTTGCTTGCCTCCTTGGACGTGAGGCCAAAGAGACTCCTCCCTCAAGGCGGAAGCTCTTCTCCAGCAGCCAATCCCAAATCTTGTCTATCTGGATAGTCGGGTATTTTATCCCCGTGGGTATTTCTCGAACTATTTGACGCTCGGTCAAGAGTGCATCAGAAATCTCTTATTGACAAGCCCCCTGAATGGCGAGTCATTACAGGAAATTTATTGTTCCCTGGTAGGAGTTTGAAATGTCCCAGGGTCTGAACAATTTTTTTCACGAAGTATCGCTTTTTCCAGCTCGGCGTGTCAAGTATCCCGTCCTTCGACGTGTTCAACCTGAAACCTGACCGAGAATATTTATTCCGAATCACTCCAAGAAATAAATACGGCCTGGGCGAAGGAGTAACCACTGTGAATCCGATCAGAATTGGTCTGAGGGTAACACTACCAAAGTATGTGCTTCCCTTGAACCCTCAGGAGAGGGTGCTGATTGGATCGTCGCTTCAACTGTCATGTGAGGTAAGCGAACCTGCTTCTGACTGAGGTTGCGTTCCAGATATTTAACAATTGTTAACAATCGTCAACTTTATTTCGAGGCGGAGCTAACTGCAGCTTTAACGATCGTTAATTTTTCCCAGTTCTATAATTGTTAACTTTTCCAAACGATGCTCACCGACCATCGTTACAAAATAGTTAACAATCGTTAAGCTCTGGAACGGAAATCGTAGGTGGGCGGAGCTTAAATTTCGAAATCAGAAATCTGGAACGCAAAAAGTTAACAATAGTTAACAATTTGTTAACAATCGTTAAGCGCAACCTAAGTGTGTCAAATACTCTACCTCCGAAAACTCCGAAATACTCCACTGATCCTACCGAAGAACGAGAAACGCCACTCAAACGTATCCTCGAAACTGACTCAAGTCCTATGTAAACCAATCAGCAACGTTTGTTGTGGTGACCGGTGATGACGTTCGATCCTGGCTCTCCGTTGGGCACCCGGCGATTCTTCATCGGCGCGGAGAGTTAGTCATCACGAGTATTAATTATGGATACTGTGTATGGTACGGGTGATTTCGTGTGTTTGACTTGAAAATGTGGGCGGCTTGAATTTGAAACTTGATTAGTGATCGATAATAACTAAAAGGTGCACAAAACGTCGGCAAGTGTCGTGAGTTATGTAAACCTTTACTTCTTTCGTCAACGGGAATCTACTAGTCTCTAACTAAAAAGAAAAATAACGATCAGTTTTAAAGGACACCTGAACAATGAAACCATACTTGAACACACCATGGAGAATGCATTTACAGACATGGCCACGGAGAGCATTCTTCTCCTGAGCGTGACGTTTTCAAAACAGGGATGTTCGTTTCTGGAGGTTTGCACATGCAGACTCCAAGACAAAAAGCGCAATTCATTCAAATCTTGTACAGCGCTGGCCGGATCGTATTGGAATTTCTTCAGAAGAAGGGTTGATTGGAGACATTTGTTCATTTCTAAAATTGTTCGGTACTGAATAAGGACAGATGCAAAATGGAGCAAAAATCATAGCTTGGAAACACTATTTCGTATTTGGATTGGGTTTTCTGCAGGCAATGTTAACGGAATTCATACAGATAGGGATGATACTTGGTACTCTTCATTCAGGTGTCCTTTAACCGTATTCTTAGAGTTCAGACCAAAATAATTTTTCCAGTGTGTGTCAATGAAGAAAGGCCACCTGCGCTGCAGGAGACCAAAAGTCCCGAAAATTGTTGAATGTGGCCAAAGTTTCATTCAGAAATCTTCGGGGCGATTCGGTTTTGTTTTTTGGTGTTTTTTTTCTTTCCTTATTTGTTTCGTTCATTATTAGGTAGAAGTCAGTTTTCTGGTTTTCTGATGGTATGTCTTTCCGTATAATACTTTTTCTTTTTGTAGGAAATTAAAGGACAAAATCTCGAATCTCTGTGAGTGAAGTATGATGGGTCAAAAGTAAATTATTAGGATATATTATTAGGCTATGCTGTAAGTAAGTAAGTAATTTATTTTTCATCCACCATTATGGAAAGCGGAGTATAGAAAATAATATCCTATTAGATTATAAGCTTTGGAGAAATTATCGGGGATGACTAGGGGATCAGTACTATAATAAATATTCCTTCAACCCAAGCTGACTGTACGTTATCACAAGTTTCGTTTTTCCAACTTGAGCGGTTTTGAGCCTGAAGAGGACCCTTGCCAAGAAGGGCCGCAATATAGCTCGAATAAAATTTAGCTGACGTATCCGTTTTTGCACTGTCAAATACAGTACTATAATAATAATAATAATAATATAATTGCATCAGAAGGCTTTCGCCTCTATAGAAATATAGAGGAAATATATTTCTCTAGAGAAATATATAGGAGTACTGCGTCTATTTTAATCACGAAAATAGTAGTGAGAATAGTAGAAAGCTAGTTGATGGCGCTAAACGGGAACGCTAGCTGAAATCCATTCTAGCGATAGTCAGCCGTTCCAGGCAAGGGTCCAGGCTTTATAACGAGGCTTAGAAACTCCTCGTCCTCCAAGGGTCCAGCCTTATTAACGACCCTGCGATTTTTCCAGCTAGAGCCTGAAGAAGATATTGCCAAGAAGGGCCGAATTATCGCGAGAATACATCTCAGCTGACTTGTCCGTTGAAATCCATCAATATGATTCGCAGTCACGCAGCCAGCTCAGGCGGCAGGAATTGACTAATTATTTTTGAAATCTATGAGCGTGTTCCACCCTTTTAACAATAGTAACTATTAGTTACTATTTTCGTCCTAGCCTCGTGAAAAGTTACCACGCTGACCGTTCCAGTTTCTTAGTAACTATTTTCTTACGACGCTTAAGAGCGTAGTTAGCGTGGTAACTACGATCTCTATGACGTGATTGGCCTGATGAGCCCGCGGCACGATATTTTGGCGAAAATAGAAAAATTTGTTCCAGCCTTGCCGCCAAGAAGCCAGGATTCGTGACGTCATGCGTAGTAACTACGGTAACAGGGTGGAACACGCTGTATATTACTTATTTGTTACCGATAGTTGCTTTCTCCTGCGGGACTGATGGAATCGGCTGTCTTTGCAGGTTGTTGGTGAGCCAACTCCAGTTGTCTCCTGGAAAAAAGATGGTGTGGAAGTTGACAAGCAGCGCTGCGAAATTTTGGCGAAGAATTCAAAACACGTGTTGAAAATCGATAGTTTATCGGAAGAAGACCAAGGAAAATACTCCATTGAAGCTGAGAATTCTGGTGGAATCCAAACATCGTTTACGTCTGTGTTGGTAGTTACGAATCCAAAAGTCTTGGAGGCAGAAGAAAAGTTTAAAAGGTGAGTGCGTAATAGCAAGAACAAATAAGCCATAGAACCTCCGTCGTTAGTCCCATACAGCGACTATGGATGTCCCGACAAAACCGAGCAGAGCTAGAGGTACTTGCTGAGCTTTGAGTTGATGCCCGTCTACTTCTCCCTTCGCTGCTGTGCATCTCAGAAGAAGAAGTGCAGCAGGCGTGTTGACCCGCTCCGCAACGCGTCACATCTGAGGTCACAATGGTAGACAACCAATCGGCTTTTACTCTCGAAATTTCTTCTGCGGGGCTTTACTGCGAGCTCTTTGTAGAGGTAACGAATTGTGATGTTCCGCGTAGCTCCTACCCTCCGCTCGTTTGCATCGAGAATATATGCGACTTTGCGTGGTCGTATTACAGAGATAGGGAGACGGAGGTTCTGGTGCCTGTTTGTTCTTGGCAATAGATAGATCGAACCGGTTCAAGAAAGACTTTGGCAGGCGGAACTTTGGTCGCTTTGTGGAGGTGTGGAACCAGCTTCCCTCAAATGTCGTTGCCAGTCCATTAGTTGACGCCTTAAAAAAAAAGCGCTTGTCGACCACGTCGGAAAAGATAAATATCGTAATGATAGCCTAATTATCATAGAATTCTGTGGCGGCTTGCGCCTGTATAATAAAAAAATACTGATTGCTCCTGATGAGTAGAGATGAAATAAATATTCTGTCAGCCCCAGCTGACTGCGAATCATATTTGACAGTCTCGGTTGATATCCGAATAACAGTCTTGACGGCCATTTAAAAATATCTACCTCTCTCCGCTCGGTAAATATGTTTATTAACATACTTACATGTTTATATTTACATTTTTTATATGTTTATACAGTATGAACATTCCAAAAATGTTCATACAGTCGTTATACTGTCAAAAATGATGAAATAGGTTATTATTGACCTCACGCAGGCAACCCTAAATAAAATAAAAAGATTATATATTTTAAATGCTTATCTAATATAGTGAGACAAGAAAAACAAGACCAAAGGTTTCGATGGGATCCCAATGTTGAATATTTATTGGATTAGGCTACTTGATCCAGACAAGCGAATCTTGTAGATTTCCGGTCTTCGCCAAACCCCTTTAACATTTTGCTATAACCTATAACTAAGTTGAGATATGGATTCAGCATGCATGTTTACTCCGACATCTCATCTCTAATCGACTTCAGACCAACTTGATCACATGACCAAATTCCTCTTTCTAGCAGTAGGCTACTCTTGGCGAACTGCATGCAGAGCAAAAGAGCTGGTGAAATTGAGAGGCGAACCTTTCGATCCACATTTCTGGGTTTTGGCAAATCTTGCCAGCTTATCCGTCAAGGAAATAAAGTTCAAAGTTGGATTCAGCATGTCTCCTTACCCCGATACCGAATCTCTAATCGATCTTTAGTATGTTCGAAAGCTGCAACAGCATGTCTCCTCACCCTATATCGACTACATCATTGGGTTTTAAAACTTCATGTTAATTTTCCGGTTGTGGCCTGATTGCGGGCCAACTACTTTTCCGGCAAGAAAATAATTTTCATGTTCAGATTCAGCATGTATCCTTACCCCTAGATCAAATCTCTAATCAATTTCAGATTAAATTTATACTTTTCAAAAAATTTCCGGTTTTTGCCGGATTCCGGGTGAACTACTTGTCCGGCGAGAACATAACTTTCATATACATAATTTGTATTTGACAGCCTGTCAAAATGGCCCTTGGACGGACCCTTGCCTTCTTGGCAAAGGTCCTCTTCAGGCTTGAGCACTGTCAAATAATATCTGCAGTCAGCTTTGGCTGAGGGAATATTTAGACTAAAATCTAAATGTCAATCCGATTCCAAAGGGTTATTCTTACGACCACTAATGACATTTCTCTTAGGGAGCTGGAACTTCTGTCGAAGGGTAACTACCCCATGGCCCCTCAGTTTACAATGCGCGCACGAGACAGACGGATTCAAGTGAGTCACCCAGTTCGAATTACGTGCCAAGTCGTTGGATTTCCCAAACCGGAAGTGACGTGGTATCAGGAGGAAAAGAAGATCGTACAGGACGGTAAGAATATATTTTTGTTTATGCAAAAACTGATAATGAAAAAGAACTGGTGTACTCCGCCTCGGTACTCGTTATATGCCATTTACATATTCAGACCGGACCCGGCGATATGGGAGCTCGCATCATGGACATGGCATAATACTTGGATCTTCAGTTTATAAATCCGGATCGGATCCGGGGGAGTTGAGTTTTCGGAAGAGCCGTCCGATGTTAACAGCGCGAGCCTTGGCTGCGTAGAGGTATACACTTTTTTTTTGAATGAATGAAGGGTTTATTAAAAAAAACTAGAATCTTCAATGCCCAGAGGCGAACCTGTAAGGGACTAATTACCCTCAAAACAAAACATAAACAACAACAAAATCTTCGACAAAAATAAAGAAAAAAGGAAAGAAAGAAAGACAGGAGCTTGACTTACCCGGTCTGGGACGCCCTAGATTAAACATCAGGCCAAGAGTGTTTTTTTTTATTTTTTTTTTAATTCACGATTAGATACTCGCATCATCTTTTTTCCATCATCCTCAAATACAGGATGTTGGTAGCTTTGTAATATTTCAAGGTTGCGACAGCTCTGATATTCAATCTGGTCACGTGTGTTAACAAATTGAAACGGACACGAACTCTCAGGTATTTATCAAAACAAATTGAAAGATTCCATCAGTGATCACGCGATGCATACAAAACTTCTGCTATGTTAAAAAAAAATTTTTTTTTTAAGATTCGTGACTGGTCTGGGGTGCTAAATCCGGTTGCAGCTGTATGTCAGCTATGTTGAAAAGAACAATCAGTTTATTTTTGGGATCCCAGAACGTAAGTGGAGGGATACCTATGATATCGCAAAATTTGTCCGTCTGTCTGTCCGTCTGTAAGCACGATAACTCTCGAAGGTTCAGGGTTCAGGTTCAGGTTCTTTTTAATAATAAATTAAATAACAAAAGGTCCAGAGCCCGGCTGAGAAGACAAATTCGTAATTCACGGGATGGAAAAACTAAATACAACATTTATAACTCACTACATGTCATTCATACTAATGGAAATATGCGTGTTTTCCCGTCAGCACCCGGTCTCCAACACCACCCGTTGACACGTCCAGCGAAACCAACAATAAAAAAAAAAAATATAACAAGAACCGAGGAAAAGTGATTTCAGTCCAAGGAAATTGATCCTGGACCGAGTATTCACAATCCCCCAAGTCCAGTATCAACAAAAACCAGATAAAATGGGAACAAACTTAACCTCCCGAAGGCAATCCGCATTAACTAACAAGCAAATACTCAATACAACAACATAAATTTGAGTTTACGTTTGGTTGTTTGAATTGACTGTGACAAGTCCAAATTAGAAGTATAAATATTCCAGTTCCGAATTACTGAGTTTCGAAGAGAAAATTTCGATCTTTCAGTTATAATTCTTGGCTGATACAGTTTATTAGAATTTCTAGTTAGATGTCCGTGTTCAGTAGTTTTAAGCGGTAAAAGGTTCGAGGAACGAAAAAACGAGGGAAGCAAACCACGGTCATACTTCAGTTTGAAGAGGATAGATTCAACTGTTACAAAATGTCTTAAAGGAAGGATATTAAGAAAGCAATAAAGAGAATCTGTTGACGACTTCGATGGATATAATTTAGGGGAAGGCAGGTAACTCTTAAAGGAACAGAAAACTTGACTCAAACTTGACTCGGGGAGCTAGTTAACATATCAAGAATGTACCCTGAGTCGATATTGAGAGTAAGAAAAATTCTCGTTACTACCATTGCAGTTTCCGGGCATTTTCCGAGAATTCGACTTTGAGCAAAAGGTTCGCAAAAGCAAAAGGTTTGTGTGCCGTGACTAGGAATCGAACCCCGGCCGCCTTGTCGGGGAGGTCGTTACTCTGTAGTCTACATGTAAAAAAGGAGAACTTTTACAGTACATGAGTGCATAATTACAGTGCATAAGGGGCAAGGGCCTGCCAGCTAGCTTTGGGAACACTAAGGAGGGGGTTCGAGATGACAAAGAAGGGGGGTTCTGTCGACAATAAGACCCTGTATATTTATCCAGGCCCCCCGGGCGATTCGATGGCCGAAAGTTGCGTAGTCAAGTTTACTGTTCCTTTAAGGACCCGCAAAGCTTTGTTTTGTTGTGTTTGAAGGGGCGCAATATGAGAACTAAATATGTTAAGGTATACAAGTGATGAAAACATTAAATGGGAATGAATAAGTGCATAATAAAGTGATCGCATTGCTTCAAGGGGAAGGGATGACCTGAATCTTCGCATTATCCCTATATTTCTCCCCAACTTCATACGCAAATTTGATATGTGGGGCTTCCATGATAGATTAGAGTCAAGGAGGACTCCAAGGTATCGCATAACTGCTGTGCGTGAAATCTTTATTTTAGAATCACTTGATTCAATCAGTTGAAGCTCAGGAACAGCTGCGTTACATCGAGAGAAAACCACGAATTTTGTTTTATCAGCGTTAAGAGCTAGGTTATTTGACTCAAGCCACAATAGAAGATGGTTGAAAGCTTTTTCCTGTTTTTACTGTTCACATCTTTCCCTGATACAGTACATGCAGTGTCATCCGCAAATTGCAAGTTTAAACCAAATATTCTCATTGAATTATTCAGGTCGTTAACATAAATTAAAAAAAGTAAGGGACCAAGTATTGAGCCTTGCGGGACTCCATCAGTATTAGATTGTCGAGTCATTTCGGATGAAACATCACCTCCATCAACGTACTGAGAACGGTCCTTAATATAAGATGCTATTAGGGATTTAGCTGGCCCTCTTATGCCGTAATGATCCAACTTATGCAGTAAAATATCATGGGATATCGTAATATCAAGGGATCGAGATATTTTGATGAAACTTGGTGGGAGGATCCTTTGGGTCAAAGTCCAAGTCCAAGTTCGAAGATGGGCTATGTAGCCCTATATTTGAGGGTGGGGGAGGCGTTTCAAATTAAGGGGCAAAATTGAAAGCTATTTAGATAGTTGATTAGGGGTAAGGACTAGAAGGAGACATGCTGAATCCGAATATGAAAGTTGTTTTCTCGCCGGACAAGTAGTTCACCCGGAATCCGGCAAAAACCGGACACAAAATTTGTCGACGAATTTTCGGCTACCCCTTTTCTTCACACTAGTATAGCTGTGCGCGTGGATGCCTCGCAGAGCGCGTAATCTATGAATGTCGGACAGAGTTAGTGTAATCGAAGGTCGAAGGGGTTGGTATATGGGAAAAGAGTAGGTGGTTGCGGGCTGTCCCTAAATATTTTTAAACAGCTAATGTGATAGTGGATTCTGGGGTAAGAAAACATGCTGAACACGAATATGAAAACCATTTTCTCGCCGGACAAGTAAGTAAAACTTTTATTTGAAGTTGATTAGATGTTCGGCTTAGGGGTAAGAAGACATGCTGAACCCGTATGCGGCAATCATTTTCTACCCTGACAAGTACTTCGCTTTACCGGCCCAAACCGGAAAATTTGTTAAAAGCAAAAGTTGTATTTGTAGTTGAATAGATGTCCGTTGTAGGGGTAAGAAGAGATGCTGAATCGGTATATGACAATCATTTTTTAGCCGGACATATAGTTTGTCCGGAATCCGGCTGAAACCGGAAAATTCGCGTAAGTAAGGCAGGATCGTTTCGATCGGCTTTTAGGGGTAAACGCACATGCTGAATTCATATCTGAACTTGCTTTTCTTAGATGATTAGCTATTTGGCCTTAATCTGTTTCTAAATCCTAACGACTAAAGATCGTCTGGCGAAGACAAAACCTAATTGTCTGGATCAAATATTGAATTTTGGAATCCCATCGAAACCTTTGGTCTTGTTAGAAGACAGGCATTGATGCAACGGTGTTTATTTTTATTTCTGTTTTTTTTTTCTACATTCTTCCTTGCTTCAGTTTGTGTTGGGCTTGCTTCAGAATTTTTAAATGCTTTAAATGCCATTTACATACTAAATGGGTACACACTCGTAAAGCATCGAAAGCAGGTTGGAATGAAAGTGTTCTCAAACTTCGTAAGCTCATTTGGCATTCATTGTTTCCCAGCTGATTTTGGGATCCCAAATGGCGGGCCACCAATGGCATCGCAGATCTGTCCGTCTGCCATTGCTCTATGCCTCGAGTGCATTCAGATATTATTATGAAAGTTGGTAGGAAGATCGGCTGTTTATAGTAGCCTACCGATCAAACTTGTAGATGGGTCTCGTTGTCCTGGATTTGTGGGTGTAAAATGTGGATTTGTAAAATGTCTCCTGGGGTCTGAGAGTTGCTCTTGGCGAAGCCCTTCAATTGATCTTTAAGTTCTGATCGCGCTATAGTAAGAAAGTGGTAGGACCCATGTAAATCTTTCAAGGTTCACGTCCCTCATTAGTAGTTAGCGCTCTTTCATTAAAACTGTTGGAATATCCATCACTTTTCTTGAGTGTTGGCTTTCCTCATGTCCTTATTCAATCTCGTATCATTTTGATTCGTTTCTAGTGGACTGAATAAAAATAATATTGGGTTAGCTGGGTGCCTCGGGTTGCACAAATTGCGGTCTGCATAACTCAGTTTTAAACAGTGTAGTAGCAGGAGTAATGCTAATAGTAGCATCTGTCCAAGTGGTTGCACCCATGTAATTTTATTGAAGTTCGCGCTCTTTCATTACACCCAGGAGCTAATTTGGAAGCATTCTATCACTTGCAATGTCTAGGTCCCCACCATCATAGTCACTTTGTTCCAATCAGATTCGACCGTGGGATCATCTACCGGCGCCATTCAAAAATACCCTCCTGGGCAAGCTGGGACAAGCCTTTTTTTAAAGTCTAAGGGCGTGTTCCACCCCTGTACCAATAGTAACTATTAGTTACTATTTCCGTTCCAGCCTCACGGAAAGTTACTACGCTGACGGTTCCAACTTCTCGAAATAGTAACTAATAGTAACTAATAGTAACTACTTTCTTACCATGCTCGGGAGCGTAGTAACTACGGATCTCTGTAACGTGATTGGCTGGATTACCCCGTGGAGTGAGGTTTTACCGAAAATTTAAAAAAGCGTTCCAGCCTTGACGCAAAATAGCCAATATTCGTGACGTCATGCGTAGTAACTACGGTAAGTAGGGTGGAACACGCTCTAACTGAGTAGGGCTGAGATCTGACAGTATAGTTATATTTCACTTATATACTCAAACAGGCCTGAAAACCTGATAAAATGCGTTACTTCGTTTGCCCGTTATCCACAGATAATCGATTTTATCAAATGAACTTATTCTTTCGGATTTGTGATACCTCTTTGTGCCTGTCCCTCTATGCTTAAATTATTCAGTAACTACAAAGGTAAGCCATTGCCGAAAAATAAACTAAAAATGCAGATTCCTTGCAAGACATAACTTACCATTTCTTTCGTACTTTGAAATGCAAGGTTTTGTTGAAAGTCAAAGTCTCCGCGTCTGTGTGAATTTTGGGTAGGCCTAATCGTACAAGCAGCGAACATTCTGAACATTATTACTAGAGTCCCGGGTGAAAAAATACAAAGTCCCTTAGATGAGTTAAAATAATTCAGTGTGTTTATACATCAGATGTTAACAAGACCAAAGGTTTCGCTGGGAACCCAAAAATTTCATATTTGATCCAGACAATTGGATTTTCTAGATATCCGGTCTTCGCCGTACTCCTTGAAAATTTGTACTGTTAAAATTTATAAACAACCAAGTTCAGATATGGATTTAACCCTATTCGTCATCTCAGTTTCGGCGAAATTGATCAAAGCTTCCAGCTGCCTTACTTCTGCCGAATTTCCGGTTTCTGTCGGACTCTAGGTGACCTACTTGTCCGTTAAAAGAAGCTCAAAATTGAATTCAGCATATCTCCCTACCCCTATGTTGAACCTCTAATCAACTTCAGATAAAAACGTTTCTTTTAACGAATTTTCAGGTTTCGGCCGGATTCCGGGCGAACTATTGGTTCGGCGAAAAAATAATTTACATTTATGGATGAAGGGTTTATTAATCCACTAATCAACTTCGGAAAAACTTTTACTTATAACAATTTTTCCGGTTTCAGCCGGATTCCGGGCGAACTATGTGGTCGGGTAGAAAATGATCGTCATGTACTGATTCAGCATGTCTTCTTACCCTGAATCGAACATCTAATCAAGTTCAGATAAACCTTTGCTTTAAACAAATTTTCCGGTTTTGGCCGGATTCCGGGCGAACTACTTGTCCGGTGAGAAAATGATTTTCCTATATTCAGCATATCTCCTTACCCCTAAATCGACTATCTCATTAGCTTTTAAAAAAAATATTTTTCGTCCCTAAATTTGACCCCCGCCCCCACAGTTAAATATAGAGCTACAGAGCCCGTCTTCGAACTTGATCTGTAATTTGACCCAAAGAGTCGTTGTGCCAAGTTTTAACAAAATATCTTACCGGCCCGTCGAGAGTTATCGTGCTAATAGACGGACAGACGGACAACTTTTGCGATGTCATAGGTATCCCTCTGTTCACGTTTTGGGATCCCTAAAATAAGCTGCCTTTTCAGTTAAACTTTAACAAGAAAATCTGTTACAGAAAAAAAAAGTTTTAGCCGTTGTTTCAACAAAATATAAAAGATAATTAAATATTTGGAAGCGTTTTTCTATTATTAAATTCTTTGATGTTCCCTCACGTGTTCCGTCGATGTTCCGTTGCTGATGTTTTTAACTTGTGGTTTATGTTTGACTGTTTTTAAAACCTATACTAAAAAATTTAGGGAAATTTAAAAAGAAGCATAGGGATATAAATAGTATTATGTAGATTTTGTGATATGGGCAGCCCAAACTGCGGTTTTCCAAAACTTATTTTCCAGCACCATAGTAGCAAGAATAATGACAGCGGTTGTAAGGCATTAGCTGCTGATTTGAATATTTGATTATCTTATTTTGCATTAGTAATCAGAGCTTAATGAGATACTGAGGTAATCTTTAGCCGCAAGGATGTTCCTACTCTAGGTAGTTAATTTCCTATGATGGAATTCTGGGCCATAAAATTTTTCCACGTACTGACATAATTTTATGGCATAAAATAAATATTTTGTTCTTATTTAGGGGTGGACTAGGAACTCGGTGACCAGCTGTTATTTTATGGTAGTTAAAGTATATTATGGTAGTTATTTTATGGTATATAGTTAAAGCAGTTAAACTTCTGGTAGGTAAACACATGACAAGTTGCATATTTACTCGCTTGAATCTCGAAAATAAAATGGCATAACGAATAATAATGTAAAAAAAACGGTGTAGCTACGACTTTCCACTGCGTAGACTCCGCGTGACATAGTTATCCGCAAAAAGCGTGGCCAAGCTTCATTTGACAATGACGCTGGGAAATTCTAAATAGCGTAGTCGGTCAGTAGTGCTGTTTCTATTTCTCCGCGTTATTAGTGTAAATGTTATTGTCATGTTATTCTGTTTTCTAGATTCAAGTGAGTTCAAATGCAATGCAACTATCAGGTGTAGATGTGCTTCAATATGTGTGCAATGTTGTCCTGTTTCAGTACAGAAATTGCGAATTGACCTCTAAAACAAATACAAACACAAACTGGTAAAAAACATCCAAACTCGAAACTATTAATTACCCCCTCCCCTGGGCGAGAAACTCGAAAATTTAAGTCACCATCAAATTAGTGACTCACCAACAGAAGTGGAGAAACAAATAGAAACATACAGCTAAAATATTGATCACGACTGAAAAATCCTCTCGGTTCAGTAAAGCCTTAAGTCTGTACGCACGATAACCCTCGAAGGGAATGAGATATTTTGATGAAACTTGGTGAATGAATGAATGAAGGGTTTATTAAAAAAAAACTAGAATCTTCAATGCCCAGAGGTGAACCTGTAAGGGAATGATGATTCTTTAGGTCAAGCGTAAGGTCGAGTTCGTAGATGGGCTATGTAGCCCTACATTTAGGGGTGGGGGAGGGGGTTTAAATTAAGGGGCAAACAAAATATTTTGAAACAGCTAATGTGATATTCGATTATGGGGAAAGAAGACATGCTGAACACGATGGTGAAAACCATTTTCTCGCCAGACAAATAGTTCGCCCGGAATCCGGCCGAAACTGGAAAGTTTGTTTTATTTCAAGTTGATTAATTGTATAAAAAGTTGTATTTGAAGTTGATTAGATGTACGATTTAGGAGTAAGAAGACATGCTGAACACGGTGGTGAAAACCCTTTTCTCGCCGGACAATTATTTCGCCCGGAATCCGGCCAAAACAGGAAATTTGTTAAAAGCATAAGTTTTATTTGAAGTTGATTAGATGACAGATTTGAGGGTAAGAAGAGACGTTGAATCTGTATATGACATTTTTACCCGGACATATAGTTCGTCCGGAATCCGGTTGAAGGATTTTTTTTATAAGTTAAAGTGTTATTTGAAGTTGACCAGCTGTTCTTTATAGGGATGAGGAGATATGCTGAATTCGTTTCTGAACTTTCTTTTTTTTTTGCTGGACAAGTAGTTCGCTCGGAATTTGGCCGAAAAATTTGGCAGAAGTAAAGCAGGAAGTTTCGATCAGTATCGTCAAAATAGATATGGCTTATACAGGTATATCTGAACTTGGTTTTCTCAGATAACTAGCCTGGCGAAGACTGGATCTGGCGAAGACAAGGCCTAGTTGTCTGGATCAAATGTTAAATTTTTGGGATCCTATGAAACCTTTGGTCGTGTTTAATCCGTCGTCATGCTTTATGCTTGTTTTGACCTGCTATGTTAAATTTCATCTTCATCATTAAATTACATAAACATAGGCTGCTCGGCAAAAATTCGGATTTATTTGTTTCTTAGTTTCTGTTCAAGTTTCTTTGAACACATATATATGAATGAGTGAATGAATATTTTTATTTACCCACTTCTACAGAAATAGAAATAGTGGAGTACATATAAAAAAGAAAGAGCACAAGTTAAATTACAACACAGTTTTACACTTCAACAGATTATGACACTTCAAACAAACCGACCGACAGAAACAGACCGTGATGCGGAGAAAACGCCGCGACCGACAGATTCGTATGAAGCTCGTCAAGTTTAACAGTTATGTCTGTTACTGAAAATTTATTTATCATTTTTCGGTTTTTATACCAAATTGGCAAGTAAAGGAGAAATTTACAGTAATGGAAGTATGCGATTCGAATTGCAGCTACATCCTTTTTCTTAAGCAGGGGGTAAAGTCCAGAAAGGTAAAGGACCGAGTGATCGCAGTAAGTTGCGTAGAGCTTGGTAAGAGCTCTGCGGTTATATTTTCCGCGGTTGGCAACGATTTTTGTTTTTGACAGACTGAATTTTGTTTTTAGTATCAAGAACTGCTTGCTGTCGAAAATTTGACATTTTTTCTGTAATAGAAATTCCGAGCCATCGGATTTTTGACACACATGGGATAGAAAAATTAAAACAGTTTAGGAGTTTACTGTTAGAAGGAGACGAATTAAAAGGGAGAAATATATAAGGGAGGAATATATACACTGTAAACGATCTCCACCCGAAGAGACCACCCTTAGCGGGTGGCAGCATTCTAGTAGTATAACACCGAAAAAGTAAGATAAAGAAAAAAAAGAGAAAAGCTTAAACATACACTAAGCACAGAAAGCGGGAAGAATATCGATAGAAGAAGCTAGGGTCTATTTTAATCAATGGATGGATGGAAGCAGGGCGTATCCAGAGGGGGGTTAGAGGGTTCAAACCCCCTCCGAAACATACAAAAATAAAGGTTTTTTGTAAAATTTATGATCTATGTAAGATCAGTAAGATCTGTGTTTTGTCCTACTTTATGTTGTGGACTAGGCCCGACCCGCGGGTACAACCCCGCTCGAAATAAATTCCTGGATCTGGACCTGGATGGAAGATTCCTGGAAATTCCTTACATTCAAGACATCGTAGAGGATCATATGCGAGGGTAGACTGTATTCCGATCTCGTGCTACTGTTTGATTACTAGCCGAGACACCACTCACTCTATTGCGAATAAAAAAGCTTGACATGTTGAAATTGCCTGCTGACAGTATAATTTTAATCCTGTCTAAACAGTGGCATTGACTGGGACGTCATATGTTCTTTAACAGAGGAGGCGGGTTTTCCTGTTTGAGTGATGATGTGTGCTGAAATTATGGACCTTATCATACGTTAAAGTGCGCTTGGACGATCGCGGGGATACTAGATTAAGTTTAGCTTGATCGATGAAAAAGCATCACAAGCAGAAGCTTGTGCGTATCGTCTTGCTCCAATAAATATCTTAATTGCGGCCGTTGTCTTAATTGCAGCCGCTGGTGTCTAATTTATCTTGTACATGAAGTTTTTTTAATGTTATTTGGGTGACCCAGGGTGTTGCCAAAAAGATGCTGAAATCAGCGTTAAGTTTTGTCTTATCTAAATGGAAGGGCGTTTCAGCCACACTGATTAGTCGTGGGTGTCCATGGAGTTATGCACATAAATCGCTGGGTAATCAGTAGAATTGTCTTAACGTTTTGCGAAGTACAGCAGGCATTCTGAGAATGTGTAAATGTGAGCGACTGTGCCATCTCGTTTAGGAGAGAATGGACCAAGTCCTGTTTTTATGGCACTTGCAGCTTCGCTCAGGTACTATATACCGATCATTTTCGGTCTGTCGGTCAGTCGGCCACTGTTCTCGAGTTAGGGTACTTCCAGAAGTGCTAGGACGATGAAACTTGGCAGGCATATTAAGGACCCGATTAAACCTACTTGGAAATAGTCACTTCCCCGATCCTACCACAATGGGGGGAGTGAAGGGAGAAGAAGTCCGGAATATTGACGTATTTATAACTTTTGAAAGGGAATCGGATCTTAATGAAACTTGATATTTGGAAAGTCTTAGATGTCACATTTCAAGTCCGGAATGGATCCGATGACTTTGGGGGGAGTTTGAGGGGGGAACCGGAAATCTTGTGACACGTTCAGAGTGGACGGGTCGGGATGAAACTTGGTTGGAAGAACAAGCACAAGCCCTAGATACATAGTTGATAAGACCAGACCGGTACTAGGGAGGGAGTTGGAGGGAGGGTTCCGGAATTCCAGTGATCCCGACTTAAGATGCTTACACATATGCTAGGACGATAAAATTGGCAGGGACCCGACCAAATAAACGTGGAAAAAGTCACCTTCCCGATCCGACCACCGTGAGAGGAGTGGAGGGAGGGGGAATCTGGAATCTTGACGTATTTATAAGGGACTCTGCAGTTTTAACTTCACAACAGTCGTTTCTTCGGTTTGACCATCGTGAGGGGAGTGGAGGGAGGGGGAATCCAGAATCTTCAGGTATGTTCAGCTTTTGAACGGGTGATCGGATTTTAATGAAGCTTGATATTCGGAAAGAACTCAAGTCTCAGATGTCCCATTACAAGTGCGGACAGGATCAGATCAATGTGAGGGAGTCGGGTTGGGGGAAATTTTGTGATACATATTTAACAGTGCAAAACGGATAAGTCAAGTAGTAAGCGTGTTAAAAGTAAAAGTTTTCGAAAGGGGGCTTGAACACTCGTCGTGTTTCTTATTCCGTGTTTTCTTTCAGATCGCTTTGTCTTCTGGCAAGAAGAAAACTTCTACACCCTAGAAATCCCGAACACCCACTTCGAAGACAGTGGTGTCTATCGGATAGAGGCGAAAAACACCCTTGGCGCAGTTGGGTCGCAGTGCCATCTCGTCGTAGACGGTGGTGTGAAGGCGTATCTCTCACCCCTTTTCATGCACGAGTTGGAGGACAGGGTTGTTCAGGAGGGAAGCAGTCTACACCTAGTGGCGAAAATTGACGCCTACCCCGCTGTTGGTGTGACCTGGTAAGATTTGATCGCCTTGGGAGTTGGGACCGCTTAACTGTCTCCCTCCAACTGCGCATTTTGCGTATTTCTTTACGTGAGAACTGTATTAGTCGGTTAACGTTGGTTGGTGCTTGATGGAATTTTGGCTCAAACGGTATAATTGTCAGTCGATGCTCGCATGGAATTCCGCACTGATTTAAATCGCCTGTTCGAAAGTACGGACATCAAGATTTCGGATTCCCTCACCCTTCACTCCCCCATGATAGTCGGGTCGATGAAACTACTGTTTCTTAAGTAATTTTGGTCGAGTCCCTGATATGCCTGCCAAGTTTCGTCGTCCTAGCACATCTGGGGTTTTCCTGTGGGGGGGGGGGTAATTCTCTTTCAGCCAAGCTGACTCGAAACATATATTAAAGGACCGGTCTTGCTCTTCGCTGTTTTAACACCCCCAGTGACAACGACCAGTCTACTAACAACCGAAATCTCCCTCTTTGTAATCATTATGAATTATTGAGTTTTCGCTTTTCAGTGACAGTCGCGATTTAGTTTTGTTTGGAGACGTCCAGAAGTCGTCTCTCCCGGATGACGGTGACTTCTCAGCATTTAACCACGGCGCTCATTAGTTTCAAATTTTTCGCGAGAAAGTTAGGTACATTTGCGCGAAGCCCGGCCAGAGTTGGCAAGGACTTTAGTAAGAGCTGTGCTTTTAAACGATGGCTCAAGACGGTAAAGGCAGCTACAATGTTCGTCAGCGATATTTCGTCCCTAACAGCCTGACGAGGTGGCCTTGCCAGGAAAGGTCGAAATTTAACGCCGTAGTTGAATTTTTCTTTTTGAGCCAATGTTTGATAGAAACGACTTGTCACTAAAAGAACTAACAAGAAGCGGAACGATCCGTTTAATAGAAGTTTGGCATTTCGGTCTGAGCCAGGAACATTCGGATTTGCTTGCGAGGTGGCCCTTGCCAAGAAGGGCCGAAATATCATCGATAAACATCGTTCAGTTTAATATAAGTTTGGCATTTCGGTCTTGGTCAGGAACATTCGGATTGCTTGAGAGAGTATAGCATAGAGCTTTGCTTGTAATATCTGAAGATTCAAAAGTTCCTATTACTCAGCTATTGAAGCAATTTAATCAGATACCCTTTCATGCCGCCGACTAAAACTTTGTGTGTGAAGTTAAGTAAATCAGTAATCCAAAACGCATCTTACTGCGATATCTTCCCCCCTGATTATTTCCTGATCTCGTGATTCCCTATTTTCTTTTCTCAGGCACCGAGATGGTCTTCGCTTAAGGCCGAGTCGAAAGTACACAATGACCTTAGATCGCGACGGTACCGTGTCCCTAGATGTCTCACATGTTGCGAAGAGAGACGCTGGAAACTACACATGCTCAGTTTCAAATGAGGTAAGCGAGCCTTTTCTGACAGATAATACATCGCTATTGTTGTTAAAAGCAAAAAAGGTGCAAGCTTCTACAAGAATTCTTCCAAAAGTACTATAATCGTATAGAAAAATCTTCTTACTGACCAAAAACCTGTCATGGCTCACGCCAAATTTTTTTGGTAACATCATAGATAAAACCCACAAGCACATAACATGAATCGTAAAAATCGTATTACACATGTACTTCATAAATGCAACATAATTATAACAATAAATTTAACTAGCAGGTCACACATCTCAGCTTACGTTTTCTTATACAGTTAACAGAAGAAAGGACGAATGTCATTTTGAAACTCTGATGGGCCTAACGGATAGATTCTAATTCTGCAACCCCGGTAGCAACCTTATGAAGGAGCGTGACGTTTCTCAAACTATACGTCAGGTGTTTTTGTGAAATCCACAGCTGATGTTGTGGTAACTAGCCTACTTATTTATTTATTTTATCTCTCCAACGACCAACAGGGGCCATAAACACACAAATTTCAAACAACAACAACATAAGAACAAAAACAAAAGCAAAAAATTAGCTCTCAACCGGGACAGCATAAAGCACATGTGTCCACTCCTTCCACAGCGGAAGAGAGAGCCTAAAGTAAGGCCCAGAAAGCACCAAAAGGAGCGGATTATTCGAGCTAACGACGCGTGAAGGTGGTTCCGCGTCTCCATAGAGCGGCACACTTGTGAGTCGACTGTCGTAAAGCATTGTTCAAATAGATATAATAAGCTGAATAGCGTTATACGCGATGTTTACGTCTTAATACACACGCCTGTTCAAATAGGAACCCAAGAGGTTCTTATCAATTGCAATCGTGCCCGGCAATATATTCGCCAAGGGGATTTCGCAAAAACGCCGCTTAATAGTTGGCTTATCGTCTTTCATGCTGCCCTTTAATGTTACTCTTCCCACGTAATCCTTTTATGTTCCATAATTTAAAGCTCGAATTCTCAGTTTCTAGGATTCAGTAAAACAAATTTGAGATTCGGTAAAATTTTGCCCCCCCCCCCCATACCGAAAATGTATTTGCGACGCCCCTGTCGTCGGGTCTTGAAAGTTAGTTACTAGCCCTGTAGTACTAAAACTAACAGGAAAAACTGTCGAAAATTGCGCAAGATATTGTAAGGGAAAAGAAAGTTAAGGAAAGCAGCAAGACAAGGCCGGATTTGCACATTTCTGCGTCCTAGGCCAAAGCACATAGTTGTTCATAAATTTATCATTGGATCCGTCTATGATTCATCAGTAAACATTGATATGTTTGTACTCCAACAAAGAAGGCCATTTTTGGGATCCCAAAACGTTAGTGACGGATACATATGACATCGCAAAAGTTGTCCGTCTGTCTGTCCGTCTGTCCGTCTGTCTGTCTGTCCGTCTGTGCGCACGATAACTCTCGAAGGGATTGAGATATTTTGATGAAACTTGATGGGAGGATCCTTCGGGTCAAAGTACAAGTCAAGTTCTAAGATGGGCTCTGTAGCTCTATGTTTGAGGGTGGGGGATGGGTTTCAAATTAAGGGGCAAAAAAAATATTTTTTGAAAGCTGTTTAGATAGTGGATTTAGGGGTAAGGAGACACGCTGAATCCGAATATGAAAGTTATTTTCTCGCCGGACAAGTAGTTCGCCCGGAATCCGGCCAAAACCGGAAAGTTTGTTAAAAGTAAAAGTTGTATTTGAAGTTGATTAGATGTTTGATTTAGGGGTAAGAAGACATGCTGAATACGATGGTGAAAACCATTTTCTTCCCTGACAAGTAGTTCGCCCGGAATCCGGCGAAAACCGGAAAATTTGATAAAAGCAAAATTTGTATTTGAAGTTCATTAGATATTCGATTTAGGGGTAAGTAAACGTGCTGAACACGATGGTGAAAACCATTTTCTTGCCGGACAAATAGTTCGTCCGGAATCCGGCCAAAACCGGAAAATTTGTTAAAAGCAAAATTTGTATTTGAAGTTGATTAGATGATAGATTTAAGGGTAAGAAAAAACGCTGAATCTATATATGACAATCATTTTTTTAACCGGGCATATAGTTCGTCCGGAATCCGGTTGAAACCGGATTTTTTTTTTAGAAGTTAAAAATTAGATGTTCTTTATAGGGATAAGGAGATACGCTGAACTCGTTTCTGAACTATTTTTTGTTTTTGCTGGGCAAGTAGTTTGCTCGGAATTCGGCCGAAACGGGAAATTTGGCAGAAGTACACCAGGAAGTTTCGATCAGTATCGTCAAATAGATATGGCTTATACAGGTATATCTGAAATTGGTTTTCTCAGATGATTAGCCTGGCGAAGACTGGATTTGGCGAAGACAAGACGTAGTTAATATTACATTTTTGGGATTCCATCGAAAACTTTGGTCTTGTTTACACTTGTCTCTTCGTGTTTGACGATCTATCTGTTCAGTAACGACCAATTGGGCATGCTATGTTTGTTCTTGCTCCGTAAATTCAAGTCAAACAAATGCCAATTGATCGTAGAATGGCAATATAGTTATGGATGGTCTTAGAGTGGTCGTTTTGTGGAGACATCCGTAGCTTATTTGTCGCTATGAATAAATTTATTGTTTACAGTATATCGTTTTGGAACAGTAAGCTAATCGTTAAGAAGCAAATCAATATTTCTGGTTTGGGAAAACCATAGGACCTAGCGGACAGCGCACAACTCAATCAGCGTTTGATAAAACATGGCAATGATTGAAAAGTATTCCGTCAGAAATGTCGAAATTTTCAGCTGTTTTATTTCTTTCAGAGAAACTAATTTTTCTTATATATTATTTGCCTTGAACATTTTTTTTTCATAAATTTAATGTGGTATTGTCTTGTTCAGTGAAGGGGTCGACTAAAAAGAGGCACGGCACGACATAGTGTAGGAGGCACGAGTGCTAAAAAGAGGCACGAAAACTTAAAGGACCCTTTCACGCTTCATAGTGAGGGGCAGGAACAATGTTCTAACGTGCCTTCTTTTAGGCTCTAAAGTTGCAAACTCTCACCTACTTGTCTACTTGTAATACCTGCTAATCTCTTTTTGGGATCCCAAAACGTAAGTGGAGGGATACCTATGACATCGCAAAAGTTGTCTGTCTGTCCGTCCGGCCGTCCGTCCGACTGTAAGCACGATAACTCGAAGGTAATGAGATATTTTGATGAAACTTGGTGGGAGGATCGTTTGGGTCAAGGGAAAAGTCGAGTTCGTAGGGGGCTCTGTAGCCCTACATTTATGGGTGGGGGAGGAGTTTCAAATTAAGGGACAAACAAAATATCTTTAAACAGCTAATGAGATAGTCGATTATGGGGTAAGAAAACATGCTGAACACGAATATGAAAACCATTTTCTCGCCGGACAAGTAATTCGCCTGGAATCCGGCCAAAACCGGAAAGTTTGTCAAAAATAAAAGTTTTATTTGAAGTTGATTTTATGTTCGATTTAGGAGTAAGAAGGCATGCTGAACACTTATGTGACAATCATTTTCTACCCCAACAATTACTTCGTCCGGAATCTGGCCCAAACTGGAAAATTTGTTAAAAACAGAAGTTGTATTTGTAGTTGATTAGATGTGCGATATAGGGATAACAAAAGATACTGAATACATATATGACAATCATTTTTAGCCGGACATATAATTCGTCCGGAATCCGGTTGAAACCGGAAAATTTTTTATAAGTTAAATTTTTATTTGAAATTGATTAGATGTTGGATATAGGGGCAAGGAGATACGCTGATTTCGTTTTTGAGCTTTATTTTTTCGCCGGACAAGTAGTACCGGAATTTCTCCGAAACCAGAAAATTCGCAGAAGTAAGGCAGGATCTTTTCGATCGGTTTATAGGGGTAAACACACATGCTGAATCCATATCTGAATTTGGTTTTCTTAGATGATTACCTATTTGGCCTTAATCTGTTCTTAAATTTTAAGAGTAAAAATGTTCAAGGTGTCTGGCGAAAGCTGGATCTGGCGAAGACAAAACCTAATTGTCTGGATCAAATATTGAATTTTTGGGATTCCATCGGAACCTTTGGTCTTATTACTCGTGCCTCCTGCTACAAGCCGTGCCGTGCCTCTTTTTAGTCGATCCCTTCAGTGAAGACCACGGTATTGTTGGGATAAAGCTGAGGCTATTGTTGGGAACGAGCAGACGAAAGGAGAAACTTTAAAACTAAACGTATTGTCTCCAATGGAAACGTTAGCTGTCGGAAGCCATTGAAACCGCCATTTTTGGCGGATTTGCGGTTTTCGCAAATCTACCGTGGTGTCGTATCGTAACTGATACTAACAGAAATCGGTAGAGTAGAAGTTATTTTTACTTTCAGCCAATAGGATATGAGCTTTATCCTACCAAGAACAAATAATCACAAGAACCTCCGTCTCCCTATCTCTGTATAATACGACCATGCGCAATCGAACATGTTCTGATACCCTGCCAAATGCCGACGAGCGGAGGAGGAGCTACGCAGAACATCATAATTTGTTACCTCTACAAACAGCTATATCGCAGTAGAACCCCGCAGAATTGGTTTTCTACCATTGTGACGTCACGTCTAACTCTCTGCAGGCCGGGTTCTCGACCCCTGCAGGCATCCTACATTTTTTCATCTGGTATGCGCAGCGGCGAAGAAAGAAGTAGACGGGTATCAACTCAAACCTCGCAGCAAGTACCTCTAGCTCCGCTCAGTTTTACCGGGGTATCCATAGTCGCTGCGTGGGGCCAAAGGCGGAGGTTATGTTGGATTACTTGTTCTTGATCCTAAGCACGCTGTCCGAAACAAGAAGAGACAAAAATAAATCATTTGAGTCTAAATGACTCTAACAAAATGTACTTGTATAACAAAAATGTACCATGAATCGTACCATCCCTCAATAAGGGGACTGTCCTTGTATTTATAGTCTTAGTCTACAGTAGGCCGGATTTGAAAGAATTCCTAGGTTATTAAAATATCTGAAGGTTACGTTAATAGCCTGGCCGTTTTACTCACTTTTTGAAACTTTTCGACCCGGATACGCCGTTTGTTATCGAAAACGATGTGACAGGATCGAAAATGAGTGGAGAGGACAAATAATTGTAGCCCGTCGTAGCCCGCTTAAAAATGGCCACTATGACATTACGTGGCTGCTACAAGTTTGGGTTCACGCTTAACTTTCCGTTGTTTGACAGAATTTAAATCCTGTGCTTCCAAACGGTTGACTCGAAAAGTTTATCCGTGTGCGACAAGTCAAAAATGGTAAAAAGGGATTGTATCGTTATTGTGTCGTAGGGACTAATTAGTAAAGAAACTGCAAAAACCGGCTAATTTACTGTCATTAGTACTTTCAAGTTAATCACCATGATTCGCATATAATGGTTCGTTTGCTTTTTAGTAAAATAACAAGATGCTGTTATTCAGAATTTTAGATTAATATCCGATCGTAAAAATGCCGTCCGTGTGTGGTCCGCGTTTGAAAGTCATTTTCTGCATGTTTCCATTCATCGTATCCTTTCAACTTTTTAATTAGTTTTAATGGCTGTTGGTTCAGGGCTAAATACTATAAAGCTATATTTATTAGGTAAGCTCCTGTATATCCACCTAAGTTTTTTTTATATAGTAAGCCCAAATGATGAGTATTAATCTTGTGTGGCGTATCTTTAAAGAAATGTTTTCGAGCTGTTTTCATTTATCAAAAATTCTTTCAACTCGCGAAGAAGCTTTTGTTGCTGCTAGTCTCAGAACTAAACCCCAAAAAACCCTTTTTATGAGTTAAGCTTCCCTTTCTTCGAACGTCGTAAACCACGTTGCTTCTTTTTGGCTGTCGTTTGTTCACCTGGGTTTTTGAACGTACTGAGCTTGAATGAAGAGCAAATACATGTATCGTTTGGTAAAAAGTATTTTCTTTTTGCACTTGGCTGTGATGATGGACACTGTAAGGGCGCTAGAAATTCATCAGTAATCAAACCCCTTGAGGCAAGAATGATGGATGATCGGATCATGAAAATGTACATTTTTTTCACTTCGCGGTTGAGATGCGCATTTTAAGGGAGCTAGAAATTAATTTCTAAGCAAAACCCTTGAAATCCTAAAAAAATACATGTAAATACATAAAGTTGCTTTTGCTCTGAATACAAGATACGCGTACTGATAAACTATAAACTCAGTGCATTTTTAGACAGGGAAATCAGTTCAAACGTGGCAGTTGCTCATCTTGCTGAGGGAACCCGATCTGTATGACCAGGGTTGCCACATCCAGAAAAGTTAGGGACTGAATTTTGGCCCAAACAGAGAGTTGATTGATAGTGAAGTGTTATTCTCATGAAAAAGAAAAAAGTGAAATGGTCACTATTGGTCACTTGTGGTCAGAGGTACCACTGAAAAAATTGTACATTTTAGTTTTTGGGATCCCAAAACGTAAGTGGAGGTACAACTTCACAAAAGTTGTCCGTCTGTCGGCACGATAAATCTCGAAGGGGTTGAGATATTTTCTTCAAACTTGGTATGAGGATTGGGTCAAATTACAGGTCAAGTTCGTAGATGAGCCCTGTAGTCAGGGGTGGGGAAGGAAACACGTGTGCTGAATTTAATCCATACCAGAACTTTGTTTTCTCAGAACACTAGTCATTATATTAAATTTTTGCGATTGCATCGAAACATTTGGTCTTGTATTTTCATGAAAAAACGTGAAATAGTCACGTCTGGTCGGAATCCCTGCTTTAACAAGAGCTACGAGCTCATATGGCACTTGTTACGAGTAGTGGTACGAGAAAGTAGAAGAGAACTTCACAATAAACACCCCGCCATTCAAAAATGCGGTTCGGACCTAGAATTAGGATATCTAGGTTCATTCAATCTGAAAGCTCTAGATGACATATTTAGAACTTATGCTTGTTCTTCCCACCAAGCTTCATCCCGATCCCTCCACTCTAAGCGATTACAAAGATTTCCGGTTCGCCCCTTCAACTCCTCCCAATGTCACCGGATCTGGTCCGGATTTAAAATGGGATGTCTGAGTTACGAGACACCTTTCTAAATATCAAGTTTCGGTTCAATCCGATAACCCGTTCAATAGCTGAGCTTGCCACTGGATTCCGGATTCCTCTTTTGTACACTCCCCCTCGACGGTCGGATCGGGGAAACGACATTCTCAAGTCAATAGTTCGGGTACCTGACAAGCATGCCAAGTTCATTGTCCTTGCACATCAGCTGAAGTACCGAACTCGTGGGATTACTACAAACTCGGATCCCCTCCAACTCCCCCACAGTGACCGGATCCATTTCGGTTATGCTATTCACTTGCTCTTCCCACCAACTTTCATCCCAAACCCTCCACTCTAAGCGTTTCCCAAGATTTCCGGTTCCCCCGTCCGACTTCCCCCAATATCACCGGATCCGGTTCGGATTTAAAATGGGGCGTCGGCGACACGAGATCTTTCTATACGTCAAGTTTCATCAAGATCCGATCACCCGTTCGCAAGCTAAAAATACCTCACTTTTCGGATTCCCCCTCTCTCTACCCCCACCCCCCCCCCCAGATGGTCGGATCCGGGAAACGACTATTCTCAAGTCAACCTGTTCGGGTCCCATACACGCCTGCCAAGTTTCATCGTCTTAGCGCATCAGGAAGTACCGAACTCGCGGGATCACTAGAAATTGGGATCCCCCCAACCCCCCCCCCCCCCACTGTGAACGGATCCGGTCCGGTTATGTCAATCACGTATCTAGGGCTTGTGCTTGTTCTTTCCACCAACTTTCATCCCGATCTCTCTACTCAAAGCGTTTCCCAAGATTTCCGGTTCCCCCCTATGGTTCCCCCCATGTCACCGGATCCGGTCCGGATTTAAACTGGGATGTCTGAGACACAAGGTACTTCTATATATCATGTTTCATTAAGATCCGATCACCCGTTCGTAAGGTTAAAAATACCTCATTTTCCGGATTCCCCTCCCTCCAGCCCCTCCCCCGGATGGTCGGATCCGGGAAACGACTATTATCAAGTCAATCTGTTCGGGTCCCTGACATGCCCGGCAATCTTCATCGTCCCAGCACATCAGGAAGCACCGAAGTCGCGGGATCACTAGAAATCCGGATCCCCCCCCCTAACTCCCCCAAAGTGAGCGGATACGGTCCGGTTATGTCAATCCCGTATCTAGGACTTGTGCTTGTTCTTTCCACCAACTTTCATCCAGATCTCTCCACTCTAAGCGATCTTCAAGATTTCCGGTTTCCCCCTCCAACTACCCCCCATGTCACCGGATCCGGTCTAGATTTAAAATGGGAGGTCTGAGACACGAGGTACTTCTATATATCAAGTTTCATTAAGATCCGATCACCAGTTCGTAAGTTAAAAATACCTCATTTTCCGGATTCCCTCCCTCCAGCCCCCCCCCCCGGATGGTCGGATTGGGGAAACGGCTATTATCAAGTCAATCTGTTCGTGTCCCTGACATGCCTGCCAATTTTCATCGTCCTAGCACATCAGGAAGCACCGAACTCGCGGGATCACTAGAAATCCGGATTCCCCCCCCCAGCTCCCCCAAAGTGAGCGGATCCGGTCCGGTTATGTCAGTCCCGTATCTAGGACTTGTGCTTGTTCTTTCCACCAACTTTCATCCAGATCTCGCCACTCTAAGCGATTTTCAAGATTTCCGGTTTCCCCCTCCAACTACCCCCCATGTCACCGGATCCGGTCTGGATTTAAAATGGAAGGTCTGAGACAAGTGGTCCTTCCATATATCAAGTTTCATTAAGATCCGATCACCCGTTCGTAAGTTAAAAATAAGTCATTTTTCCTATTTTTTCCGGATTCCCCTTCCCACCACTCCCCCTCAGGTGGTCGGATCGGGGAAGCGACTATTTCCAACTTAATCATTTGGGGTCCCTGATATTCCTGCCAAGTTTCATCGTCCTAGCTTATCTGGAAGTACCCGAACTAGCAAAACCCGGACCGACAGACCGACAGACCGACAGACCGACCGACCGACCGACGGACGGACAGAAATTGCGATCGCTATATGGCACTTGGCCGAAGGGCAAGTGCCATAAAAATGACATATCTAGGCGTTTTCTGAAATAGAGTGATTTCTGTATCCTACGTAGGACAAGAGTGACTGAAACAAAATAGAGTTGCAATTGACACTATCATGCGACATGTGGCAACCCTGTGTATGACTGGTCGTTGATTCCCTTTTTCAGTATTTCTTTTGTCCTGCGGAAGCAGAGCAAAATAACACTAGGGAGTAGCACCAAGACTTGAAAGAAGTGACACACACTCGAATAGTAGCGACACTAGCACCACTAGCGATAGTGAACGTCCCTACAGAAACTCAATCAAGTCGTGCACCAGCGCTGGCTCCAATATCTTCGTATTTTGAACACAGCAAAAAAATGATACAACCTCACCTGTTTCCTCGATGTGTGCAGACCGCATCTTTGCTTTACTAGAAATTTCTAAACCCGCAAGTTTGTCTCGCTTTAAAAGAAGTGGCACACACTCGAATAGTAGCGACACTAGCACCACTAGCGATAGTGAACGTCCCTACAGAAACTCAATCAAGTCGTGCACCAGCGCTGGCTCCAGTATCTTCGTATTTTGAACACAGCAAAAACATGGTACAACCTCACCTGTTTCCTCGATGTGTGCAGACCGCATGTCTGGCTTTAAATGCTGCAAGCGTAGTGGGTGGCGCTATGAGTATGGACCGTTTGTGAAGCAAGGAAAGCATAGGTCTTGACGCTACTCTTTAGTGTTATTTTGCTCTGTGCGGAAGAACAGAACTTTTGCATCAGATGACTATTTGGGGAGAAGTTGCCATCAGCCGAGATATTGGCCATCCCTTCGATAATTTAGATATGATTATACTTTATTACGAACGAACTTTCACAAGATCATACTGCGAAACTTGCCGTTTTTTTTCGGGTAAATTGTAAATAACATTATAAGGAAACGGTGAGGAAATGACCCGTCAATATAAAACACTAAAACGTTAAAACATTATTCGGAATACATTCTTCATTATTTTGTTCAAGATGCTTTAAGGTGAGTCTTCACCTTCCGGAATCTGGGTTCCCAGATTTTCCGAGATTTTTTTTTGAATTTCTTCTGTGATACTTAAAAATTTCGGAAATCTGGAAGTTCAAAAGCCCCTTTTTCCGGATTATTTTGATATACTTTCGGACCGGTTCATATTCCAGATGCAATTTACAGAAGACGTCAAAGAATAATCTGGAAGCCCAGATTCCGGAAGTTCCGGGAGGTGAAGACCGGACTTTAACAAACAAAATTTTATAACGCTCGATTCTTGCATTGATGGGCTTAAGAACAGGAGCTGTGTGTGCTTTTAACTTTGTGTGCCATGAGGAGGTGATTCTCAGGGCTCTCTTTTGGAACAAAATTCATGTGTCGAGTGTCCGTGTCAGCTCTTAAGGCCTGATGTGTCCAGTTCTCCTTGATCACACCATACCACGCAATCAGCAATGGCAGTATAGTGGTTGAATTCATGACGCTGAATAATGGTGGGATGATGAGATGTTGAGCTATTATAGATCTAATCGCGTATGTTTATGTCAGATTCACTGATATACGATGGCGTGCAAATACCGATAGCGCCTGACTAGCCATTTGCCGCTAAACCATAATTTATTAATCGATGATTAGATTGCTCGTAAAGATTGTATCTGCCATTTTATGACGTTGGTAGTTTTTGGAAAATAATGGGTGCCGGCGAACATTAACACCCGATTGTGATTCAGTACAGCGCCTTTTAGAACCAAGATGACCGTCCTCCTGACTGTAGAGTTTGGCAGCCAATTTAAAAGCTAGGAACGTGTTTGGCAGTGCGTAGAAGGGCTTAGACCTTTCCACAAGGACGTAGAGTTTCGGACACAAGAGTTGTTGACTCTGGAATAAGATTGCCGTAGAACGCGATTTTTTTTTTTCGCTTAAGCCACAGAGAGCGAATTTCGCCACGCCTACACTGTCAGAAGTTTCATAACAGATAGCGCATAACACTTTCAAGAATAACACCTTTTCACTTAGAAATAAAGTGTTATGACCAATTAAGTTTACACTATTTCGTGCCTAGATCTCCAACAACACCTTCAATTGGTAAAAATACTAACGGGAACGAAAGAAACATAACAGATAACATCTCAAAGTGTTATCTGTTGAAACCGGGTATCCTTCTGTTGTCGTTATGTAACTTCTGACAGTGTAGTATTTTTACCAATTGAAGGTGTTGTTGGAGATCTAGCACTCTAAAATCGCCATTGCGGCATAGCCAATAACAGAGGCGTTACTAGCCAAAATTTTTTTTTTTGGGGGAGGGCAAGGTATTTACCGACTGGCTGGTCATTTTTACCGTCTGTTTTTGCAGATATAAACGACTATTGAGAAAAACGACTGTGTTGACGAAAAATTGGCTGATTTTAAGAAAAACGACTATTTTTAAGAAAAAACGACTGTTTTTACGAGAAGCCGACTGTTATTAAGAAAAAATCGACTGTTTCCACGAACAAAATCGACTTTCTTAACCAAATATTGCGGCGCTATTTTTTACCGACTGGCCGACAACATTCGGGGGGGCGTCCCCCCTCGTCTTGACGCCCCTGGCCAAGAAACAGAGCAACAGACAAAACGTATCATAAATACATCTACAGCCGTATCTGACATCGAAACATATATAATAGTGCCGCAGAACGGACGAGTCAGCTAAGGATAAAGATAAGTCTTAGCTGACCTATACGTTTTGCGTCATTTTTACATATAAAAGGGGTCAGCTAGTTTTGTTAGAACCGAGAATCCTATCGAACTATTTTGCTACCTCTGTGTGACAATTGCTTACCCCGAGGACAGGTCGGACCAATCCGCTTCCAGTAATTTACAGTAATTTAATGACTTTATGTATCTTCCAGATGGGTCAAGCTGAGTCATCATGCAAGGTCACTCTTCGGTCCAAAGGAGATTCCGGAACTAACGTCAATGTCTTGTCCGATAGACTGTAAGTCATGCTTTTTTTTATTTTTATTTTTTACCTAATCCATACCAAACAGAAACGATTATTTGTGTATGTTTCGGGGGGGGGGGGGTCGAACCTCCTACGCCCCCCCCCCGGATACGACCCTGCTTAGGACACAGCGTTTTGCGTCATTTGAAACTACAAAATTCATTATCGGCGTCAGATCATCGACGTATGGTCTTCGCGGCTGTGAGCGATTGCGGACAAATGCATCGCATTTGATAAATTAGATTTACTTAAGCATTCCAGTTTACTAGTTACCTGGGAGGGGGGGGGGGGAATAAGAAGAAAACGTACGAAAGTGACCTCTTGATGATCGTTTACCTTACTGGTTTGCTGCGTTGTGGGAGGGGGGCAGAGGTAGAAAAAACATATTGAGCCATTTTGGTCTGAACAGGGACCCATAAATTTCCTGTAATGACTCGCCATTCAGGGGGCTTGTCAAAAAGAGATTTCTGATGCTCTCTTGACCGACCGTCCGATAGCTCGAGAAATAACCACGGGGATAAAATACGCGACTATCCAGATAGACTAAAATTTTAGATTGGCTGCTGGCGCCTTGAGGGAGGAATATCTTTGGCGCTCACGTCCAATGAGGCAAACAAGAACGCCGATTCGACCCAAGCAGAATTTTTTGAAAGTAGGAGAAGGTCGGGCAACATAGCAACATAGAAGCATAGGAAATGACAAGCCCCCTGAATGGCGAGGCATTACAGGAAATGTATGGGTCCCTGATGTGACGAAGTCCAAAACACGCCAGTGATCCTCAGGAAGAAGGAGTAAACGTCTCCGTAACGAATCGAGCTCAACGACTCAAATCCTGTATCAAACAATCACGACGATCTTTGGGAGCAGCTGTGATACCACTTCTGCCTTTCTTCCGCTAGGTACCCGGAGAGGCCGGAGATTTTGCATTGGCAAGGAGAGATAGTCATTAAGAGTATTGCAACCTGAAAAATGTATTTCTTTACCCATTTCAATAACATATGATCAAAAACTGACGTCTCAAAACCCAGGCGACGCATAGTTCATTTGCTGTCTGTCTGACTAACGTCGATGTTCACGATTCATATGTCACGTTTGTGTTTGCACTTTTTTGCTACCGACGCTTTCAAGTGACCTAGCCTTTATCTGTTGCTTATGATCTCATGAGCAGCTTGAAACTGTGCAGAAATATGTCACGACGGAGAATGTTCATTTTTCATTTTCGCCTCAGATGATAGCGCAATATGTCTCTGGAATTGAGCTTACTTTTGGCCGTCGTCGATGATGCAAGCTATTCGCATATGTTCCGCAGCTGGTTCTTTGGATCACCAATTGCATTTTCTATAGATACATGAAGTTGTATCTAAAAAATGGTAAAGGTGGGATGCAGAAAAACAATAAAAGAAAAAAAAATTACAATCTGACAGTTAGTTTACGATGATAAACCGTTAGTTTACGATGATAAAAAGAGGAGCTAGCTCTTTGTTAAAGTACACTGTCAGAAGTTTCATAACGGATACACAAGGATGCGCGGTTTCAACAGACAATGCGTAACAGATATTACTTGGGATGTTATGTGTTGCGTTTGAAAACGTGATGCATGTAATCTTATGAATAACAAGGTTTACTAGGAAGAGCCAAAAAACAGCCTGAAAAGTATCTACTCTTTTTTCGGATCTTCCTGATGGTAACGCTTATTATGCGTAACATTTTGAAACACAACAGATAAGACTTGGGATTGTATCTGTTGTGTTTGAAAACGTTATGCATGAAATGTTATGCATAACAAGCTTTGCTAGGAAGAGCCAAAATACAGCCAAAAAAGCATCTACTGACTTTATTGTTTATCTTCATGATGTAGGAAAACTCATTAGATGCTTTTTGGTGGTTTTTCGGCTCTTCCTGATGGTAACGCTTACTGTGCATAACATTTTGAGACACAACAGATAACACCCGAAGTGTTATCTGTTACGCATTATCTGTTGAAACCGCGCATCCTTGTGTTATCTGTTATGAAACATCTGACAGTGTAACCATTAACAATGCATCTTGGACCCTTGATAGGACTAAAATTCCTCGCTAACGGCCTTGATTCTCTTGATAAAGCGAAACTGTTGTTTTGTAGGGAAAATCAAGTACCACATTTCGTCAAGAAGCCACGTTCAACTGAAGTCTTCGAAGGTGAGACACTGATCATCATGTGCGAAGTAGCTGGAGATCCGAAGCCTGAAGTGATGTGGCTGCGAGATTTCCTAAAGGTTAGTTGTTTTCCCCCTGGCCATGTTCCCTTGCCTCGTTCCTTTTCGTTGTTCACCATCAGCCCTAGCGGGCTGCAGACGGATTTCAGTTTGCTTCTTCAATGTCCGGCCGAATGGATTTTAGGACAAAGTTTACATAAAAGTCTGCACAATCATAGTTTTTAAGTTTTTTTCCCTCTACAAGATGGTTTAAGAATTATTTCTGTTGCAATTTGTTCCGGGCCGACCTCTTTTTGGAGCTCATTTTCCTGTACTACTAACAGTAACACTCAACTTGCGGCAGTAAATTAATAAACAAAAACTGAATATATAACGTCTGTAACAACTAAACTAATAACAGTAATGTCTTTCTTAACGTTAGGCTGCAGGGCTTCATGAAAACTCCGTAAATGACCTCTTCTTCCAAAGGCAAGCTGAGAGAATACTCTTCAAAATAACAACCAATTTTGGCGATCCAGGTTTTCCGTATCTAATTAATTCTTCTTACACTGTAAAAAGAAATCTTGCAGTATTTGCTACTGGGATTAATATTGTCTCTACTGAGATAAGATTATTTCTAATTCGGATTAATCTTGTCCCAGTAGAGATAAGATGAATCCCAGTAGCAAATACTGCAGTTAACTTTAATCCTAATTCGGAGAAACTTTTTGGGATCCCAAAACGTTAGTGATGGATACCTATGACATCGCAAAAGTTGTCCGTCTGTCAGCACGATAACTCTCGAAGGGAATGAAATATTTTGATGAAACTTGGTGTGAGGATTCTTAGGGTCAAGAAAAAGGTGGCTCTGTAGCCCTATACATTTAGGGGTGGGGGAGGGGGTTTGAATTAAGGGGCAAACAAAATATTTTAAAACAGCTAATGTGATAGTCTATTATGGAGTAAGAAGACATGCTGAACACGATGGTGAAAACCATTTTCTCGCCGGACAATTAGTTCGCCCGGAATCCGGCCAAAACTGGAAAGTTTGTTAAAAGTAAAAGTTTTATTTGAAGTTGATTAGATGTTCGATTTAGGAGTAAGAAAACATGCTGAAGACGATGGTCAAAACCATTTTCTCGCCGGACAAGTAGTTAGCCCGGAATCCGGCCGAAACCGGAAAATTTGTTAAAAGCAGAAGTTTTATTTGAAGTTTATTAGATGTTCGATTTGGGGGTAAGAAGACATGCTGAACACGATGGTGAAAACCATTTTCTCGCCGGACAAGTAGCCTAGTTCGACCGGAATCCGGCCGAAACCGGAAAATTTGTTAAAAGTAAATTTTTTATTTGAAGTTGATTAGATGATAGATTTAAGGGTAAGACGCTGAAGCTGTATATGACAATCATTTTTTACCCGGACATGTTCGTCCGGAATCAGGTTGAAACCGGATTTTTGTTTAAGTTAAAGTTTTAATTGAAGTTTAATAAATGTTCTTTATAGGGATAAGGAGATACGCTGAATTCATTTCTGAACTATCTTTTTTTTGACTGGACAAGTAGTTCGCTCGGAATTCGGCCGAAACTGGAAATTTGGCAGAAGTAAAGCAGGAAGTTTCGATCGGTATCGTCAAAATAGATATGGCTTATACAGGTACATCTGAACTTGATTTTCTCAGATGATTAGCCTGGCGAAGACAAGACCTAGTTGGCTGGGTCAAATATTAAATTTTTGGGATCCCATCGAAACCTTTGGTCTTGTTATAGTGTACTTCGTACCCACTGCGCAGCGCGGTAAATTTGAATTCGGGCGAATGTAGCTTTGGTGACGTCAGACTACGGAGCCTCACGGAAACCTTATAAATTGGCCCTTGTGTTTATCCCATAATGTCTATCATTTGAACAGCTGCCGAAATGTGTTTCGAAACAACAACCAATTTTGGCGATCCAGATTTTCCTGATTTTATTCATTCTTCGAATTGTCACGAATTCGACATAGTGATTTCGCAGTTGGAGCCGACACAATTGGCCACACTCAACACTCCTTGCGATTACGGGAGGAGAATTGCAAGTTGAACAGCACTTCACACCATGGGGCTAATGTACCAGCTGTTGTGAAGCATCTTCAGTAAATGTCCAGGACTGACGCACATTTAAAGTGATTGCCGACCTTCAGGTGTCGACAACTCCAATATTTCCTCGCATTTTTCTAAGGTATACCTTCCGTCGCAGCCTGGTTCAAGTTCTTCAAGTTCGAGTTCTTTGAATCAACAATACACTTTACAACAATACCAATCAATTACTGAGGTCTGGCAGCGATACGGGCTCGTTAGCTTGGATCCATATTAATTAATCACAATAGAATAGAATAATCAATGAATCGGCCCGCTGTAATACAAATAAATAAATGAAAGCTCGTTTCTTACCGTAGCTCGTATACTTAATCACGCCATACCAGACTCTTCACCCGATATAAAAAATAAGAACTAGGTTGTGGCCTGAGCTGCGAAGGAACACCAAAGTCCAAAACAGAAATTATAATAAATAATATAAAATAACATATATTAATAAATAAAGATTAGTGAAATAGTAAAGGAAAACTCATACCACGCCAATAGATGATTTTGCATATTATATTTCGATGTGCCCACTGATAGATGTTGCATTGAAGAGCACTTCAGCACTGCATCTTCACGAATTACACCAAGTTGTACTGTTCAGTTTACACCTGGTCATTGTATGCAGACCTGGTTTGACTATACACGACTTCAAATGGTCGCGGCTGTTGGTTTTAGAGCATTATTTTGTCATTCGAAGGGGACTCTTTCCTTCTTTCAGGGTTTTCGTTTTCTGAAAGCAAAGTATGATTTCAAAGGTTGAGGGAACAGAAACTGTGTTAACAGTGACGTGTTCCTTGTTTTTCAGCGTCATATGAATGAGCAGACGATCTGGTCGGGAAGATGTGAATCTCTATCTTCACCGTCGCTTAGGCAGTCCTTTGGTCGGTGTTGTAGTTGGGCTGGGAAGAAGTCGTTCTTTGTTAATGCTGGAACGTTGTATATTGCAAGGCAATTTTGCCCTTCTCGATAGATGGTGTACATTCTTTTTGAAGTCATATACCATCATACTTGCGAATTAAGGTGTAAATTGAATAACATGACTTGGTATAATTTGAAAAGATTTTCGCGAGGACTCTGTGGCGTCAGGAGTCCTTGCTGTGAAGACGAACCTTTGTCAGTCCAGACAAGAAATTGTCTTTAAGAATACTTAATATGGAACGTCGTGTCATGGATATACCAATCGTGAGAAGAGGAATACATATAACTTGGAGTAAAAGTGTGATCAGCAGTTGTATACATTGGACACGAAGTTAGTTTCACCATTGCTTTCATTTGAAGTTCTAGATGCCAAGTTTCCTAAAACTGCGCACTTGATGGTTCTGCATTGTTGACCTTATACCAGTTCAGCCCTCCAATCGGATTAGTGTTTGTTTGCCCGTCTTCGCGTCATATTACCTGCATTCCTCACATAGAGATAGTACAGTAGATCCCAGAGATGTAGTCTTGAACCTTGGTCTTGGTCTTAAGACCAGTCTCAAGACCGATGCCGACAATCTTGGTCTTGGTCTTAAGACCAGTGGCAAATTCTTGGTATTGGTGTTGTTCTTGCGCCCCCGGTCGTCAAGACCTTCCCTGGTCTTCCAGACCATAATTACAGCAGGATTAGTTTTGGAACTTTTCAAAACATCGCAAAGCAGAAAAAGGTTAATTAAATGGATTGCATCATCAGGACAGATTTGAAGGTCAAGAGATTAGCGGATCAAAATTGTTATTTGTTGGGGCTAATCATCGCGATCATTGATAAGTAACGGCTGTGTGAATAGCGTGGATATTTTCAGTTACAAATTAATGGCTGCCAAGGAACCTTCTGTAGTTAAGTATGCGTTTACCAACTTTCAGCTTTGTTAGAAGACTCTGAAGTGGTCCGCTGATTGTAATTCTGCAATGAAAAGAGCAATGACAGTAAAGGGGTTTCTTTTACTTTTGTTAGGTAAGCATGCAGTATGTACAGATATTGATAAAATATTTTGGTCATTGGCGTGGGGGTGGAGGGAAGGGGAATCCGGAAAATTGAGGTATTTGTAACTTTTGAACGGCTGGTCGGCTTCATGAAAACTGATATTTGGAAACACCACGTGTCTCAGACGACCCACTCCAAATCCGGACTGCATCCGGTGACTTTGGGGAAGCTGGAAGCTAGGGAGCCGGCAATCTTGGGATAAGCTTAGAGTAGAGGGATCGGGATGGAACTTGGTGGGAAGGACAGACATTGTTAGATACATTGCTGACATAACCTAGATACATTGTTGACATAACCCGACCGGACTCGGGCACTGTGAGGGAGTTGGGTGGAGGGGGGGGGGGTCCGGAATTCTAGTGATCCCCCTAATTCGGTAATTCCTGATGTGCTGGGGCGATGAAACTTGGAAGGCATATCAGGGGCCCGAACAGACTGACTCGAGAGTAGTTGTTTACCCGATCGACCATCATGGGGGGAGTGGAATGCTGTGGGACTTGGAATCTAGTGGAACGGGTGATTGGAACTGAATGAAACTTGGCAAGTGGAAAGGGATCGCCTGGATCGAGTTTGCCCCCCCCCCCAAAGAAACTTTTTTGACGTACACAAACACATTATTTGGGAAAATAAATTTGAGAGATTTTGAGAGAAACACGTGGACGGAATGGGATGCAAGTTGGACAGTATAGCTTTTATTTTTATGCGGCCTTGATTTATTATTTGGCGTCCGGACCGGATCCGGGGGGAGCGGGAACCGGAAATTTGCAGATAGGTCATGCTCCGATTCCAGTCGGACTTTATGGGCAGGAAGAGGAGATGTCAGAGATGTGGCGTTTATATTTCCGAGTCGAGAAAATTTTTTCTGGAAATGTTGTGGCTCGCATGGGGGTCAAACAAGTGCAGCGATATGAATGAAAACTGGAATATGTAGAGATCATACGCCTTAGATGGCGCATTGAAAGGTTCGGACAGGACCTGGCCACGGTGGGGGAGAGGAAGAGAAGTTGCCGGAGGGGGAATGTTCAGATTCAAGCAATACTTGATAAGTGGTAAGAGAAAATTCTTCGGATAATCCAATTAGGAGTCCTAACCAGACTTGGCCGCGGTAGGGTAATTGAAGGGGGGTACTGGATGTCGCGTAGCACGTCTAGGGACCAAAACGAGTGGATCGGTTGACCAACCCTTTTTTGAAACTATTACCCAGAAATTATTGGCAGCATTGGTTTATCTAAAATGCAACAGAGATATTGGCATATAAAGTAAATTTTATGTGCGTATTTATTGACATAATCAGCTTACTTTTCATTAAGTTAAGCTAGAATCGCATTTCCCCACTCAATCTAGTAAAATAGACCTTCTTGGTCTTGGTCTTAAGACCAGAGCCAAATTCTTGGTCTTGGTCTCAATACCGGGGCAAAAATCTTGGTCTTTGTCTTAAGGCCAGTGCGAAAATCTTGGTCTTGGCCTTGGTGTTGACGTTTTGGTCTTGTCGACATCACTAGATCCACGAGGTAATGAACAGAAGAAAAAAATCACTTTTTAAATTGAAGAGTAGTGCCAAAGTCTCATCGTCAGGGAGGTTCTCAATTTTCTTCTGCTGAAGAAAAATAATTAAACACATCCTAGTGGATTTTTTGTAAACGTTAGTGATCATGATATACGAGAGTATATGATATCATGAACCACACATAGGAGTTGGTTTTAGCAGAAAAAGCATATTTTAAGGTCCTCTTGAATCCTCGAGTCCCTGGCTACCAGCGTTGTGTCGATTTCTGTTAAAACGGATCGCTTATTTTGCGCGTGACAGTTCATCATTCAGACAAAACAATACCCAAACATATTCCACTCTTCCCACGAGTTATGGATGATTCATTTTCTATCGCATCAATTTATCAGACGCTTCAGTTCTTTTTTGTCCCTTTTTAACATCCATCATCGTATTTTCATCGGGTCATTTTGACTAAGTTGGAATTGCCTCCGCCTTGGGTCGGGTTGTCTTAGAGATCTAACTTGAGTCTTTAAGGGGAAGTTCTCAGTGTAGGGAATAGTGTTCAGTTGATGCTGGTGGTGAAAGCTGAGCTGAATCCATAAACACTTTAACATATGTTGGAATATTCGATGAATCTGCAAATAGAATTACAGAATTTGGAAATTCTCGACATGGTGACCCCATTGCCCCATTGGATTGATTGTTTGTACTTTATTGCATGTAAAAGTGCAACGAAGAAAGGAGAAATTTGAAAGTAAACTACAAAAGCAACATAAAAGTAATAAATATATTTGGTTTCTTCTGCATTCACTCTGACTGCTGCGTCCTATGCCATGCCCTAGGTTGGTCTTGTGGGACATTCGAGCCCATTCGCCAATGTTAAGAGGAGGGACTTGACAAAAACACACGGAGTAGTTGGTAGTCTCCTCTTGGAAATAAATTTTATTACCTCTTGTTGATCGCTATGGGAAACGATAAAGATGTCACGAAGGCGAGGCATGATCGATTCGACCAACTAGCAAATTGCAGAGTTGGTCCTGCACGCGAGTTATATAGTTATATGGTTCATCTGTTTTAGTTACAACTCGTTAGATCAAATTACACGTGTAGAGCATAACTATCATTCTTGCAGACTTTGTAAACCAGCTCTTGTTTTGATCGTGAACTAAAGCGGCAGCTGCCCATGGTCCCTGCATGCTAAATATCGTACCAAATGGCGATTTCTTATATTAATAGACGAAAACTATATTTGTACAGTTTCGATTATTTTGTAATTGGTGTAAATAATCTCACATAATTAACTCTTATATATCCGAATTTGGAGCATTTTTTCGTAATTTAAAAAAAAAATTAGATTTTCATAAATTGCAAAATATATCTTATAGTTAATACTCTATTACAAATGTTAGGAACAACTTCAAATTACAGATCCGTTCGATTGATGATATTTTAGAAAATAGAATATCATTTCAATTAGTTTTAAATTATGCGAACCAGCCCATAAAACAGAGTCTGCATTGTGAGTCTCTAATTATTCCTTCAGCCCAAGCTGACTGCGAATGATATTTGACAGTGCAAAACGGATACGTCAGCTGAATTTTATTAGAGATATATTTTGGAAAAATATTTTCCGCAAGTTCGTGCTCCAGCTTGAGCGGTTTGAGCCTGAAGAGGACCCTTGCCAAGAAGGACCGACATGTAGCTCTAATAAAATTAAGCTGACGTATCCGTTTTGCACTGTCAGATGTGAGTCTCCATTTTTCCGAAACAGAGAAGGTTGATATTTCATATGCAACAAGTCAAGTGTATAGTCTACAAAAAGTATTATGTTGGCTTCAGATAAATAATATTTTACTTGTTCTTCATAAAAATGAAGAGTCCTTCCACGGTTTAAAGCGACGCCCATCTTCATTTTGCAGAACTTCAGAACTATTACTAAAATAAGAATAAAAGCATTTGAAAGCAACGTTTGCTTCTTTCAGTAATTTTCTGAGGTTTTTACATTCTTTCTACTTAACAATCCACGATAATTATGAAGGAAAGGTATGTCTATTAAACCCAACCAATGATATCAAACTCAATGGAAATTTTATGAGAGGGTGACGCGTACACTTTAATTGCGTTAAAGTTGTGATTCGATTTCTTTTACTTGTGAACAATGTTGACTGATGTTAGGAAAGCAAAAGAAAACAAAGTAATGGTATTTTTTTTCTCACAATTATCATTCCTCTCTACTGAACTGTTTCTTTCCACTTTCCGTCACATTAGTTAACTCCTTTAATGATCCCAGTACAAGTTTTGATCCTATATATGTACACATTCCCATTGGCAGTAAGGTACATTGTCCAGTCAGCTTTGACTTGGACGTCAATATCTTTGACTTTGCTATCTCTTTGTTCTCGTACACGTGAGTTTTTTATTTCTAATTGCTGACGCATCACATTCGTTTCAGAACTTTACATACAATGGCTATGTAAACGAACTGACCCTAAACGTCTTAATTTGATTGGCTGCCTGTGTGTATAGCCTAATAAACAAAATGTGTTTAGCTGAAGTACTTGCCTATCTCCTATAGAGCCCGACTCTCTCCCAGAGGTGTGGGGAGTGTAAAGAGGAGGTAGGCCAGCCCTCCCCAGTAGTCAGGAAAGAAAGAAAAAGCTGTCTAAATTCTGATGATATTCACCCGTCTTTCTCGTCTAACATCTCCAAATCACGGACTTGCAATGAGCCTATACTAGGGACTGTCGGCTCGGCTCAGCTCTCAAAGGGCTCGTCTCACTACCGGTCTCATAGTATTCTTATCACTGTTGCTAATGACTGGGGGCAGAGAGTAGCCAAAGAGATTAAGGCATTTTAGGTTTCTGAGTTTCAAGATACTGTGCTCCGCTACTACTCTCCTGAGTGTTTGACAGGTCATTCCTCAAAAGATCCGGTGATAGAAAAAACTGCTCGCCTCCCTATAGGGGCGCAGAGATTTGACTCTCAGAGTCGAACGTGTAACGAAAAATTTGGAAGGTTTTCCTGAAGAAAATGAACCTACACTCAGAAAAATTTTCGACTAGAAAACCGTTCGGGAACAGAAAAATGTCGGCAACAGGCATCCCAGGGATGTTTCTGTTCACGGCCAAATAGTTTTCGAAACAGCGAGCAAAAGCAACTTTGGTCAGGGACGGAAAACTTCAGTAACCACCTCTCCGTTCACTAGCAGAAAGTTTACTGTTTTCCGAACATAACATTCCTGTCCCGCTGCAGTAGTATTCTGTTCAGAAAATGAATGGTTCCAGTACAGGGACGGAAACTTTTCCGTTTTCGGACGGAAACTTTTCTGTACACTATCGGAATATCTGTTTCCCCATGATTCAGAATCTAGTACTGGGACGGAAACTTTTCTGTACACGACTAGAATATTTGATTCTGTCAAAACGAAAATATTCCACTTCAGTTCAGAAAAATGTCGGCAACAGGCATCCCAGGGTTACTTCTGTTCATGTACAGAAAGCTTTCCGTAACGACCGTAAACAGAAGTTTTCTGTTTTCGTGAAGGCTATCGATTTCATTAAAATCATTAATTTATTTCTCGCAATTATTAAAATGAGATCGTGACAAAATGACTTCACACCCTTTCACGGGAACACTTCATAAGCAAAACACTTCGCTGGTCAGTCCAGCTGAAACTCAAAGAACGATTTGAACGGGAAAACTCAAAGGCCGGAGAATAGGCGTTGAACCCTCTCGGTCGCCTTCGTAATGTTGACTCCCTTTGATGGCACAGCGTAATCAGCCAGACCAACAACGTGCCTAGAAAAGAAAAGATTTTTATATTTTTTTATTATTTATTTTCTTTTTTAGCTGACTAAAGAGGACAGACGAGCTAGCAAGCTATGTGCCGAAGACACACTTTCAGGTTTTGACGTAATGCTTCCACGAATCTACAGACACAAGATTAGAAGATTTATGCAGATCCTTATCCCAACCTTTGCTTTGAATAATGACTTATTGAACATTATGACGATTTTACTCGATTGCTCGTAGGCAAAGAGCACACTAAGCACTCCTTAACGGGTAACCGGAAACAAACTATGAAAGAGTGGCGAACCAGTGGAAAGCCACTATCTTCGCTATGGCTATGGAACAAAAATACGTCCGACATAGTTTCATGGTATCTGAATTGATTTCTATACACATCTGAAATTGGGGATTAGCGCCTCACTTCTCCGTGCCCTGCTTCTTACAAGTACCATATTGTAGCGAAAATACACTTTTACTGCCGAAAAGGGGGTTGGCCTCGCAAGTAGGCTACGTATGTACACAGGAACTAAAAAAAAAAGAGATAAAATCTCATATGGCACTTGTTCATGCCGATGACCCCTCGGGATTAGGCCATTGTTTGCTCCTCCCCCGGCCATAAAGCCCTCAAAGGGCATAACTAGGACCCTAGCTCTTACTTCTCACCAAGTGTGGTTGTGATCCGCCGACTCCTTCTGTTAGATGTGCTGTTAACAATAATTCGGGGACCCCCCTCCCCCCCCCCCTAGAGTGGTCGGATCGGGTTCGGACCTCAAAAAGCATAACTAGGACTCTAGGTCTTACTTCCCGCCAAGTTTGGTTGAGATCCACCAACTTCTTCTGGTAGATGTGCTGTTAAGAAGATTCCGATCCCCCACCTGTGTGTGGGATCGCGACCGAACCTATTTCAGTCTTGTCCAGAGCCGGACCTTGATATGCGTACCAAATTTCATCGTCCCAGCTTGCCTGGAAGAGCCCGAACTAGGAACTCGTGGGACGGAATGACAGATAGACTTTTTGCGATCGGTATATGGCCCGAAGGTACTTTCGAAGGTAAACCTTTCTACATGGGGCAAATAACTTATTTCTACTTACTTTTGCAGAAACAGCAAGCTGTGGAATGCGGACTTTGGATAAGGCACAGCCAATATTTAGAATGATGCGATCAGGGCAATTGCCGCATCTCTCCCCTTTGTTATGTCGCACATACTTCCGCATACTGCCGCATACTCGGCAAAGTCTGTTCCTTGAACATACTCGTTCAATACGCCAATCACTCTATTCGCCATTGTTGCCTCTTCTTCTTGCTTGATTTCACTAATTTTTTTTATTCCCGCGTCGCTTCTTTTTCTTCGATTTCACTATTGCTCATTAGCAGTAGTCCTCAGCAATATTCTTCACCACTCATTAGCAGTGCAATCTCCGTCATCCTCGTCGCCAATGCAATATACTCATTAATAATATTGTTCAATATCTTTGTTGGACTGAATCAAGAACAACACCAGAAGTCCAGACCGAACGATACTGACTACTGACTAAATAAAACACACAGGGCAGGGGGGGCGAATAGACACCGGCCGGTACAACCGTCTACATCGATCGATAATCGAATGATTTGGCGGTACAACCGTTTACTGAAGTATCTCGTGTACTTACGGAAAACTTCTGTAAAAATCTTGGCTGATACCGTAACGAAACAGAAAAACTTCGGTCACTCGCGAAACAGAAAAAATTATGTTTACCAACGAAGAAACCTCAAGAAATAGATCGTTCATATACAGAAAACTTCTGAAATCCACCGCGCTGGAAAAATTTGTCGTGAACGGAAAACTTTCTGTTGGAAAGCGGTAATCATTCCGCCAGCGCGAAAAAAAGTTCTGTAAATTGGGATCTGGAAAATCACTCGATTTCTCGCGTCCCAGACGGAAGTTTTCCGTACGGGAACGGTTATTTTTGTGAGTGTAGGAACCAAGGCGAACTTCTAAATCTATTCTTGGGGACGCTTTTTTTCATGGGAACCTTTTTTGTCGTTGGAACTTCTTTCGGGGACGTTTCTTTTCAGGGCGTTTGACAGGTTAGCTGGGCGTACAGTAGGCTAAGGTAAGTTGCGCCGTACGCTTGTAAACAGTAAAAATGCTGCAAAACCGTGATAGTTAAATAAATATAATGCTGATAACGCGATCTCTCCCAGTTTCAAAACTGGTCCACAAATTGGAAAGGAATCTGCGCAACTGATAAATGTGGGAGCATAAATTAGAAACAGATTAAAGCTCTGTTGAAATGGAAACGAGTCATCTATAGCTTACATTTATGTATACATACATATATGTATGGCGAAAAAAAGTTATGCTTCGTGGTAAATATGGGATCTTATTAAAACTTCAGTTTGGACTGTAAGCACTTGAGGATGTTCCATAGACACGCGACTTAAATGTAAGACGCGTTACGGCGGCTTTCTGGCCGCTCACCTCTCTGGGCCTATATACTTTTCATAAAAATATATTTTTATTTTCAAAATTTCATCAGCACGTCTAGATATATCCGATAAGGTACTACTGACTATGTGGGCGGATTCTCGCGGAGACTCGGTAATGTGGGCTACAATACGAGTAAGATCATTCCTAAATTAAGTGACCGGAGAAATAATCTATCAAAAAATTTTGGAGCAAAATTAATGTGTTGTCCTCAGACCGTCCGTCTATTCCCCCCTCCCCTCCCGTCGTCTGTGCGTCGGTTTGAGAGGAACACTGGCAATCAATTTTCTCCGTATCCGGCTAATTTCTCTTCCCAATTTTTACATAGTTTCGTTCCGTCATTTATTTCTGGTAAAATTTTGTAAGTGTATTAGTAAATTGTTCCGCTTTTGTGTTTTGTAAATATTGTTGTTGTTTTTTTCCTACTCTAGCTTTATTTTTGAGCTATTTGGAAATAAATGTGATTGATTGATTGATTGATTCCCGAAAAAAAAATGAATCAAGAGTCTTTTGATTGACATCTTTACCGTTTGGAGTCGCCGAACTTGTGAATTCGGAACGATCAAGCTCACCCAAACAAATTAGTTCGTTGATAGTCTTCTTAAAAATGTAGCTATGCTGTCCTTGTTATTTTGGCTGTTAAGTGGCTCGCTGTAGGCGCAAGCTCCCAGATCTGCTTGAAATCATAAGCGTGCCCTGCTGATTTTGACTTCAGTTCGCATCCCAATAGCAGATAGTGTATACGTGCGAACGGATAATCGATAACCCAAATTGGATAGTTCCGTTGATTCCAAAAAATCGTCGAAATTTAAGTAAGTCAGAATTTTTTATCATCATTTGTAAATTGAAACCAGTACATTTAAGTTTTCGAAACGTTCAAGAAATGCAAACCTTTAAATGGGACGACCGATCACATATAGCCGTCGACGGCTAGGTAAAGTAAGGTACACTTTTATTATGAAATAAAACAGAAATAAATAAAATAATATAACCAGCAAAACAGTTAAAAAATGCAGCCAAACGCTTAAATACACAAAAAAATACTCGATAATCCGAAAATGGAAATAGTTCAAGTGGCTATTTCCTCCATACACAAAATGACGGTTTGAAAAAATTACAGTTAATAATAGGAATTGTTAATTCCCTCCTCCCCCCAGTCCTCAGCGTTTCGCATTGATGGATTTCACGTTTAGCGAATATACGTAGCTTGCTTTGCGGATAAACTAAACTTGTTAGAGCAACATGATTAACATTAAATAAACTTGGCATCTCTCGTCAGATACAAATAACATGCAAATATGAGTATAACACAAACTCGGCTAGTCATCGAAACGTCGAAGACTAGGACTAGAGGAATCATTCGTTCACGTAATTCTGGAAGCTCCACCAAAATACCCAAAACAACAAAGTTTGTATATGAAGCCAACGAACGTACTGTTTACCTTTTCTGTCTGTACAAAACTTTTGTATGACTTTTCTGTTTCGCCGAATATTAGGGTGAGAGTTAGGACTTTTTTCTGATTTTTTATGGCACTTGCAGCTTCGCTCAAGTGCCATATACCGATCACCTTTCGGTCGGTCGGTCGGTCGGTCGGTCCACTCATCTCGAGTTAGGGCACTTCCAGATGGGCTAGGACGATAAAACTTGGCAGGAAAATCAGGGACCAGACCAAACTAACCTGGAAATAATCAGTTTCCCGATCCGACCATCTGGGGGGGAGTGGTGGGCCGGGGAATTCTGAAAATTAAGTAGTTTTTCTCACACTTTTTCGAGTTGGGGTACTTCCAGATGTGCTAGGACGATGAAACTTGGCAGGAGCATCAGGGACCCGACCGGACTAACCTGGAAATAATCAGTTTCCCAATCCGACCTTCTGGGGGGGAGTGGAGGGCTGGGGAATCCGGAAAACTGGAGTAGTGTGTAACTTTCGAACGGGTGATCGGATCGGAATGAAACTTAATAACAGAATAAATGGCATACCTCTGATGTCCCATTTGAAGTCCGGACCGGATTCGACAGCTATGGGGGAGTTGGGGGGGGGAGACCGAAAATCTCGAGAAATGGTTAGAATGGAGGGATCGGAGTGAAACTTGCTGGGAAGAACAAGCGTCTGCTCCAGATCAATCGTTTATACATTTGGACTGGATCCGGACACTAGGGGGGGGTGGGGGGTGGAGGGGAGTTTCCCGGAATTCCGGTAATGGCGGTTTTTGGGATTTTCACGACGAAACATGGGAGGGGAATCAGGGACCCGATCAAAATGACTTATAAATAAAAATTTACATGATCCGATAGTCGTGGGGGGAGTAGCGGAAGGGGGAATCCGGAATATTGAGTCATGCGTAACTTTGGAACGGTTGATCGGATCTGAGTGAAATTTGATAATTGATCAGAGGACATGTCTCTGGTGATCTTTGTCATGTCCGGACCGGATTCGACAACAACTGGGGGGGGGGGAGAATACGTGACCGGCTCAGACTGGGGAGATCGGGATGGAACTTTATGGAAATAATTAAAAGATGCTCTGGATAAATCACATACAGAACCGGATTGGCTCCGGCGACTGTGGGGGAGTTTGAGGGGGGGGGGGGGTCCGGAATTCCGGTGATCGTGATTTAAGGTACTTCCAGATGTGCTAGGACGATGGAACTGGGCTGGAATATTAGAGATTCGACAAGATTGGCTCAGAATTAGTAAAAATACTACACTGTCAGAAGCTACATAACGACCACAGAAGGATGCCCGGTTTCAACAGATAACACTTTGGGATGTTATCTGTATTGTATCTTTCGTTCCCGTTAGAATTTTTACCAATTGAAGGTGTTGTTGGAGATCTGGGCACGAAATAGTGTAAATTTAATTGGTCATAGCACTCTATTTCCAAGTGAAAAGGTGTTATTCTTGAAAGTGTTATGCGCTATCTGTTATGAAACTTCTGACAGTGTAGTTACTGCATTTTGAATGATTTTTCAGGAAACGCAAAAAACTATTTTTCTTACTTCCTGGAGAAATAGGAAATTACCTAGAATGTTTGGAAAAATAAATCGCTAGTATTTAACATGAACGTAGATACTAGGTTATGAGCGACCTATTCAGTACGGACTACGTTTTGGCATTGGTATTCTGGTGAAAATGTGTCCCGCGTCTGTAGATACTAGGCTTGTTAGCGAAGAAGTGTGTAAGGTAGAAAAATTCTACCCGATCAACAACCCAATCGACCAGAAAAAATAGAAGCCGTGTCCAAAATGAAATAACAGTAACCTTTTGAACTCCAAGCAACTCTCACAAAGGAATTCACGAAGTCAGATATTTAACGCTAAGCTAGAATCTTCAGTTTGTTTGTCCACAAGTTCGTTTTCCAACTTGAGCGGTTTTGAGCCTGAAGAGGACCCTTGCCAAGAAGGGCCGAAATATAGCTCTGATAAAATTTAGCTGACGTATCCGTTTTGCACTGTCGAATTATTCTTATTATTATTTTATAAATAATATCTTTTATTTTAAGTAACATGGGAATGTAAACTGTTTAGTTGAATTTGCCTTCGGGCGGGATCACTGTTTCTATGGCCGGCTTCTATCACACTATATATATATTATATTATACATTTATTTCAGCCAGGGCAACAAATGTACACTGACAAAATAGAAACTACTATAACAACCAAACAAACATATAACACACAACTGGAACATTAGCGAACACTCATTTCGTCACGCTAATCCTGCCAGAGTGGCAGGCTCAGCAGAAAAACGGGCAAAAATAAATTGAATGAGACTTTTATCGGATCTTAGTACCTGACATTTCGGTGAGAAAAACAACAGATTTTCGCTTAATCTCGTAAAACGACAGAGTATTGCGAGAGACAAACATACCGGATGCACTGCATCGTCAAGGTAGCCTATGCAGTTTTAATTATTTTAGGTTACTCGTATCACTTTTGTAGTGGTTTGCGAACTATGTTCACAAGCCCCTTGGTATTTCAGTTGGTGGAGCATGTACTGCTGGAAAAGTATTGCTATTGAGAGCAGGAACATTGAACTCACAGCAGAAGGTGAATTTTTATGAAGCAAAAGCTGAATATTAGACTGGGATTCAAAAGTCCGTGCTTCAAGGTTCAAGGTTTAATTACACTTCATTATAAAAGTTATCATACATAGGGTTAAGCCGGAGACACAAGGTCGATTGACCAAAACTCGGTACAATAAAAGAACAAAAATATTTAACATATAGCAATCATATAAATAAGTAAATTCCATGACTCACCACTAGACGGGAACCCGCCCCTCAAACACACCGACACTCGGCAAAGATCAACCCGAAAACCCAAAAAAAAAACAAAAAAAACGATGCGCAAGCAAGGGTAACCAAAGGCCGGCAACTTATGAGGAATCCACCCAAAAAATTTAATAGTTAACGATTTACTTTAAATTTGAATTTATCATTGGTTCTTGAATTTATTTATAAGTATAGAATGAAGTTGTTTCTTAATATTTGCAAGAGATTTGCTGCAGTCGATATATTGTAGGTGAAGACGCCTTGAGCCCGTGATCGAAAAATAATGGATACGGACTTTAAATAGTCAGAAACTATACCGATCTTTGCCGATGATATATGGTTCGACGTTGCAGCTTGGTTGCAGCCACATTATGTGACCATTCGCATGTTGAGAACGGGTACGGGAGTGAGTCAGAAGCAGAAATGCAGAAGTCTCGGGTTAAAGTAGTTGATTCATGTGGGCCGAGAAGGTAGGACACACTATCATTTTACGATGGGTCGAATATTTACGAACACCAAGTTACCTTTGGTCTCTCTAAAATCTCCATGGTATCCAAGGTAATCCACAAATTACTTTCACTCTTGAAAACAAGTTCGTCAACTCGCCATTACTCATTAAATATTCACTGATCTCCTGTTGCGGGTCAGAGCTATACTAGAATCTTCGAGAAGATCAAGGGGCGTGTAAGAGGATTAAAACAACGATGTATATCACCCTGTGGACGTTTAGATATGCCAGAAGTAAAAACCCTCGGCTAGTTTGACAATTTTTGGTATCGGAAGCTGAATATTATTTTGCTTACTTTCAAAATCTCTAAGAAATCGTTATAACGAATTTAGTATAATTTACGGCGTTTGTTTATTGTGATCTGGTTTACATCCTTAATTCTTTGGACTTCGGGAATTATCAAGAAAAAAACAGAAAACAAAATACTCAAAGAAATCGATAATGCAAATAGTTAGTTTGATTTGTCTACACATTTTCCATGTGCCTGATACAATAAAAACAATTTGTTAGATACAAAGTCAAACTATGATCGCAGCCTCTCCATGTCGTGCACTTCCGACCCGCGCCACTAGATGACCCAGCGGTCGGATCGAGTCGTGTCTTCATCTTGGGTCTTGGGTGGGGGGGTTCTAGACGTTGCAAGTGCTAGAATGCTTATGATGCATCTCCTTTAACAAGTGATAGCGCTCCTTCGGGTGAGGAAGTTCTTAGTCGGAGCAGGGATGAAATGCGATAATGTAGAGACGAGTGTTGTACTACGCAGTTGTGTCGTAAGATCTTGGTTTCACCAGGGACCCATAAATTTCTTGTAATGACTCGCCATTCAGGGGGCTTGTCAATAAGAGATTTCTGGTGCGCTCTTGACCTATCTGAACTTGTCAGATAGTTCGAGAAATACCCACGGGGATAAAATATTGCCTTGAGGGAGGAGTCTCTTTGGTCTCACGTACAAGGAGGCCCGGGATTGGCTCTATCTGAGCAAGAACGCCGATTCGACCCTAGTGTGATTTTTGGAAACTAGGTGAGGCTCGGGCAACATAGCAACATATAAGCATAGGAAATGACAAGCCCCCGGAATGGCGAGTCATTACAGGAAATATATGGGTCCCTAGTTTCACACAGCATTTTCCCCGCCACACAGAATACGAATCGGTCTCGAGATGGAGAGATGACAGAATCGATTGTTGTTATAAAAGGTTGCAGCCCTTCCTGACACAGCTGTCATACTATTTACAAAATGTGATTAAAACTCCGCAACCGAATTTTAAATGATCATGGTGTGACACGCCATTTTCCGAGCGGGGCAGAGGTCAAATTGTTTATTTTTTTTCTCCTTTCATATTTGCATCCTACCGATTCTCATAACGGACATGTCTCACGCACGCGAATGCAGCTGTTAAAAATATGTGCACGTGTCTTAGGTCATACACGTTTGATGGGTTCAAATTGAATCGCCATTCACAGCTTTAGTTTGACCTTGGACAAAATTGTAATAACAAAACCGTCTTATTGGAATCGGTTATAACCGAATAAATGTACTTCGCTTACTATGCTACTGTCTATAGGGGCGTGTGGGGGGGGGGGCAGGGGCCTGGCTTTTTACTCCATTCGTCAGTTCTGCCACGTTGGGTTCTGAAACTCCTTCCATGGACGTAGTGCATCATCAGTGAGGTTTAGATGTCAAGCTGTAATTACTTCCATCCTTATGACTATTTCAAATGTCTTCTCTAAATTTTATTATTATTTCAAATGTCTTCTCTAAATTTTATTATTAATCAATTTTTATTCGCTCAAAAATTAGTTGCTATTTAGGATGGGAATCTTTGGTAACTGAAATCTTGTTTCGCTTTGACCCTAGACAGTAACACATGGCGGATTTGTACAAAGCAAAAGCTGAAGATCAGGTTAAGAAGTCTAGGTCTGGATATGGACTTCAACTCAGTGGCTTGGACTTTGGTGGGCCTTATTAGCTCGACCTATCCGTCTCGACTCTGTCCTCACTAATTCGCCTTATTCCAGTTCAGCGCTCCAAGTGGACTAGTTTGTGTCAGTCCCCCCTTGTCTCATAATCAAAACTTGTGTAGACATAGTAAAAAGTCACTTTTTACTACTGAGATAGATGAAAAACCTCGATTACCTGGGAAGCAAATTGCAAATTTTCTACTCACCAGCCTGTGGATCTATTTTACTATGTCTGCCACAAGTTCTGATGGTGAGGAACAGAAACTAGTCCGCTTGGGACCCGATGAAAAATTTCCGAGAAAGTCGTATGGAGTAGTACGGAAAAGTAGCATGCAGTAGTAACTGTTGCTACTACATGCTACTACTAGCAAACTGGATGCTATCGGATACTACTACATAAGATTAACCAAGTCGGAGGCATGTTTATCAAAGTATTCCATACTACTACATATCACTAATCAAACTATTCCATACTACTACTTATCATTCCATGCAACTTTTTCGTACAACTATCATACAACTACACAGTCAAAGAATTTTCATCGGGGAGAGCTGAACTGGAATATGGCGAATTGATAAGGAGTTAGGGTTGGATTTGGAACAGGCTGGTTTGAACGAACTACCACGACATTTTGCATCCGGTCATTGTTCTCGTGTAATTCCAGCGTGGGATGTTTCGCATTGCCGTCAGTTTAGTGACAACGGCGTTTGTCTTGCTAATCCCTAAAAGCGCCGGCTTATATGTGAGTGTCGTAGTATGTCCCCAGATTCTTCGAAATCGTGCCGGAAATCGGATTGTATCTGGATTCATTTTGGGTGAGCTCTTCTCTGATCTTTTTGTGGTTTTTGATTTCTAGAACATACGGAGTCGGAAGTTGTGACTTAGATCTGACTATTGATGGGTCGGCGGCACTGATCAAGCCCTGACCTTTTCTCTATCTTTAGACTCATGCGACTCTGACTCACAAATCACTGGGATTCACAATGGTGAATCCAAACGCTCAGTTCCGAATCGCGGGTTCACAATTTCGCTTATTTTGCAATTCGCTTGTTAGTTTTGAGGTTGCGAAGGTTACCGAGTCAAAGATGTAAATTCACCCAGCAGATGTCAGACCTGACAAGTTTATTACCAACGTCATGACATTCTGTGTGTCTGTCCACATTCGTTCCTTATTTGGTCCGTCTACGTATATCTGTGTGGCATTTTCGCCGCCGAAGCTTTGTTGTAAAGCTCTGCGATTCTAGGTTTGGCCTCCCATCGCCCATGAAGCTTAAAAATAAGAGAACATCGCTCTTCCCTGCCTCCAAATATAATCAGTTAAATTAAGACAATTAGCGATTTCAGTGAGCCGCCGGAATGACCAATTTTTGTTTCTCTCTTGTGCATACTGGACCGTGTGTTTAAAGCACACCTCGCACTGTTTATGTTCAAGACTAGGCTCTGCTATTAAAGGTTAACTTCAGACATCGAGGCTGATACCGGAAAATAACAGCGAGATGGACATTGAAAATAACCTGTCCGAGCCGAAGGCGAGGCAGGTTATGGAAAATATCAGCCGAGCCGAAGGCGAGGTTGATATTTTGAAATGGCCGTCGAGCTTGTGATTCCGACATCAGTCGAGATGGAGGTATGTTAACTATTATAACTTTTTCGAACAGAATTTCCGCTTTTCGGGGCTGAAAATAATCCAGCCAATCACGTTTCAGAATTAGTCATAACAACCTCCGGGGAGGGTGATATGACAAATAACAACCTCTCCAGCAGGTTGATATGACTAATTCTGAAATGTGATTGGCTGGATTTTCCGTGGCGTTTTCATTGTGAAGTTTATCGTAATATAAGTGACCGTGGGTCATAGGAAGATATACATTACACACCTGTTCGAGAAAAGTTATTAACAAATGATCGAAGGCTTGGGCTGTCTTAAGCCTTTTCAACGGCCCATTGAAAAGCAAAAACTCGGCAAAATTCAGATAACTGGTTTTACACATCAATAACACCAGTACACTCTGCAGTCCCATGATACCACTCCTATCCTACCCAGTGCCACAATTTTCGGGTATTCGCCTGATGTTAAAATAAAAAAGTTCCAACCGTGCGATAACAATTGTTATCGCACAGCCAGCCATGCGATAACAAGTGATATCGCGCGGTTGGAACATTTTTCTTTTAACATTAGGGGGAATACCAGAAAATTAAAACAAGTGTACTAGTGTTGTAATCATTATCGCCCTTGCGATAATATATAATAGCATGAAATGCGAACACTCAACAAGATTATAATGCGCATGGAAAATAGGGGGCTTAAAATGTAAAATATGAAATTTGGATCTTCGAGCTTAAAAATTTTTGAATGTAATTACGGAAGTAATTACATTTATATTTATATACATTTATATTGTTTATATTATTTATACATTTATATTATTTACATTTATATTACATTTATATTATTACATTTATATTATTTTTATACATTTATATTATTTACATTTATATTGGCATTTATAGACACGACGGTCTTAAAAAACAAGAGAACATCGCTCTTCCCTGCCTCGCAACATAATCAGTTAAATCAAGACAATTGGCGTTTTCAGTTAGCCGCCTGAATGACCAATTTGTGTTTCTCTCTTGTACATACTGGATTGTTTGTTTAATGCTGTGGTAACGCACCGCTCATGCATGTATTTGTACTTCGGACGCCCAAAAAAGCATTGTACAAAACTCAATGAAAACAAATAAGAAAATATAAATAAGGTATAAAAATAAATACAATAGCTGTAAAGGGTCGTACAAACCGGCAATTGAATTCTTTTGTACCTTATTTTACAGACAAAAAAAAAAATGGTGGATTCCAAGTGACATATTTTTTTTTTCTTTATGATTGTATATATTCAAGTTATTTTAGCCCGTTAACTGTCATGATCAACGTATTCAGCGCCAATTCGGCGCTATGAGTTGGATCAGTATAACTATGATCTATTTTTCTAAATAAGTAGGTATATACCTTAAAACAGTATAAATTAGAAATGTAGGATTCAGTGAGCTGTCATCGTCAGGGAGGTTCGCACCTTTACTCTGCTGAAGGAATATAATTAAACACATACCCCGGCAAACTTTTAGTTAAAGGACACCACGCACTACATGGTGTTTCTGCTCAGATGTTCTGAGATAGTTGACCACTTTGCAACTAAGCCATGCTTACAGACACTTACGGACGACGACGGCTGCTTCTAGCCTCTTTCCATGGCACTTGCCTTGGATGACAATCTTTAAAACCTTCGCAAAACTTGCATAACTGGTCTCCGGACCCCAGACCCGAATTTTCCCCGAGGGGAAATTTCAATAGGACGTATAGTTATTGTAAAGTGTGTTGTATGTAAAATGTTGTATATGGCCCTTGCGGCTGAATATACATTATTATATTTATATTCTATGGAGGATTACCGTATTAATCTAAAAGGGGGGGATTTGCATGCGAACACGTCTAGTCGATACGTGACGCATAGCATCTTCTTGCCTAGCAACACCTTAATTTTTTTTTGTATTCGTTGAGGTTGATCCGAACAAGTATTTCTGTCCGTCGAACCAATTTTTTGGGCATCAAGGCGATTTAATTTTGCTATTGGTCTTCCTACCACTTCCGAATTTGGTGTTGGAGATGCAATCTGAAGATGGGGTCCAGTCAGTCGATTTCCTTGGATTTCGATTCAGTATCCACTTTGAATGCTCTTGTTGTTGAGTTAAAGCCGTTGCAAAGGATAGGTGAAAGAACAATGGTAGGCTTGTTGTGTATTTGGTTTTGACCGGGTTCAAGGGTGATGGTGTTTTCGTTCCTGATTTGGGAGGCTGTTTCTCGTACGTTTTGGGAGCACAAACGAGACTGAATGATGCTTAGGCTACAGTAAATGTCTCCGTCCATACGGTCGTCTATATTTTGACGAAACGATGTAGAGTTTCAGGTCAGTAGTCAGGCCACAATTTTGCATGTAGGCTTTGTAGCGTGGTGATGAAGGAGGTGGGAGGAGGTTAATAAATAAGAATACAAATGATTCTCCGATCAAGTTTATTATTATGCCGACGCAGAGTTATTCATGAAAGGACACATGTTGATCCTAGCATCAGAATGATAGTGCTGGCTGAGTCCGACAAAAACTGAAAAAATCAGCTGAAAAAAGTGCCGATTGGCTTTGCTTAGGTGGTCGTTGTCGATATATGGGTTAAATTTTTGTTTTACCAAATCAGAGGAATCCGTTAGTTTTCGTTCTAGACGTACACTTCGGTCGGAACATAGCCATAACATGGAATTTGAGAACGGAATCAATCATAGTATTGGATTGATATGATTAGGGAGCCAATGCTGAGCTAATAGATCCTAGATAGTTTTCGGCTTGGGTAGATCGAAATATCGGACGGTAAAAACAGGAAATCTTAGAACGATCCAAAAAGGAGAAAAACGAGTGAAAAGGTATTGCAACCAGATCGTTTAATGCATTCACAGTTACAATTTAAAATTTTTAAGAACAGTCAGGATTCTTATTTTCTTTTTTCTTTTTTTTCCAACCACCAGCAGTACAGTTCAATCGTTAGGTTTTTAGCGAAAACTTCCATTCATTTAACTTCGATTCAAAATTTTTATTTACATAGTCAGTGACATATAGTATAACCCCCCATCCCCGCGATCAGAGTCGTTACTAGCCAAAATGTTTGGGGGGGGACAAGGTATTTACCGACTGGCTGGCCATTTTTACCGACTGTTTTGCGGATAAAAACGACTATTATTGAGAAAAAAACGACTGTTTTGACGAAAAATCAGCTGTTTTTCAGAAAAAAACGACTATTTTTAAGAAAAACAACTGTTTTCAAGAGAAATCGGTCGTTTTTAAGAAAAAAATCGACTGTTTTTACTAAGAATCGCGGCGCGAAACTCGGTTCATTTTTACCGACTGGTCGACAACATTGGGGGGGGGGCGTCCCCCCTCCCCCCCCAGTAGTGACGCCTCTGCCCGCGATTCTTATTCACTATTTCTTTTAATAAATAGAACTGAAAGTGAATGACGCGTGTAAGAAATCTGTCTCTTAAAGTTTAACTGAAAAGCCAACTCATCTGTGTGTCATTTAATTGGATACACTGAATTATTTGGATTCTGCAAAGGGATTTTTAGATTTTCCACTATCTGCTCTAGTTATGAGGCTCAGAATATCTCCAACCGTCCCCACAGCGTAAATTCTACTATGACGCGGGAAACTTTAATCTCAACACAAATGCGGCTTTTCAGTGGGCAGTGGTTAGATTGGTGAAGATTGCTTAGTGCCTGAACAAAAAAAGTTGATAAATCTTTCTCGTAAGGCATACAGCAAAAATACAAGCGCATAGAGGCACCACAAATCACACGGAAATTCCACTATTTGAAAATCGATTATTCGTGAAAGCGGATCAACGAAGTAACTCATTTTCAGCGGGTCTTCAAGCCAATTTAAGTGAATAAGTGATGGGTAACTAGATTGTCCTATCCTAGCCCTTTTCGGTTAAACTTTAATGGAACTTTTGTCGAGAAAGATTAATAAAAGATGGCATATTTCTTTACAAATCAACAAGAAGCCCAAAGTTCCTCTGAAAATTGGCAATAAAGTTTAAAAAAATTTACCATACGACAGAATTTTTCGTTTTTTTTGTGGCCCCATCGTATCTTTTCCGTTCTTCCTGTCCAAGATGATTTGGCCAGGTGACTACGCTTCAACTTTTCCTCGGTGACGCTAACGTGTTTGAATTGTTTCAATGACCGACCTAAATATTTAGCGTCACCTATACTTTCCTCTATCTCTACTTTAATTTTTTAATATTCTTTCTTATTTCCTCTTTTACACTTATTTCTTATTTTACCATTTTTACCACATCTTTAAAACGTTAAAATTTTCTTAACCTTTTCCTTCCTTAATATTTCCTTTCCTTAAAATGTTCTTTCATTTGAAACATATTATTTAATAATATACATTATCCCTCTTTATTTTTATTTTTTTGCAACCAAACCAAAAAAGGGTTTTTTGTCCTGGAGACTTTTTCGTTTTGTCCTGGAGATTTTTCGTTTGATTCAAAATCGCTAGTCTTGGATATATTCCGATCCTAAAATTCGTCATGAGTAGTGCGTTTTCACTTTATATATGGCAGGTGTAGGCCTATCAACAACGTGATTATTGATTAGTATTTCCCCGGCCGGGAGTGCGATGTGTCTTGGGGGCAAATCATCGGACACTCCCGTGCTTTTCCCCTTCAGTGCTTTAGGTACTCATTTGAAGCTAGGCGGACTTTGACTTGCTTTACAGCAGGGACCCATACATTTCCTGTAACGACTCGCCATTCAGGGGGCTTGCCAATAAGAGATTCCTGATGCGCTCTTGACCGAGCGTCAGATAGTTCGAGAAATACCCACGGGGATAAAATATTGCCTTGAGGGAGGAGTCTCTTTGGTCTCACGTCCAAGGAGGCCCGGGATTGGCTCTATCTGAGCAAGAACGCCGATTTGACCCAAGTGGAATTTTTGGAAACTAGGTGAGGCTCGGGCAACATGGCAACATAGAAGCATAGGAAATGACAAGCCCCCTGAATGGCGAGTCATTACAGGAAATTTATGGGTCCCTTCCTACAGTGAAACACCCCTAGCCCTCACACCAATTAAAGCAGTAGGGATCACCAGGACTCGAACCAGCGACCCCTCGCTCGTAAGTTTAGCGCGCTAACCATTGTACAGGAGGAACTCTCATGCGGGATGTGGAATTCTTGATATTGCGGACACTGCGGTAGCCAGAAACCTAACTGACGTTCTTTCGGTGGTTGTCGCTACTGCCTTCAGCCTCTACTTAGCACCAAACGGGCTGTATCACTCGGAATGTGATCATATTAATTCCCTCATCTAGGCCTAATTGCATATTCTGAAGCAAAAGCCCGTGTCGCGGGGTTGCAAACGCATTATTCAAAAGAAAATGACAAGATCCTTTGACTTAAATATACATAAGAATAGCATCATCTCAAGAGGAACAATGAGCAGACCACAATTAGCGGCTTCGGGATATACAAACTGAGTGGTGACGGGAAGAAACCAAATAATTACGGCCATTGTAAAGACTGACTACATACATAGACGGTAGGAAAGTTGAGGCCCTCATTATCGCCCATTTTGCCTAATACAATGAGCTGGGGAGGGGTTCTGTAATTGAGGCGCCTTTTCATGTACTCATTGTAGTTATGCCATTGTTTATTCCTCTAGTAAGTCGGTACAGTAAATAAAGATATAAATTAGTGATTAAGGTTTGAACGGTTAATGTGTTGTTTGCTTTGTACTGTGTTGACAGTGAAATGGTCATAGTTAATTAACAGGATGAATTTTCTGCAAGCTCAAGAAGACCAGATTTTATTTTTTACCAACTCGCCAATATGTAGAAACATTGGTTGTATTTATCCACTTTGCTCCATATGTGTAAACGGACGAGGTTTTTTTGTACCAATTGCCAGTTTTTCCAGTCACTACAGAAACATTGGTTACATGATTCGACTTGGCTACACTGAACTAAAGAGATATTCCATTCGAGGAGTTAAATCGGAGGCTACGTACCATTTGACAAGTTGCCTAAGCGGAATTTTTCTAGGATGTTTGTAAAGAAAAAGCACCTTATACCTTGCCACAGTGCAAGTCCACGAACATACATGTTTTCGATAGACAAATCAAGCGCACTTGGGTCGTGTAAAAAAAATTATTTACATAGCCTACAAACAGCAGATTATAAAAAATAAAGTTATAAAAAATGTGCCGCCCAGGTCTAGGAAAAGAAAGTCTAAAGAAGAAATGATTATTTACTGCCTATTCGAGGTGAAATTTGCTTATGAAATGTCGTGATCGTACGTGTACCAAGCATATGTAATGTGATGTGCCATAGTGAGCCATAGTATGTATGTATGTATTCGTTACCCATCTACAAAGCGTAAGACGACGTATAAGCAAAATAATAAAATATAGTGCCTCTGAGGCAGAGCAAAATAACACTAGGGAGTAGCGCAAACTTCAAAAAGTGACACACACTCGAATAGCAGAGACACTAGCACCACTAGCGATAGTGAACGTCCCTACTGAAACTCATTCAGTCGTTCACCAGCGCTGGCTTCGATAACTTCATATCCTGAACATTGCAAAAAGAGGATACTTCTTCCATTGTTTCCTTGGTGTGGGCAGACCGCACCTTTGCTTTACTAGAAACTTCTAAACGCTCAAGTATGTCTCGCGATAAATGCCGCAATTGTAGTGGGCGAAGCTACGACTATGACCCGTTTGCAAAGCATGGAAAGCATTGGTCTTGGCGCTACTCCCTAGTGTTATTTTGGCTCCTCTGAGGGCTCCAGCTGCTGTTGGTAGTTGGTTGCTGTGAGTCTGAAAGGCAGGACTGCAGGAGCCCTGTGCTGGGAGAAAAAAAGGGAGGGGAGGCAAAAAAAAGGAGCTCACGCCTATTGCCGGAAGGTAGCCTACGTCAGCTGATAAGAGATCTGCGGCCGAGCTAAGTTCTTCTTTTCTTCATTCCAGCCTGGATACTTCAGGGACGCTGATTGCTTCGTGTTCGAAGGAGAGGGACCAGAATACCGACTAGAGATCCCGTGCGTTAAACTAGATCACACTGGAACATACAGTGTCATTGCGAAGAACATGCATGGCGAGGCTAAAGCGGTGATGTCCGTCCAGGTGAAAACAAAGGGTAAGATACAAGATCAATACCTAGTTGTTAGATCGAGGACCCATCCCTATGGTGAGGACAGATGATCAAAGTCGTGCGGTCCTTCGGCTGGAATTCCTGCCAGAATTCATTATTTTCGTAGGGAATGTGTTTAATCCCTTTAATTTACTTCCCTCAATATTTAATGTTAAAATAATACTTTAATATGTTTATTTTATTTCCTTTAATAATTTTCTTAAGAAAAAATTGAGGTTTTCGCCTTTCGGGTGAAAGTGCAGAACATTTTCCGGGAAAACCGGATCGTTTGTTCGCAGTCGGTGACGCCATGTCAGTAAACCTGGAAGGGGGGGGGGAATAATCAATTTGGGCCCCAATTCCTGGTCCAGGTTACTCATACAAATCAGGCCAATCCCCAACTTGAGCCGGACGGCGTACTTCCCCCAAGCCGGGCAGCACCCCTGTCCTTAAATATTCCTTCAGCCCAAGCTGACTGCGAATCATGTTTGACAGTGCAAAACGGATACGTCAGCTGAAATTTATTAGAGCTATATTTCGGCCCTTCTTGGCAAGGGTCCTCTTCCGGATCAAAGCCGCTCAAGATGGGAAAACGAAACATGTGAAAACTTTTCACTGTCAAAAATACCTTTGTTTTTGGCAACTTGGTCGCTGAAGCTGTGACCCAGTTGGCTTCATCTCCAAGGCGGCAAACTGTCTCTTGTTTAAAAGGTCTTGAAAAATAGTTTTCGGAAAATACACATAGCCTACTCAATATTTAATTACTTTTTGGGAGTAAATTTTCGAATATACCTTAAAGCAAAGTCATTGCTTTGCATTTTGCCGTATGAAACCTAATTAGTGGCCAAAAAATATCACCAAGGACAATGAGGAAATGTAGGAGTGGGCAATGCCCCCCTCCCAGCCGTAAAAGATGCCCCTATCCGCATTATCAGGTCAATCACGTCACAGAGATCGTCATTACCACGCTTACGACGCTCCCGAGCGTGGTAAGCAAATAGTTAATATTCGGTTGGTAATAACGGACACCGTAGCAAGACCGTAGTAACTTTTCACGTGGTTGGACCGAAAATAGTAACCAATAGTAACTATACGCTTGATGACTGTCTCTCCTTGCCGATGCAAAATCTCCGGCCTCTCCGGGTACCTAGCGGAAGAAAGGCATAAGTGCTGTCACAGCTGCTCCCAAAGATCGCTGTGATTGTTTGACACAGGATCTGAGTCGTTGAGTTTGAGTCGTTACGGAGACGTTTACTGCTTCTTCCTGAGGATCACTGGCGTGTTTTGGGCTTTGTCATATAGAACGGGTCCGAACGCTCCGAAACGAACGAATTCAGAAAAATTCAGCAAAGATGCTAAATTTTATGCTGAGACAAGAAGAAACTGGAGAGCGGGCGATTGAGGATAAATTTCGGTATTCTAGAAGTGTCAGAGAAGAAATAAAGGTAACAGCATCGGACAAAAAAATGCAGCATTAAATGCAGCATTTACAGCACTAAAAAGCTTTCGGACACGCTTGTAGAGTATTGTTAGAAGGGTGGAACACTCTCTAGGATGTCATCATAATCTGCCGTTGCCTGTCGAGCCGAAATTCGTTCCAGGACGATTTGCAGTTTATTTAATCGTTCCTTTTATCTCGTTGCCGTGACTTGTCAGAGTTAATAGTTCAGGCGGCATGTTTAAACGTGGTTTCAGTGCCGACAGAGAAATTGCTTTTAAGCACAAAATAGCTGTCAGAGGCATAATTATGCTGCTACTTCTCTTGGGTCGTCCGCTCGTCGAGATTCTTCTTTGATGCATATGAGATATAGATTGTGTGATGGATAGTTCAGTGTCGGTTCATCTTCTTTCCGCGTGCTGACATGAGCTTCAGCTAAGGCTTCTACACTGTTCTATTCGCTTATAGACGATGTAGTCTGTCCGGAGACGGTCAGTGAGATCAGAAAAGCTGTGTCTAGACTCCATGTTTTCGGTTTCAAAATTTTGCAAAGAGCTATAATAGTTAGCCTAGGTTTCTGGTAAAAAAAAAAAAAATTATGTTATTATTGTCCAGGCGAGGGTACTGTCGTCTGTCGTCTGGGCAGTTCAAGAAAATCGTTTCGTCCCATTTTGTCCCAAGTTTTTTTTTTCAATCAAGAGGCGTAATAGCCTTATTTGAGCACCATGTATTTATTGGTCTGTCGGTAAAACTCTAATATCAGCCGACAGTATTCGTAAATAGCAGAAACCGGATGAGCCGGTATTATTATTTTTATCTTTCTATTAATTAACCGTGCCGGCTAATTAATCATTCGTTAAGTTTGATAGCATTCGTGAGCTTAGTTGCCATATGTTTTGAACATATGGCGAATTTTCAGCATAAAGGATATGCAATCCTACATGCACTTTGTAAAAATAAAAGAAATAGATGCTGCCAAATCTTTGGCTTTTTCACTTTTTTATTTATACACCAGCTAAATATTTTTCTTTGTCTTTGATTTTCCTGCTGGGGGCTATTTTGACAGCGAACAACCAAGTACTTCCTAGTCGCGCTACTAGATCATCTTCAAAGTCCAGTGTCAGAGTCGCGCCCGGGACCAGCGACGTGAATTTTCCGGATTAATTTGATGAATTTTCCGAATTATTTTGATGAATTTCCGAATTTGATGAATTAATTTGATGAATTTCTCGGATTCAAAGGGGGTTCTCCCGGAACCCTTACCAGCGGACCCTTCTGGCAAACGAAAACAGTACCCCAGGAAAACGAAAACGAGACCCATCTGGCTAACCGAAAAGAGGATTCCTCGAAAACGAAAAAGGGACCACCTCTGCAATACGGACAACGAAAACAGGACCCCATGAAAACGAAAAAGGGCACCCATATGGCCAAAGCATTGTGCCAGTTGGAGTAACGACTATATAGTACGTGAGCCAAAGCTGCCTGGGAAACATATATTCAAACAATGGATAAACCGGATACGTCAGCGACGATGCTTTGGCGGCAAGTTCGTTTCTTTCATTCACCAACGTTGTTCCTGAAGTTCGACAGCCTGACGAGGACCGTTGCCAAGAAGGGCCGAAATATCGCTGCCAAAGCATGGTAAAAAGAAAAAAAAACATTCTGAGCAAAGAGTTGCAATTTTTCTCCTCGCATGTATTTATAAGGCTTCTCGTTATCCGGTGTCACATTTTGAATCGCTTCTGGCTTGACTCTGTACGACATTTCTCGATTAAAATTTGCAGACAAAGTAATTTTTAGCCATCTGCGGCTTAATTTACAAGCTTTATCGGCACTTCGTGCTACAAAAGATGACGATGTCGGACCCTTGTTCGTCAGTGAAGTGCTCCTGCCTTACCAAAACAGGGATCCTGCCTCAGAACCGGGATCATGAATTAAGAAAGAAGAAAATTAAAGAAACCCTGCCCTACCTGGTTTTTCCGTGCATGCTTGGACATGTCAGGTTTGTAAGAAACAAAGTATTCCTTTCTCTTTGCAAGGAAAGCACCAACAAATAGACCTGTGTTGCAGATAGACCCGTGTCAAAAATAAGTAATATTTTTATTATTTTCTACTACTTATTCTCTAGAGAAAAGTGTCCCTTTCTCAAAACTGTGGAGTCCCCTTGCAAGAGAGGTCCTAATTTTTATCTGTTTAAACTGCCCATCCTTGTGTTATCTGTTATGAAACTTCTAACAGTTGCGGTATGTCCAGGTTTTGGTGAGGGTTTTGGTACTGAGTTTAAGCTGTGACATCTGTAAATAGAAATACATGTCTTATTAATCCGGACGTATAATAGGTCAGGAGTTAATGATGCATCACTGATTCCAAACTTTTTTCATCCATAACTTGCACTGTCATTGCATGCCGGATTTTCTACATTTGAATTATGTATACAATCGTTATAAATTGTCAGATCAGTAGGAGCAAACTGAAAGGCATGACAGTCGGTGAAAAACAAACTGCTATGGCATTGTGAAGTTGAGGGACTATCAGCTCTTTGAACTATTTTGTAACAGTCATTCTTGTTCGAGTTCGATGGAGTTTATTAACATCGCTAAAAGTGGGAGAGTAATCATTACAAGTCGACAGGAATGATAATTGTTAACACTAGTTGCGTTTTTTGTCCTCATCCGTCATCCGTGTTCGACGAACCAAGTTCGTTAATTCTGCTTAAAGAGCGTTTTTTTGTCTAGTCCGCGTAACCGTAGTTGGCCGAACTAGCCTCATGGAAAACGGCTTATAGCGCATTTTGAATTTGGCGCTCTAAACGTCGAACCGAACTGACGGATGAGATTTTCGGCTCAGTTCGTCATCCGACAAACCATGGAGAAACCTGGTCCGACGGATGAGGGAAAAACGCTCTATAAGAGAATTCGTCGGACGGACGTGAGAAGGAAAACGCTTATAGTGCCGACGAAGGAGACGGATGAGGACGAAAAACGCAACTACTGCTGTCTACTTTTCCGCAAAATCATAACAAATTTGACACTGCAAAACGGATACGTCACGGGTGTTAGAGCTATATCTCGGCCCTTCTTGGCAAGGGTCCTCTTCAGGCTCAAGCTGGAATATAAACTTCGAAGTTTAACAAAGAATAAATGAAGAATAAACTTAAGAAATTTATTTTCCAGCTTGAGCCTGAAGAGACCCTTTCCAAGAAGGGTCGAAATATAACTCTAATAAAATGTAGCTGACGTACCGGTTTTGCAGTGTCAAATATGATTCGCAGTCAGCTTGGGCTGAAGGAATATTTAAAAATCATAACACCAGCCAACATTACTCACAAATAACATAAACCAATTTCAGCCATTTACTCGTGATTCTTTCTCATCGGCTCATTAAATTACTGTTTGGGTCGTATTCACTGGCCCTAGCCGACACACCTTTTCTTCTTGAAAATGCGGCTGATTTTTAATCAGAAATGATAAGAAAAATACTAAAAACAGCTTCATTGAAAGAAAGAAACACTGTCTTTTGACAAACACCTTTTGAACATCCACCAACTAAACGTCCAGGTTTTGGTACTGAATTTAAGTTGGGACGTCTGTAAATAGTAATACATGTCTTATCAGTCCGGAGGTGTAATAGGAATATAACTTTTCTCGAACAGGTATACAACGTATATCTTCCTATATCCTACAGGAGGTTATATTATGACAATTACTTTTGTCGAGGTTGATACGATATCATGATATCCTCCAGAGAGGGTGATACGAAGCCGTATCAACATCCGCAGATGTTCTTCGAGCACTTTTCCTCGAATACTGCACTGTCAGAAGTTTCATAACAGATAACACAAGGATGCGCGGTTTCATCAGACAATGCGTAACAGACAACACTTGGGATGTTATCTGTTGTGTTCGAAAACGTTATGCTTGAAATGTTATGCAGAACAAGCATTGCCAGGGATAGCCGAAAAGCCGCCAAAAAGCGCTGAATTTTCCGACATCATGACGACAAACAAAAGTCAGCAGATTCTTTTTTTCGCTGCTTCTGGGCTCTTCCTGGCAATGCTTGTTATGCATAACGTTTTCAAACACAACGGATAACATTCCAAGTGTTGCCTGTTACGCATTGTCTGTTGAAACCACGCATCCTTGTGTTATATGTTATGAAACTTCTGACAGTGTGAAAAGTAAAAATAAATACAAAAACATTACTTTCAGTAAAAAGTTTAAAAAAAAAACTTAAAAAACATTATAGAAATAAAAAATAATGGAAAAAAGTTTAAAAACAAAAAGAACATTTAACTTTTTAGCCAACCAGCCTAGGCCCTAGGTCATACCTTGTCACAGTCAGAGTTCCACTGAAAATACAATTTTTCAACTGAAACAATATCTTACTATCCTTGCTCTCCAAAAGCTAGTTATTCAACATTGTTCACTGTATTTTTTCTCGATTTTCTCACAAGACAATACGTGCTTTTTTTAAGGTTGCCACTTTTCTCTGACGGAACCTGTGACTTTATGGCAAAATTGTTGAAAAACCATACCAAATATTTATCTGGATTATTTTACTCTGTAAGCTACTCATACACCAACTAAATTTTTTTTATTCTTTTTGGTTGATTTTATTGTGATCATCTGTTTTGAGATTACCCATTAGCCTGCTTCCGGATCATTTTCTTACTTTCTAGAGGTGTAACCTTTCAGAGCTTAGAATCTTTAACCCTGGAAATGTAGTAGTTTGTTTAAATTCAAATTCTTCGCGTCTGTGTGAATTTTGGGTTGTCGTGGAAGCAGCGCACACTCTGAACGTTTTTACTAGAGCCCCGGGTGAAAAAAAATGCAAAATCCCTTAGAGGAGTCAAAATATTTCAGTGTATTTATTTAAGTATCAGATGTGAAAATAAGCTGCCTTTTCAGTTAAACTTTGAAGACCTAACAAGACATTCTGTTTACCTTTTCTGGCTGATCGCAAAACCTGAATTTAATTATTTTTACCTTTTTTGGAGATTTGCGTACAAATAAAAATAACTGATACTAGGTGCGCTGATAATAATAATTGCGCTGGTTGCTGAAAAATGAATGCTTGGAAATTATGCATGAGTGTAGGTGTTCCAGTTATACTGTTGGCCGCGGTTGACCCCTAGAGAAGTCGGTGAATGTATGCAGCAGAGTTTTATTGAGACGGGAAACGGACATAACATTTGGTCCTACAGAATTATCAGTCCTCTATTAAAGTAAAGGGTTAAGTCGAGCCAAGGTTTTCTCAGTTTACTGTCTGACGGTTCACGAGCCTGGTATACTGGCTATAGAGGTGTTGTCAATCCCTTCGTCTAAGTGCTAAGCGTTAAGATTAATTGACACTAGAGCGGGTTTGGATGCGTCACTCGAACTGTTCTAAGTTGCCAACTTCTATTTTAGGTCTTGATTCGGACTCTTCGCTTCGGCAAACCAAATTAGGGTAAGTAGGTTTTTTTCTGGTTGGTGCTGATAGTTTTAAGTGGTTTACTCGTTCCGTTTGTATGGCAAGAAATAATTAATTAGCCTAACAGGAAGTGGGGGAGCTACGTCATTAATGGATTCCACATCTCGTTAAGAGACGACTTATTGTTTCCACCGCCTATCTC